>CM076447.1:712500-867500 GCA_038419695.1 Scomberomorus guttatus | reverse complement strand
AAGTAGTTTAATTTATTTATTTGCCATGTTTGTATAAAGATTTCATTTCAACAAAAGGAATGACACCGTACAGTATTTGTTACAGAAATGAATCACAAATACTTCAGTTTCCTAAATTAAACTAATTCCAGTAACACAATACAAACAAATGTGTATATATTCATGTATAAACAGTACTGTGCCAGCCTTTTAGTCTCTTTAGATGTTTAGATTCTTCTCCATAATGCAGCACCATCAGGAGGCGTCTGATGGTCCCAAATGTATTCTGCAGCATGACAACGAGCCCAAACATCCAGCCAGAGTCATAAAGAACTATGTTCATCAACAAGAAGAACAAGGAGTCCTGCAGCAGATGGTTTGGCCCCCACAGAGCCCTGATCTCAACATCATGGAGTCAGTCTGGGATTACATGAAGAGACAGAAGCAGCTGAGACGCCGAAATCCACAGAAGAACTGTGGCAACTTCTCCAAGATGCAGGAACAACCGACCTGCCAAGTACCTGAAAACCTGTGTGCAGGTGTACCGAGGAGAACTGCTGCTGTTTTAAAGGCAAAGCTGCTCACTGCAGATACTGATTTACTTTATGTTTCTGCTGTTTACTCAACTTTGGATCAAGTTAACTGATCAATAAAAAATATTCATGGCATCCTCACTGATTATTGCAGCCAAAAATGTTTGATTTTGCAGCAGCTTTTCTAAAAAATTGTGATTCAATTTGTGATGTTTTATGTCTCTTTTTGCAGTAAAATTGCAGGAATTGGGAAAAATTGCAAACAAAAGAAAATAATGTGATTTATTGAAGCTGCCAGTGAAGAGTCATATGTAATGACTTCCTTTGATAAAAAGCATTCTGCATATCACAGAAACAACTATATTTCAGGTCTAATGTTTAATGTATTTTCTGGGCTCAAAGTTATATAACAAAGAAAATACTGTACTTGAGTTCCATTTATAAGCTTTATTAAATAAAAATGAAATGTGTTTCCATGAGGCTCAGTGACTCTGACTGAAGAGAATAAATCCTCTTTAAGTGAAACACAGTGAAGCTGTTTCAGCTCCAAACCACAAACTAAGTGTTCTGTGTTTGAATGAAGCTCCTTATTGAAGCCTGCAGGCAGAATGTAGTTTGGCTTATTGATGAACTATTTTTAGTTTTTGTGAGTAAAAGCTGGAGAAACAAACAATGTAATATTTGTATCTCCACCACAAACTGAAATAAAAGTGAAGTAAAAATATCCCTGAAATCTAAATACATAAATCAGTGAACTCTTGTTGTTTAGACTCACCAGCATCGTCTTGCCGTTGCCGGGCGGACCGAACAGAAGAAGTCCTCTGGCTGGAGCACGCAGTCCTGTAAACAGCTAGAGAAGAAGAAAATCTGCTGACCGACAATAAAGTGCAGAAGAAGAAACAGCCACCAGATATTTAAAACATTTTATTTAATACTGATTTTCATCCAGCATCTGTAAACTGGAAAGTTTCTACTTTTCTTTAAAGAAAAACAGAACCTTGACTTTAAAGGTCCAGTCTGTAGGATTTAGTGGCATCTAGTGGTGAGGGCTACTGTAGAAACATGACGGCTCTGAGGAAGAGGAGCCCCTCCCTCTGTAGATATAAAGGCTCATTCTAAGGTAACGAAAACACAACGATTCTTATTTTCAGGTGATTATACACTAATTAAAACATACTTATGAATATTATATTCCATTTCTGCTGAGTCTGTTCTGCTAGATGCCACTAAACTCTACACACTGCACCTTTAAAGCGTCACAGTGATGACATCATCGCTCACCTCCGGCCGCAGCGCTGGCAGGATGACGATCTCCTGCAGTGCCTGCTTCGCTAAATCCTGACCAGCGACGTCTTCAAACCGTACTGATGAGCCACTGAAACACACAACACACACACACACACACACACACACACACACGCACACGCACACACACACGCACACGCACACACACACACACCAGCACAGATCCAAAATCAATACCCACTAATGACAAGATCATTTCACTCCAGCTGACTGAGGTACAAAAACACCCTGCAAGTTTATATATTATATGAAAGTAGAATTTAAAATATCATTTATTATTTTGTTTAACCAGCAGATCTGGCGTCTGTAATTGTGCTTTGACAACGTGAAACATCATTATTCCAGTTAGAGACTGCAGACAGAGCAGAGTCACCAGGCTAAAGTACAGAATCACTCATTAATATTTATTCAGTCTGTCAGGTATTTATGCCATAACCAGAAAAAAGTCTGGAAACTAAAGACGAGTAAAACAAGAAAAAAGTGTTTTTGGTTTTTTTGTGATTTTTTTCATTTGTTTTTTGTTTGTTTTGTGAGTAAAAGTTGAGTCGACTGTAACTCCATATCTCAGACAAACAGCTGATACACTGAACACCTGAAAGAAAAATAATAATAAATACAGTCCGTCTGATTGGTCGGTGTCTCTCACCTGTCGACGATCTCGTTATGGATGAGGTTGGCGAGCTTTTTGTCGACATTCTTCAGGTTCTTCGTGTCTTTCTTCTTTAGTGGTGTTGACGTCGGGGAGCTGAGTTTCCCGCCATGACGACTCGTTCGACCCTGCAGGAAGAGTCCAACACACACAGGTAGACCCACAAACTCAGAACTCCACCTGGAGCCAGCGGCGGCTCGTTTCCTGCGTCATCAGCAAACACATGAACACACTCCAGACTTTAACCGACTTCAGTCGTGACTTGTTGACCAATGAGAGCCGTTCAAAGATCAGAGTCAGCGATGAGGTTCAACAGGTTTTCTCAGCGTTTTACAGGCGCAGTGGACATGCAGGACTTTATGTTCTCATTATGTTTTATTTCATTCAATTCAGGTCTTTCTAAAACTGTAGAACTGTGAGATGAGACGAGTCATAAATAACCACACGCAGTAAACAAGAGACCTGCTTCAGTTTATTATCATGTGACAAAAGAGCAGCAAATTCTCACGTTTGAGGAGCTGAAACGAGCTGAAAAGAGGTAAGACTTTAAGTTTGGTTGTAAACCCACCTTACTGTTGATGTGTGTGTGGGGGGGGGGGGCGCTGTGAGCTGCTGCTGCTGCTGTTCAGGTTGGAGGAGCGCTGAAGGCCCGATGAGGAGGACGAAGAACAGGACGTCTTTGGGAGGAGCTTTGGTCGACTGGACGGGGCAGAGTCTTTCTTTCTGGAGACAGCGCCACCTGCCGACCACACACACACACACACGTTTGTGCAGCTATCCTTATTAGGACATTGCATTGACGCCATTGATTTTGTACAGCCTAACCATAACCAGGACCTCAGAGATGATGTTTTGCCCCATTAGGACCAGGCTTTGGTCCCCATGAGGACTACTGGTCCCAATAAGGTCAGTGTTTATACCAGAGACAGTCCCAATAAGGACAGAAAAACGTGTACACACACACACACACACACAAGAAGAATAAACACTCGCTGTTTTCTACTGTACAGTAAACTGAATATCTTTTGAGGTTTAGCTGGTCAGACACACTTGAGGACGTCTCTTTGACTTTGGGAAACATTTTCAGACATTTAAAAGATGAAACAAGTGAAATAATTACCTGCAGATTCATTGAACATGATGACAGACATTAAAATGTCTCTGTGGAAGAGTTCAGAGGTTACAGACCCTGCACTGATGGCTGTCTTCAGCAGAGTTTGCTGAGGTCACATTACAGGCCTTAATGCTCAATTCACATTTTTTAGTGAGCTCTGATCTTTTTGTGTTGATGGTTCATGTTTGTTAGTGACATGTATGCAGCTCCGGTGTGAACGCTGGATCAGAAGTCGCTCCATGTTTTTAACATCTTTAATCTGTATCATCGTAGCACAAACATAATGAATCAGGTTGTTTTTCGAGCAGCAGAAGCAGAGTACGATGTAACCTCAATAATATCTCCTTAAACAAGTGTGCAATTATAAATAAAATAAATAATATTAATCACATTAAAACACTGAAGTTTAAGAATAATGTAAAACATTCATTCATCCTCTTTCACCCATAAATGACACCAAAACCAGATTTTCTGCTCTGATTCTCACTCTGTCAGAACCAGGTCTCCCATCCCAAATGTCTTCACCGCACTCACAGACCTGTTCCCAGGAAGTCTGCGTCTGTCCAAACCAACAATTCAGTCCACAAGGAGCCTCAAGCAGACTTTCTGCAGACCTCCAGAGAGCCTGCTCAGGCTGCAGACTGACTGACGCTCAGAAAATTACCCATAATCCACAGCAATATGGAAGTGACAATGTTAAATAACACGATAAACAATATTTATCATAATAATAATAGGCTGTGTAAAATATCTACTTATTAACATTTGCTATTTTCACTTGTTGCATGTTATGTTGATGTAGTGAGGTATAATGTACACACAGTAACAGGCCTACAGGCCTAATAATGTGGATTTGTTTATTAGAATCTGATAAACTAGAGAGCAAATGTTAGTTTTTGTCCATCTACAGTGTGAAGGTCCTCAGTGAGGATTTAATGTGAACAGTTTAGTGGTTCATGTAAAGGGAAAATCTCACTGAACATTCTGACCAGATGTATTGAGAGTAAAGCAGCAGAGCTGCACATTCTTCAGAAAAACACTTAACAGCGTCAGGAATTTCAATTTCTCTCCGTGGAAACACTGGAGGTCTTGTCTCAGAGCCCGGCGCCCTGCTGACTTGACGTGATGACGGTGAACACGTCACAGTACACAGTACGATTCAGCCGGACCCTGATCACATGTGTATGATACTCACTCCGTGCAGGACGTACCTGAGCGCAGGTGGGCGGGTCGGTAGGCGGGGTCAGTCTGAGCTCTGGACCCTGAGAGCACCTCCACTAAAACAAGAACAAAGAAGGAAAAAGAACAAAGTTGACTCAAGAAAAGATGAGTTAAAATCACAAAACCAAACAGATAAAAACAGAAGATTAAAGGAAAATTTAACACAAAACATAAAAGGCATAAAGACGAGATGTAAAAGAAACACACAGCATAAGACACAGAGATAAACATCAGAAACCACCATGAAGCTACCGAGAGACTGCAGTCGCTCTTTAGTCATCATCAGGTTGGTCATCATCTTGTTCTGCAGCCGTCTGTCACGTTCATATTTCTCTCCTGGAAAGACGGGATGAACAGTTACAGCTGGCTGAGGAGAACAACAGAAGCTGCATCATATGTACAATATTATCAATGCTCTTCAATACATGTGTTTACAGACAACAATAATAATGATAATAATAAACTCTAAGTTGTATACTTTTAAAAACACAGTTACAAGGTGCTTTACAATAAAAACACAACACTATAAAACACACAACACCTGCGAAACGACTCGTTTTATTATCAGAATTTGATCCATTTGGTCTGATAACATTTGGAAAGTCCGGCGGAAGTCTCTGGTGAGCATTCAAACAGCCAGCGTGGGAACGTCCCTCCCAACATGATTTAAAACTCTGTATACTGAGAAATACAGAGAGGTTTATCTGGCTGTGACAGGCTTAATCAGCATTGTGTGAACTCGTTTGGCTTGAATGTAACAGATGTTCATTTATACGTAAAAGTTCCACACTGCAGGTTTAAAATGAACTAAAATGCCATAAAATACAAATGAAATCATTGAAAAGCAAATTTTAAAAAGTGAGTTTTTAAAAGTGATTTAAATGACGAAACAGAGTCTGAAGTCTGGATCTCATCAGCAGGTTGTTGTGTCTCAGAGAAAAGATGCATCTGAGGATCTCAGAGAGCCGGAGGGGACATAAGGATATAAGAGGACTGATACATAACTTGGAGTGAGGCCTCTGTGGGCTTTATAAGTAATCAATAACACTTCAGTTTAAACAGCATCAGTGTAGGGAAAAAGTTTCCTTGTCCCAGAAAAAACCCAGCAGCAGAGTTTTGGATGAGCTGAAGGCAGCAGAGAGTTTTTTACTGATGCCAGAGAGCAAAGAATTACAATAGTCCAGACTCAGCAGAACTATAACATGTAAAGTGCCTCCTGTTTTTACACTGCTGCATGTTGAGGAACAGACTTCTACACAGCCAGATGTTAAACATGAGAGCAGCTTATAGACGTCAGGTTATTAATGAACAGGGTCACAGATTTATAATCAATTCTGCTATGACACTGTTACTTTAGTGTGTAAACTGACAACAACTGAGTAAAATGTGAGAAGAGTTTTAAATGTTTGTCAGATGTCATTAGACAAGTTCGAAATGCTTCAGTTCTGTCACAGCCTGATTACAGTTCAGTGATTTGGTCCAGTGCTCCAATGAAAGAGATAAAAACATTACAAGTAGCTGAAATAAAGCAGAACTAATGTCATAGACATGCATGAGTCTGTGCTGGCTAACTGTCACACAGAGATGCCTTAAAGCAAGTCTGGTTCATAGGATTGACGCTACAGCTTTATTTTATGTATTAAATGTGTGAAAGTGCAGGACAGATAAATATATAATTTAAGGATGTCATCAGACAGGGATTTATGTTATTAAAAATGAATATTTATTTAAGAAGGAGGGAAAAAAACAAGTGGGCTATAAATTCTTGAGGAAATATTTATAGTTTTGCGTTTGGCTTTAAGAATGACACTTCTGATTCTCTTCTGCATGTATCTGACTGTTCATTCAATGAGATGAGCTGTGTGTTCGCTGTGTGTATGTGGTTGTAGTGTGTGTAAGTGTGTATGACTGCACGTGTGGAGGACCAGAGGAAGAATAGCCAATACTTCTGCTGACGAGGATCCTAATAAAGAAAGAAGGAAAATGTGGGAGTTATTTTTCTAATTGTGGTCATGTGTTTTTGTGTTTTTAGATTTCAGGATTGTCTTGTTTAGTTTTCATGTTTCTTTGTCTTTTAACATCTTGGCACCATGTTGGAAATAAGTGTTTTCACTTTAACATGTAATCACTTGAATTTTTGTTTTTGTGTCTGTAATCCATAAATAAATCATATCATACATGTTATATTTATACTGAACATGACAAAGCAGCAGTTATATGTGTGTTTGGTACATGTTGGACTCACCGCTGCCTGACATCTGGATGGCGACACCTTCCTCCAGCTCGCTGATCCCTCGCTGGTACCAGCCCACCGCCTGCTGCTTGTCACCTGGCAACACATCAGCCAATGAAACCGGCCGCTCGCTCTGACATCACTCATCCAACTTTTAGGAGAGTTTCTGCCCACATTTTCAGTATCTTTCAGTAAGTGGTCAGTCTGTATGTATCACTCCCTCCGGGAAACTGATTTTGCGATCACAATAATTATCACAAATTCAAGAAATCTCTGCAATATTTGTGAGTTTGCCATTTTGGTGAATTACAGCAACGTTCCCGCATGAAAAGTCCAAATCAACAGACAGCCTGTGATTTGGACCAACTGTGCATTTGGTGTGGTGGTCATCTAATCACAAAAACACTCCTGGAGGAAGTGGTTTGTGAAATTAAATATTCACCAAAAATTGTGTTTATTATAATTTATCAAAGAAAAAAAAAGGTCAGTTTGTGCTCAGATCAGAGCTGATATTCTGTCTCTTCACACTGAAACAGGTCGATTTGCTGCTTTGGAAGAAGAGAGTTGAATTTGTCCGGTGTGTGATCTCTGAAACTGAAAATGAATATAATTTGTTTTGTAAGTGTTGTGATCTTTTGTTTAATGACATAAAAGATACAAGTGAGCTGCTGGATATGAAGGATGCACAGCGACTAAAGTGGTAAAGAAGAGACCTTTAAACTGGCAACTTATTTGATGAATGCAGGAAAACCTTGTACAGGTGGGAAATTGAACAACATTTGAACATTATGAAACCATGTGAGAAGTTTAGAGGGAAAAATCACTATTTGGTGGAGCTGTTAACAACTCATAGACATCTGAAATGTGACCCCGACTACACACTGCTTTTTGTAAGACGTCAAAAGCCAAAAAGGTTGGAAACCACTGGTTTCATCTTTAACAATGTGTTGTATTTTAAAAGCTTGTTATATTATCCATTGTGTCAAATCTTCATCTGAAAAGTAACTAAAGCTGTCAAATAAATGTAGTGGAGTAGAAAGTACAATATTTCCCTCTGAAATGTAGTGGAGTGGAAGTATAAAGTAGCATCACATGGAAATACTCAAGTAAAGTACAAGTACCTCAAAATTGTATTTAAATACAGTACTTGAATAAATGTACTTAGTTACTTTCTGGTCTCAGTGTCTCAGGAGTCATGTGGGTCGGTTTACAGTTTCAGTGAAGACAGACAAAGATCTTAGTCTGTTGTTCTTTGGCTGATCGCTGTGACAGTCTGGTCGGGTCGGGAATATTGATCTGCTGGATCCTGATACAGTCACATCCGAGTCTCAACAGTTCAACAGAATCATCATCATCACGCAGCACTGCATGTGTCTGTTCTATAGCATGTCCTGTCTCTTTGTAAACTCACTATAACTGCTGCTTTAAAATGTATTGAATCAGCTTCATCAAATTTGAATGTGACATCTGAACTTGATGCCAAAATAGCAAATCCTAATCCTATCTGTCTATTATTGATGGAACTACTGCAATAACATAGTCTGGTTGCAGCTTCTCCAATGGGAGGATTTCCTGTGTCTCTGGAAACGTATAATTATAAATGAATAATCATTATTAATACATAATTATTTATAGATTAATCATTAATGAAAATAATTGTTATTCTCTGTCGCCTGCTACCCATCTCCTCTCTGGCCATACATACTGCTGCTCTGCTGCTCCAACTGATCAATAATCAATCAATAACAACAGAAAGAGCTGCTGTTGTCATCCGCAGCTGAAGGGCGATGAGTCCCTGATAAAGTCTTTTTCCTAATTAGAGAAATGTAGGTTGTGTGAAGTTAGAGGGCTGGTGACCTCAATCTTTTCACGCCAAACTCCATGCAAACATCTTCTGATTTAATTTTGTTTAATAACAAATACACAAAACTGTCATATCTAGTATTGAATGCACGGACACAACAGCCACTGTGGTCATTTAACCTACTCGGCGTGCATAATATGCATCAAGCAGCAGTTATTTGATTAAATTTGCAAAAAGCTGAGTTCCTGTTCATTGAACAAAACAACGTTAAAATGACTGATTTTCTAACGGAGTTTGGTGTGATACAGAAAGGAAGAAAACAACCTCGCTCGTCCTCGTCGATCCTCAGCGCCGCAGAGATGAACTCGAAGGCCCGCCTGTGGTGGCTCCTGACCCGCTCGCCTCGCTCCAGGCTCCCGCTGCGGTCAGCGGCTCCTTGCTCGGCTGTGACCGCGGCCCCGGTGCGGCTCCACAGCCAGCAGAGCAGCGCCCGGAGCAGGGACAGCACGGCCCGCAGCAGCCCGCACAGTCTCCCGGTACCGACACGGTCATCGGAGCCGGCTCTGTCCGGCGGAGCTGCGCAGCCTCCGGGGTTCCTTCTGCCGCTTCTCCCGCAGAGACCCATCCGCGGCCATGTCACAACATCCCGGTCCGGTTCAGTCCAAAGACCCACCGCGCTGCTGCTTCACACACCGTCAGCTTCTTCTTGGTGTTTACAATACAGTGAGAAAACCGCCGCCTGCTGGTCCGGAGAGTCACTGCAGAACACCGCTGAACCGTCCGAACCGTCCGAACCTCAACTGGGTTTTACAGACTTCTTATTGTGCAGATTTGATGGTCTGTAAGCTCTGCTCATATTATTTTATGAAAAACTGAGAACAGAGGTTTTTTGTCGGCAAACTTCACTCATGAATATGAAACTTAGCAAAGATAATTATAAGATAAGCTTGTTTCCATCTTTCTGTTGTAACTTAAAACCCCAAACAGTACATGTTTATACAGTAAAGCAACAAATGTTTATACAGTAAAGCAAAAGCCATAAATGTAACATTAATAAACTTTGAAACCTCTCGACAGTCTTTTAGTATAGTAACAATGAAAAATTTAATGAGGCACAGTTTCAGGATGTGCAGAGCAAAATAAACATAATACATTAATATTATCTCATGAACTTGGGTTCTTTAGAAATTAACACAAACGACAAACAGACAGATAAAATTGAATAACTGTATAAACAAATAAACAAAACACACAAACACAACAAAATCTAATAATAAGGGAGACTAAAGTACTGTATATACAGAATATACACAATTTTAAAATAGTTAATGATATCTATCCTTGTAAGGAGTTATTGAATATTAAGTTTAATTTGGAGTGTAATCAAAGTATATTTTGTAAAAAAAAAAAAAAAAAAAAAAATTCAAGAATTTAAATTCAAGAGCACCTGTTTTATACCTGTGATGTCATCCAAGTTTTCTGGGAAAGATCAAATCAGAAATGTGAGTCAGACACATAAATGTAAATAACTAAAGCTTAAAATTTTAATAGTATTATTGTTATTTAATTTGTTTATGGGTTCATTTATTTTTGGTAGAGTTTATAAATGTAATTTTTTTTTAGTTTTTTTATATTTTTAATTTATAAATGGCATAAAACGAATAAGGGCAGGAACACCACGTGATGTCGTGACGTTGGCGGTGATCACGTGATGGTCTGGTCAGCTGAGTGCCGTCTTCCGGGTCGTCGGTCGGTGTTTACTTTGAGAGCTGCTCATTTTTCGGTTTTCTGCGTCTTAAATTAAGGTAAACTCTTCATTTTAAAACGTTTATCTGAAGCTAACCGTTAATTTTAAACGTCTTTACCCGGATTCGGGTTTATTTTCTCTGAGTTTAGCAGACAGACAGAAACAAAACTCTCCAACCTGAAGATTAAACATCAGTCAGATGAATATACACTTTATGAATCATTCAGTTTCAGTGAGAGTTGGTTTAAATTCCACATCTTTGATTTTACACTTAATCACGTGAGTTTTTCAGGTGTGGAATAAAAATAATGACGTCACATTACGTGATCCAAAACATGTTTTATGTGTCAGATGTCATTAACATCTCCATCAAATCAAGAGGAATAATTCATTTGAAAAGTGAAGGTTGATATCAGAGTTTTTAAGCATTTATGAGGATTTTATTCATGAAGGTTCAGAGTCTCTGCAGGGGCAGATTCAGTGATTTGGGGGCCTGAGGGCACTTTTCATTCTGCTACTTCCTGCTTTCTGACCTCCTCTCTCCTCCGGCCGTGACCTGGAAACTGATCTCCCTCCGCCATCATGGAGGATGTTCGGATCCCTTAAATGCACCTGGAGGAGACGAGGAGGGAGGAGGAACCACAGGTGTATCCTCTGCTGACGTTTTTGACCTGAAGGCAACACCCCTTTGATCCAGTGTGTTTATTGATTGGTTATTGATTGGTCAGCCGATGTGATGGGACAGTAAACAGTTGTTGTAATACAGCAGATCAGGAAAACGACCTGTGTAACAGGAATATAAGCACCAACAGCAGCTTTTCATATTTATTCACAAAATAAAAATGACTGAATCATGAATCAATCTTAAAAACACTCTTGTAACTTTATTATTTTTCTTCATAAGCCAAAAGGCTTCTTTTCTTCTTTTCTGGTTCAGTACGTCTCAGCTACTTCAGGAAAACATGCGTCACACAGCTGCGTGTCTCATAAAATCATCCAGAGCCTGAAAAGGACGTCAGACTCTCACTATGTAGAAATTATTAAGTAACAGTTTAAAGTGTTAATTAATTGTACATGGATTTTAAGTTTAAACTTTAGAGTTTAAACTTAATAATTTCTACATATTGATCGCTGACTTCTTCATATTTGGCAGTTGAGGTGCTGTGCACCATGTGTAGTTGTCGTCTCCTCAAAATGGCACTGGAGTGGGCGAGGACGTCCTGTTTGATGAATTAAATTCTTCCGTCCTCCCCTCTGCTGGTTATTTGCAGTCGGCGCTGTGTGCAGCAGCCATGGACAACGCCTCAGACAGTGACGATGACTTCTACACTGAGAGGACGGCGTTGGTCCCGTCTGAGAATCCGGTGGTGCCGTCCTACAGACAAAATGCTGACCCCGAACCCTCCAACGACACACCGTCCAAAAGGGTAAAGGTCAAAATTTTACTTCTCACATTTTCTTTTTTTGTATTAATTTCTTTATTAATGAGTTCAAGTTTAACAGACACTCTCAAGGTCAATTCGCATTTCCCTGTTTTTTACATTCTATTATGAAGAGTTGGTTCAACCCTTCACCCCCCCTCACCAGAGTTGGGAATTGCTAACAGCTGTATGTACCCCTTCCCTTTCACATCTTAACAAACTATCCCTGTTGAAGGAGCAATAATAAAACAAGCAGAACGCAAAAAAAGAATGATAAAGAGAGAAGAAGTTGACCAACAGAATAAAATCAGGCAATAAAAACAGAATGAAAGACTAAAAACAAAACAACCACATAACATATACCACAAATCAACATAGTTAAAGGCATAGAATAAGAACCATTTCAAGTAGATCCAAACGCTAAAGAATAAAAGTGAATTTTGAGTCTGGACGTGAAGGAATCAGTGGGGGGGGGGAGATCTGATAGAGAGGGGGAAGCTGTTCCACAGTCTAGGGGCTGCACAGGCAAAGGCGTGCCCCCCCCCCCCCCCCCCCCCCAGCTTAAGATTTGTTCGCAGGACAGCCAGAAGCCCCAGGTTAGACGGCCTGAGAGTCCTGGAGGTTGAATAAGGGGTTAAAGGGTCAGAAATATAGGAGGGGGCCTGCCCATTCAGGACTTTAAAAACAAACAGTAGGACCTTGAAATTGATCCTGAACTGTACTGGAAGCCAGTGGAGAGAGGCCAGAATAGGCTAATATGGTCTCTCTTCAAGGGAACCCGTCAGGAGTCTGGCAGTGGCGTTCTGGACTAATTGCAGGCAGGATAGGGACGACTGGCTAACCCCCGTGTACAGGGAATTGCAGTAGTCTAAGCGGGAGGAAATGAAGGTGTGAATGACTTTTTCAAGATAGAAGTTTAGTGTGGCAGTAAGACCTTTAGTGAGTTGAAGTATATGTTAGAGTTGCTATTTCCCAAAGAATTTGAAAAAAGAAAATGCTGAGCGTCTCTCTGTCGGTCCAGCAGGGGCTGAGCAGGAGGGCGGGTCCAGCTGCTGTGGACGGGGGCGGCGGTGGCGGCTCAGACCAGGAAGTGGATGTAGACGAAGAGGAGCTGACTCTGAAGTACGGAGCCAAACACGTCATCATGCTGTTCATCCCCGTCACCCTCTGCATGGCGGTGGTGGTTGCCACCATCAAGTCGGTCAGCTTCTACACCGAGAAGACAGACCAGCAGCTGTAGGTCTACGTTCAACCACCTCACGTTCCTCATCCTCCACTCACTGCTAACGCTGGTGTTTGTCCCCACAGAATCTACACACCGTTCACTGAGAACACTGCGTCTGTTGGCCGCCGGCTCCTCAACTCTGTCCTCAACACCATCATCATGATCAGCGTCATCGTGGTCATGACCATCTTCCTGGTCGTCCTCTACAAGTACCGCTGCTACAAGGTCAGTACCCCCTCGTCACAGGGTCAACGAGACCTTCACAAGACCTTCACCAGTTTGGTGGACAGCTCTAAATACTTCAATACCCATAATCACTCCCTCCAGGATTTCACAGAGTTTTGTGATTATTGCGGCCAAAGAATGTTTGAATGATTTTGCTGCATCTTTTTTCAAAAATTGCAATACAATTTGTTCTTTTTGCTGTAAAATTGCGGGAATTGGAGAAAACTGCAAGCAAAGGAAAACTATACCAATGAAGAGTCATATGTAATCACTTCCTGCATGCTGCTATGACATAAGTTACCACAACAAGAAATGCATCAGTTGGTCAAAAATCACAATTTCCTGGAGGGACTGCCCATGAGCTTTGGCTGCTGTTGCTATGGAGAAGAAGCGTTACAAACTGAGTCCTTTAAAGTCAAACTGCCTCCTGTCTGCTGTGATGTTGGTTTAATGTGTTTGTGTTCAGTTCATCCACGGCTGGCTCATCCTGTCCTCCCTCATGCTGCTCTTCTGGTTCAGCTTCATGTATCTCGGGTGAGTTCAGCTCTCTATGTCTGTCACTGTTTTATTTTATGTAAAAACTTTATTTACACCACGTCCACATAAAGGTGATACTGAATTCTTTTACACGTTTAACAAGAGTTCTGAATCTGAGGTTAAGGTGCGTCAGCCTGCAGGTAACCAGACTGTATAAAGGAAACACTTCTGATATTTTGTCTTTTAATTTCTTGTCAAAGCTGAAGTGTGAAAGAGTTTTTAGTTCAGTTTTTGAAAGTTGATTTGCACATTAAGGAAACATGTTAACAGTTCGGGTGCATCATGGTGGTCTTCCTCTGTGTCCCAGTGAAGTGTTTAAGACATACAACCTGGCGGTGGACTACCCGACGGTCGGCATGGTCATCTGGAACTTTGGGG
This sequence comes from Scomberomorus guttatus, assembly GCA_038419695.1. Lineage (NCBI taxonomy): Eukaryota > Metazoa > Chordata > Actinopteri > Scombriformes > Scombridae > Scomberomorus > Scomberomorus guttatus. The sequence continues at coordinate 853,129 of CM076447.1, read as the reverse complement.
CAGTGGGGATGGTCTGTATCCACTGGAAGGGACCTCTGCAGCTGCAGCAGGCCTACCTGATCCTCATTAGCGCCCTCATGGCCCTCGTCTTCATCAAGTACCTGCCCGAGTGGTCGGCCTGGGTCATCCTGGGAGCCATCTCTGTCTACGGTGAGTTGACGCCGTCAGCTGCAGGGTCCAGTGAAAAGTCTTTCAAGGTAAGAGGATGAGAACACCTGTTGCTGTGGAGCTTTGATGAGCAGGTTCCTTTTCTGTTTCTGTAAGAGAGTTTTTAAAGGTTAATTCCGGTTTATTTCAACCTGATGTATTTCCCATAAATGTGTCCATTGTGGCTCTGTGGGTCATGATTTGCACTCCGAGCTCCATTATAGGTATTCGGGGAAACGAGGGCTCACACAAAACAACGTATGTCAGGTTTTAACGTTTGTCTTTGAGTCTGAACAGAAATAACCATGTTTTGTGTGAGTTTCCCCGAATCTCTATAATGGAGGTCAGAGTGCAAAGTTATCATGACCCATAGAGGCAGTACATAGAGCCAATACTTCAGGTTGAAATAACCAGAATTAACCTTTAAGACATTTAAACATCAGCTGAAAAAAATCAGTTGCTAATTACCTAATGTGGTGTTAAATAAATCTTTCTCACAGAATGACTATTGATGAAAGGGTTGAGAACGAGCGGGTAGCTCCGGGTCTGAAAGTGCCTTAAACCTGCGTTCTCTCTAATGACCAGCAGGGGGCAGATTGTCCGAAGTCTGATTGTATGGAAGTCTATGAGAAAATGACCCTACTTCTCACTTGATTTATTACCTCAGTAAACACTTTATAATGTGTTTATGGTCTCAATCACTAGTTTCAAGTCAATACAGCATGATGTTCAATTAGTAAATTATGGTCCCATTTAATTTAAATTTGATGATAAAGCAGTGTTGGGCGACATTGTGATTGACAAATTGCTACCACGGCAACAATGTTGGTTAGATTCACAGAGTATAGGTGTAGCCGTCGATATTTCAGTGTGTTTTCAGTTCATGAAAGTTAATTGTAACATTTTGGTCGGTTCAGTGTTTGGTTGTACTGAAAGACCCTCTAAGGAGGGTTCAGTTTTTTCTGGTAAGTACATTTTGTTTTAATGGTTTTAAGCCTGTTTTTCACTAGCAAAAATTCCCATTAGCATTATCATAGTTAACCATAGACTGTAAGTGCACCGTGCTAACCAAGCTAGCAGCTATCAACAAGCGTTAGCTCCACCCTCTCGTCCAAATGGACATACAAATCCAAGATGGCGACAGTCAAAATGCAAACTCGAGGCTTCAAAATGGGAGTCCACTAACTGATGGGTGACATCATGGTGGCTATGTCCATTATTTTTCACAGTCTATGGTTGAGAACAGCTGTATGATGGAGTACTACTTCTCAACAGCTGGAGGCAGCAGCACACACAATTGCACAAAATTGTAGAAATAAAAAGAACACTTAATGTCTCACGTCCTTGATAATCTCCTGATGGAAACAATGCTGTTTCAAACCCTCAGAAATGTTTAACAAATTCTTTCTGAGAGAATAAATCTGGTCACATGTTTGTTCAGCATAAACTGAACAAATAAACATCATAAATCTGTTCCCAGCACATTTGTTTTCATTCACATCAGCTGACACATCAGCTGACATCTCTCATCTGACTCTTCAGCTACTTTCAGTGTTGCAGACTGAAAGTTCTGCCTGGAAACTGAAATCTCACATTTCAGTGATTATGCTTCAACTGCTTTCAGCTCTCAAATGTAAAGTGACGTCTTTACTGACACTTCAAACCCGTTCAGTGCATCAACTTTAACTCCTTCACCCAAAGATTTCACATTTTAGACATTTTAACCAGTTTACTTACCAGAGCAAGAGAGCACAATTTGGCTTTTTGTTGTTATATATCAGCTGATTTTTGTTTTTACATAAACACACAACATGAACTAATAGTTCCACTTGTGACAAAGATACAGTATGAACTGTGGCAGTGTAGTTTACAGTTGAACAAAAACCTTATTATCAAAGATGATGGTAACAAGAAACTTAAGTTATGAACTTGTGTGATGAGCACATGTCAGCTGATCCTTCAGTCTGTTTGTTTTTAAGTGTAAACTCCTCTCCGTGATGTGACTTTCAGCCTTCCCATCATGCTTTGCTCAGGTTGTTTATGTCGTTGCAGACCTGGTGGCCGTCCTGTGTCCTAAAGGTCCTCTCAGGATGTTGGTGGAGACGGCTCAGGAACGCAACGAGCCCATCTTCCCCGCCCTCATCTACTCCTGTGAGTCCACACTGCTTTTTAACTGAAGTAAAAGTAGCAGTACCACAATGTAAAAATACTCCATTACAAGTAAAAGTACTGCATTCAAAATCTTACTTTAGTAAAAGTACAGAAGTATTGTCAGCAAAATGTAAAAGTACTCATTATGCAAAATGGCTCAATTTAGAGTGTTATATTTATCATACATGTGTATATATATTATATATTATTTGAGTATTAAAACTGATTAATTGATGTGTACATGTAAGCAGCATGTTTATGTTGTGAAGGTGGATCTGATTTTAACACCTTATACTGTTGAATAGTCTATAATAATGAATATATAACAAACATAATGTTTTACATATAAAATCTTCATCTGAAAAGTAACTAAAGCTGTCAAATAAATGTAGTGGAGTAGAAAGTACAATATTTCCCTCTGAAATGTAGTGGAGTGGAAGTATAAAGTAGCATCACATGGAAATACTCAAGTAAAGTACAAGTACCTCAAAATTGTACTTAATTACAGTACTTGAGTAAATGTACTTAGTTACTTTCCACCCCTGCTGTTCACCTTCATTTTCTCTTCCAAATAAGTCTGATCTGATGGTCTGACTGTTTTTTCTTTTTAGTGACGTCACTGTGATGTCACTGTGATGTCATCATGTTTCCAGATCTGGTATATTCCCTTTGTGAGCACAATGTTATTATTACTAATAGAAATGCTGACTAAACACCTGTAATGTTTCCCAGCAGATATTCTGAATTCTCATAGTAGAATAAGCACAATTATCTTTAAAGATCCAGACATCAAAAGACATATAACACATAAAAATACTCTGCTTTGAATAACAATTTGTGTCTGATATGGTTTTTCCACAAAAAAGTTTCCATCAACTAGTTGAAAATTATTAAAACATCCTCTCCTCCTTCTCCCTCATTAAAAATCCAGAATCTGTGAATCTGTACATATTGTTCACTTCTAAAGTTTTCCTGCTGGACACCAGATGTCTCCTCCTTCACTGTAAAGTCCAGTCTCAGTGTTTGTGCTCTGGAGGCTTCAAGTTTCCACATCACACTTGTGTAAAGTGAATACTGGACTATGATTGGCTTCAAACTAGCTGTGAGGTCACAGATCCTGCTCGTAGGTTCATGTGTTAAACTGAGATTTAAGGTGAGCTCAGAGAAACTTTCCTCCTTCAGCAGATGAATGAAAACAAACTCCAGCTGAAGGAAGAAGAACATGATTTTGAGTGGAGGGGGACTTTAGATTTGAAATGTTAAGTTTTGCAGTGATTTTATAAAATAAATGAATAGAAATTGATAAAAATTTAAGAGTGTGTTAAACAGGGAAGACATTTAAAAACTGAAATAGTACCATTTTATCTTTGTTTTTATTATTTTTTGTGTTTGTGTGTGTTCAGCTGCCATGATGTGGACGGTGGGAATGGCGAGCCCGACAGACGGACAGCAGTCAGGACACGAAACAGGTCCAACACAGTGATGCTCTACTGTTTCTGTTATTTAGTCCACCCCCTGTTTATTTATTATTTATTATGTTAAAATAATGTTTAAATCATATTTCATTTCACAATGAATTTGTTTCCTGCTTATATTTTAGCCACTGAAAAAAGCTTCTTTTTTTCATGTTTTTTAATATGTATTAATTTGCAGTCGCCTAAAGTAGAATAGCATCATTTATTGTCAAATTTAATGTTGATCACTTTACTATATTTATCTGCCTCTTTGTAAAATGTCCAGATGTTTATTTCATGTTGTCCGGCGCCTCGTTCGTTTTGTTTTTCAGATGAGGAGGCGGAGCAGAGCGGCAGGAGGGCGGAGCCTGAGAGCCGACGGTCGCGGTCGTTTCCAGAAGAGGAGCTGGAGGAGGACCGTGAGTTTAAATCAGCTGCAATTCACGTGTTTAATCTGCATCAACAGATGATGTTTTTGTTTTTTGACGGTTCACGTCTGTGTTTCCGATGTAACACGACTCTGTTTGGTGTTTGGTGTGTGTAGGGGGGGTGAAGCTGGGCCTCGGGGATTTCATCTTCTACAGTGTTCTGGTTGGAAAAGCTGCAGCGACTGGCGGAGACTGGAACACCACACTCGCCTGCTTCGTCGCCATTCTTATCGTAAGTTGTAGTTTTACGTTGTGTCAAAGTTCCTTCATAATGGAGGCACGACTGCTGAGGAGGCAGCGAGGATGGCCCGCTCCCCAAAATCTACAGCAACTCCCAGAATCTGAAGAGACTTCCTAAAATCTACACCAGCAACTCCCTATAATCCAAGGAAACTTTAAAAACTCCACAGCACTTATCATCTTCATCAGCAGCTCCACAAAAGATGATGATGGTGAAACTTCCTAAAATCTACAGCACAACTTTCCCAAATAGTTTCCTAAATTGGCACAAACTCCCAAAAATCTGTATATATGTAAATCACCTGTCCTCTACCCGTATCACACCTGTCCTTTATCTGTATCACACCTGTCCTCTATCTGTATCACACCTGTCCTCTATCTGTATCACACCTGTCCTCTATCTGTATCACACCTGTCCTTTATCTGTATCACACCTGTCCTCTATCTGTATCACACCTGTCCTTTATCTGTATCACACCTGTCCTCTATCTGTATCACACCTGTCCTTTATCTGTATAACACCTGTCCTCTATCTGTATCACACCTGTCCTTTATCTGTATCACACCTGTCCTCTACCCGTATCACACCTGTCCTTTATCTGTATCACACCTGTCCTTTATCTGTATCACACCTGTCCTCTATCTGTATCACACCTGTCCTCTATCTGTATCACACCTGTCCTCTATCTGTATCACACCTGTCCTTTATCTGTATCACACCTGTCCTCTATCTGTATCACACCTGTCCTTTATCTGTATCACACCTGTCCTTTATCTGTATCACACCTGTCCTTTATCTGTATCACACCTGTCCTTTATCTGTATCACACCTGTCCTCTACCCGTATCACACCTGTCCTCTATCTGTATCACACCTGTCCTCTATCTGTATCACACCTGTCCTCTACCCGTATCACACCTGTCCTCTACCCGTATCACACCTGTCCTCTATCTGTATCACACCTGTCCTCTATCTGTATCACACCTGTCCTCTATCTGTATCACACCTGTCCTCTATCTGTATCACACCTGTCCTCTACCCGTATCACACCTGTCCTCTATCTGTATAACACCTGTCCTCTATCTGTATCACACCTGTCCTTTATCTGTATCACACCTGTCCTTTATCTGTATCACACCTGTCCTTTATCTGTATCACACCTGTCCTCTACCCGTATCACACCTGTCCACTATCTGTATCACACCTGTCCTTTATCTGTATCACACCTGTCCTTTATCTGTATCACACCTGTCCTCTACCCGTATCACACCTGTCTTCTACCCGTATCACACCTGTCCTCTACCCGTATCACACCTGTCCTCTATCTGTATCACACCTGTCCTCTACCCGTATCACACCTGTCCTCTACCCGTATCACACCTGTCTTCTACCCGTATCACACCTGTCCTCTACCCGTATCACACCTGTCCTCTATCTGTATCACACCTGTCCTCTACCCGTATCACACCTGTCCTCTACCCGTATCACACCTGTCCTCTATCTGTATCACACCTGTCCTCTACCCGTATCACACCTGTCTTCTACCCGTATCACACCTGTCCTCTACCCGTATCACACCTGTCCTCTACCTGTGCTGTTTCAGGGTCTGTGCCTGACTCTGCTGCTGCTCGCCATCTTTAAGAAAGCTCTGCCGGCGCTGCCGATCTCCATCACCTTCGGCCTCGTCTTCTACTTCTCGACAGACTTCCTGGTTCAGCCCTTCATGGACAACCTGGCTGCTCACCAGTTTTACATCTGAGACAAAGCCCCGCCCACCTCACCTGCCTCCTCCTCTTCGTTTTTACCTTCGTCCCCTGCAGGACGCCTTCTGTCGATGCCACGCACAAAGACTATTTCCTGCGCCCGACTTCTACCAGTCTGTAAAAGATGTCATGCAGACAGAGGAAGCTGGCGTGGGTGTCAGCTGGTTACCTGGGTGTTTCTGCTCGGGTGTGTTTCAGGTACAAACATCACTTGCCACAGATGGTTTAAAGGAAATATCCGCCTTAAATTCTGCTGTCAATCAAAACAAACATGCCCCAAACATTCCTGTTTTTAGTCCTCGACATTAAAGTGTAAAGATTTAATGTTTTACAAAATCAGTATCAGAGTAAAATCAACATCGTCTCAGTGGAACAACAGTTAACATTTAAACCAAGAAACCATTTTATCTTTAATACACAAAAAACAAGTTTTATTTCTCTGTTTTACTGTTTTTAAGGTGGATTTGTTCATGAACACATTCAGAGGACACAAGTGTTGCAAAACTCCTTCAACACGTTCAGTTCACGCGCAAACTTTTCTTATTTAAAACGTAAATACAAACATGACGTGCCGCACCAACGAGACATCGTTTAAACTAAGATCAGGATTAATGATCGTTTAATTAAACCAGATTTAAACTGTGTTGCACAAATGTGACATTTCTACGTGGAAGAATAATAAATCTACATATTACATATTTCTGTTTTTATTCATGTTATGAATAAAAGCATAAAATCCTAATAAAAATAACACCTGAGTTAGACAACCAGGAGGTTACTTCATGTTAGTTTCAACATCATGAAAGTTTAAATCTTCTGGATCCATCAAACTGAACTCAGAACAGAATCAGTGACGCACTGCTGACCAGCTGGTGGCGCTAACACACCGATCTGAAGGTGTGTTTCCTTCCACCAGTTTTTATTCGCATTGAGTGGAAACGCTGAAAATTCTAGTTTCCTGTCTGAGGTGTAACAGCAGCTGTGTGGATATAAAGCAAATATAAACAGACTGAGTGAATAAATGATGACGAACATGAATCATGTGACTTAAACGTCACTGAAGAGCTGAAACATCAGATCTGTGTGGAGCGATGAGGAGACTGTAACCTTCCTCACATCAATACATGAATCGTTGTCCTCTTCTTCTGCTGCGGTTTAATGGCACCGACTGGAGAATTAGCGCCACCTGCTGTTTATCTGCTGATATTCACACAACAGCAGGATGGAAACAAACATTCACTACTTTTTATACTGAACATTGTCTGGAAATTTGGTTAAAATTTGAGCAACATTTGGATGAAACATGACTCATGTTTGCCTGAGAACCATTAAAATGAAAGATTATTAACATGTAATCAGTTTTAATGTTTCCATGTGGACGCTGGACTTTACAGTTTGAAAGAACAGTTTTCTTTAAATAATTTCAGGTTTTTAAGAACTTCAGGTGAAAGTATAAAAGCTCCAGCTGCTGCTAAAACCTTAGTCTCTATTTCTGCACCTGTTTAACACCCATCATGTAAATCCGACAGACTTGTTGGATCTTTTTCGTCTTTTAATGACACTAGGCTAACAGTTTCCCCCTGCTTCCACTCTTTGTGCTAAGCTAGGCTAGTTTCCCAAACAGTTCCTCTCCATCCTCTGTGGCGTTCAAACAATAAACACCAAACTTTATTTCAAAGACTGACTGTCTGACAGGAGTGGGGGTGGGGGGGGTCTTTATATATATTTTGTAGATTTTGGCGTAGTGTTTGATTTTGTAACTGAGTACATGTTTGAGATTGTTTTATTTCATTGTACTGTGCACTAAAGTAAAACTTCTGTAATGAGCTGAAGAAATTACAATTCTATTGAAACTTGCTTTGTGTTTGTGGATTTATTTCTGAAGTTTGGGCAGAGCCAGGTGAGCAGTTTGTCTGACTCTCTGAGAGAAATCTAAAAGAGCCAATTCTTTCATGTCAACATGTTTATTCTGGATTATTAAAAAAAACAGTGTCGCAGTTCATTAACAAACAAGTTTCTACTGTATGAAATTATTCTAATGCAGCATTTTAATTTCTCTCATCGAACTGGGATTTGTTCTTCAGCAGGAACGCTGCCAGATACTCGATGGGGTTCGGAGGTCTGAAAGGAAATAAAACACATCAGATCAACAAACCGCAGCAGAAACAGGGAGGACATGCAGCAGCCTGCCAGTAGAGACAGACACTTGCATGTCGAGCGGCACCAAACAAGCAATGTAACGTAGCAAAGTCAAGAGAAAACTCAATCTAAGAAAACAAAAAACTAAATTCGAGCAGCCATGACAGATGACTGGCTGTGCCTTCTATTTACAATAAGTCTATACCAAAAAATTTACATCTGTGTAGGTGAGGACTATGTCAAATATAAATATATAGACAAGAATGAAATGAAAAGGATTGAAGCTAAACAGATTAAAGTGATGAACAAGCAGTGTTCAATAATTAAGAACAGTGGTATAATTTATACATAGTATGTACAACATATGTGCAGTTTGATGTATGTTTGAAACCTGCTGAAAATCTAACAGAAAAGTTGTAATACTTCATTTTGTCTTTTTAAACAGATTATTTCAGCTCAGTAAGTCGCCATAGAACCACATAATACATAAAAAAATACAGATACTGCAGTCCGTCTGTTTCTGCTGCATTTTTACTACTTTGTTTCAGAAAATAAACTTTAATTTGATAAATTTTTATTTGTATCAGTTATGCAGTGTCTGTCAGTCTATGAATATTTATATTAAAATCAATATAATACATTCATCTATAATTTAAAACATTTAAACATGTAATTTAAGTATCTTAACCACCAAATCACATGAATTCCTGAGCTAGTGTTACTGTTAGCATGCTAGGCTAATTAGCTTCAAAATGTTCACATCAGTGAAGCCTCCACATCTAACATGACACGTTACATTAATGTTACATTATGTTACATTAATAACGTTAACTACATAAATGTTACTGTTTTCTCACTGTAGAATATATTTGACATGTTTTTATTTTGTTTCTGTTTTATATTATTTATGATTACACATTTGTGGTATTTTTTCCTTTTCTCTTACTTTGTATGTAAACGCACATAAACCTGTTTGATCATATTTAGCTGCTGCTTCGCTGAGTTTAGTAGAATAACTGAATAACAGACGTCAACAGCTGAGTAACATCAGTAAGCACATTTCATTCAGCTTTAGCTAAGGCTAGCTGTGGCTCTCTGCAGCTAGCTTTCACTTGATACAGCTGTTGTTTTAGTGATGTAATGACTGTGTCCACAGATTACAAAGTGCAGCTACTCACTGCCATTTAACAAGCGGTTTTCAGAGAAATGAGACATTTCTGTGAGAGAGAATTTACGAGTTCAGAGCTGTCGTACGAGTCCTGAACAGACAGTCTGACTTTCTGAGAGCGGCTGTGGCTCCGAGGTGGAGCGGGCCGTCCACTAATCAGAAGAACGGCGGTTTAATCCCCGACTCCTCCTGTCCGCATGCTGTGTTTGGGCAAAATACTGAACCCAAAAATGCTCCCGAAGGCTGTGTGAGTGTGTGTGAATGATTAGAAACTCCTCCTGATGAGCAGGTTGGCACCTTGCATGGCAGCCTCTGCCATCAGTGTGTGTGTGTGTGGGTCCCTGTATAAATGCAGTGACTCTTAATCTGAATGAATTAGGAGTTTAAATATGAAATTAAACATATAACTAAAACAAAATTCATGCAAAATTAATATTCTGTTCACCATATTATCATCATCATGGCTGCCAGTTTACTGAGAGCTTTTTTAGGTTTTATGGTTTTTATTCTGCATGTCAGCAGCAGTAAACAGCTGCAGCTCTCTGACAGTGTAACATCACCTACTGCAGCTGTAATATTCTCTCTAATATCTCTGTGACGTCACATGACGCCTCTCATATCAGTCATGCAGCGCTTTGCTTTAGAAAGACGTTTTTTAGCATCTGACTTCATGTCAAAGAGTTTCCTCTTTACTTCTGTCACAGTCAGCGCTGCTCTGATGGATTCATGTTTCCTCACAGTTTCAGCTCCTCGTGAACAGGCGACGTTCATCAGAGAGTTCATGCAGCTAAGAGAGTTTGTTGAATCTGACGTTGGAACACTCGTACAAACAAACCTCACAGAGAAAAGTCAGAGTTTCATGAGGTCCAATATGTGATTTATGACTTCTGGTTATTTCTTTGACTGAATTTGTGTCTGAGTGAAAATAATCACCAGAGGAATCGATAATGAAAATAATTCTTAGTTGCAGCTCTACTTGTGAATAAAATGTTGTGTAACAGAAGTTTCTGACCTCTCCTTGGCGAGCACCGACAGACCCTGTAGCAGGATCGGGACCACCGTCTGGTCCAAGTACGCCCGGGTCGGCAGCGCCTGCAGGTCCACCTTCTGCTTGGAGATCTTCTCTGCACCCGCCTTCTCATTCTCCACCGTCCTCTGAGGAGCAGCAGCAGAGCATGCTGGGAGTCTGAGTTAACAGAAAGTGTGTGTGTGTGTGTGTGTGTGTGTGTGTGTGTTACCTGGATGTTTTCCGTCAGGCCGTACTCTGCGTGAGGGTTTTCAGACACCTGCAGGAGGATTCATGTTCACAAAACAGAACTGAGAATAAAAACATACTAAAACTGAACAATAATTAAAGACATTTATGTCCTTTTTAAGCAAAAATGCCAAAAATTTGCAGTTTCAGCTTCTGAAATATGATGATTTCTTGACAGTAAACTGAATATTTTGGGGTTTTCGACTGTTGGACAGACAAAACAAGATATAAGAAGACAACATAATGATTTTTCAGTATTTACTGACATTTTACAGACCAAGCAGTGAATCAAGACAATAATCTTAGTTGCAGCTCTAACTGAGAATTTCACTTTGACACAGTTTCAGACTTGTGTGTCTCTTTAAAAAGTTCAAAGTTTTTTCATTAATTGTTTTGTTTTATGCATCCAAAACTTGAAGAGTTTCTATTTACTGGAATGTAGGACGAAGAAAAACACAATCAAGAAGCTGGAACCATCAAATATTTGACTTTTTTACGTGAAATATGGCTGAAATGACCAACTGATTATAAAAAGAGGTCCTGATTAATTTTCTATCAAACTTATTGTTGTCATCTTCTTCCTGTTTGATTACAATCATCAGCTGTAACTTTCAGCACAGAAAGAGCTGTTTTCTTTTTTCAGTGGAGCTAGGCTAACAGTTTCCCTATGCTTACAGTCTTTATGCTAAGCTAGGCTAAACTCATCCTGTACTGGGCACACAGAGAAGAAACTGATATCCATCCACACGCTAAATGTTGGACTGGCCCTTTAAAGACAGTACAGTATTATACTCACAGGAGTGTGTCCCTCCATCGACTGATCTGCATCTGTGTGATCTGGAAAACAGACAAGTGCATTTAGAGTTTTATTCCTGCTGGTTTCACATTTTTTAGTGAAGTCTGAATATCAGAACAGCGACTTCAAAAGGTCAAGAATCAACTTTCAGTCTCAACTTTTAAAAGACAAACTCTGCTTCTTGTAGCTCCGATTCTAAACCAAACAAAGCACATAAAGTGTCCAAAACCATGACAGCTGTCAATCAGCAGCATCCAGATACACAACAGGTGATTTCCTTTTCGAAAGGTGAAATCGATTATTATAAATTATTGATCACTCAAGTAATTGACAACTGATTTGGGAATAGTTTTAAATTTGCTTTGTGACTTACTCCCCTGCACCAAAGCTCTCCAAAGAAATCAATGTGGCGAAGACAAATGAATTAATTATCTGTACAAAACAAGATCTGAAAACGAGGCCAGACATGTTGAAACTGTGGAAAATAAACTTTAAATATCTCGGGACAGTTCTCAACTTCCAGGTGAGCTTCTGTAAAAATACAGAGTAGATTTTCAAGAAATGCTCACAGCAACTTTATCTTCTCAGAAGACAAATTTTAGAACTAGTGTACAAAACTCTTGTTGAGTGTTTTACTTAACTTAAACTGTAGATCTGAGAATAAACTCTCCAGGATTGTCCTAATGGCCAAACCCCAAAAGTCCCTGATTCACCTGTTTACAGAAAGGACGAGGAAGAAGAAGGCGAGGAGTCTCCCAGCAGGCAGCTGCCATCCTCTATTCAAACAGTTTGAGCCTTTGAGCTCCAGGAGGCGCTACAGAGCAACTCTGACAAATAAACACGTATTTAAGAAGTCCTTCATCCAAAGTGCCGACACTATTCTGAACTCTGCAGAGTGACTTATGAGCTTTAAGCCACAGACATGAACTGTTTTAATGCCTGTGTTTGTTACACTGACTGCTTCTGTCTCTCTTGTAAGAATCTTGTGTAGCTGCGTCTTCATGTTTTGTTGAGCAGAAGACAATTTTCCACCCCAATGGACAATAAAGATGTCTTCTATTCTGTCCTATTCAATTCAATTCCTCTGTCCAACAGAAACACAAAATTATTATAGTATTCAATTTAAATATGCAACAGAGAGAAGCACAAAGTCTTCAGACTGTAGAAGCTGCTTGTGTTGAACGCATACTATTAACTTTTTATCAGAACAGCCTCCCTCCATCTCAGAACAGCAAACTCTGCTGGTATTTTAAAAAGAAAGTAAAGACTGATCTTTATAGTTTGGGGTAACTTTACTGGTACCATTGTTAATGTTTTACAGACTGTTTTTTGTTTTGTTCTGCTTTCCTCACACTTATTGTTTATTTTCATTTGATCTTGTTTAGTGAAGCACTTTGGGCTATACAAATAATAATATTATTATTATTATTATTATTATTATTATTACTACATTCCTTACATTCTGGACAAACCAAACGTCTGTAAACTGGCTGATTAATGAACAGAGTTTGGTACAAGGAAACACTTTATGGAGCTGAAGATTTCACTAAAATGAAATAACATGTTGCTCAGTGTTTGACCTTCATCAGGTCTTCACCAACAGATCACACGGATCACTGACACACCTGAAATCTCTAAAGTAATAGATTTATGAACAGAGTTTGGTTTACAGACACTTTATGAGAGCTATCCAGGGTCTGTGTTATTAGTAAACGTCGCCTAAGATAAGATGACTTCTTCCATCTGAATCTTCTGTGATCAATAAGTTTATCCATCAGTTTGTTTGTTTGTTCGTCTCGAACAGTGTTAATAAAACAAATCCTCTTTTTTATTTAAGTCTCTCAGTGATTCTACAGAAACATTAACTCGTTTGTTCTGTTTGAAATTAAAAATGTTACATTTCCTAAAATCTTCAGTCTGACGCGCTGCTGTAAGCGGTTAGCTTATTAGCTTAGCAACATTTTAACGCTCTGTATCCGCTAAATAAACCGCAGTTACAGCTCAAACCGACCTCTGTGGGTTAACGCGGGTCCTAAAAATCTCCAAACCAACCCGCAAACACGCAGCAAAGTAACAAAATACAACAAAAACTGTGAAAAACGCGATCAATGGTCAACAATTAACTTACCGTCCGCCATGTTTGTTGTGGATGTTTACGCAGGATGTCTGACGTACGTACGTCGATTCTGTTTTAAAGATACGTAACGCAGTGCATGCTTCCACTTCTTCTTCTGGTGATATTTGCGGCAGACTAGGCGCAGCAGAGGTGTGTTGCTGCCCTCCACAGTTTTCACAGATTTCAATTAACGATCTGACAGCTCTGCTTGCATGAGGCTTCTCTCTGTGTGATAGTTTCTGCCTCTCCACAGATCCACTTTCCAACCAGTGCCAGCCCATGATTCAGTGCACAGTGATCCAGTATCGGTCTGTTATTCCCACACTGTCCCTCCTGCCCATTCTTGTATTTGATGTGTGTTTCAGTGTTGGCTGTACTGAAAAATAAAACCTGCCAAACTATATCAGCATATTATCTTAAAAACTGTGACGAGCACATTTCCTGTATACAACCAAACGACATAAAGCTTTCAAAGAAATGTCCTGAGAACAAACACAGCAGCTACTTTTATTGAAAACAACACTAATAAATCCTTTGATACACAAAACTACACACTGAAAATAATCTTTGCAAATGAACAAATTACCAACTAAGCCAATTTAACACATTTTTCTGTTTTTTTTTTCTTATAATTTGTACCAAATTCCACCAACGTCTCTGTAAAATGTCAGAAGAATTTGCTATTAAACACCTGCAAATTACTCTGGAAGTCAGTATAAAGTTAAGTAAATTTGAACATTTCAATGACAATAATTAAAAATATAATTCAGCAGCAGCGTTCTGAATCAGCTGCAGCTGTCTGATCCATGTTTTAGGGAGACCTGTGAAGACACTGTTACAGTAGTCGAGTCTACTGAAGATAAATACATGGACAAGTTTTTCCAAATCCCGCTGAGACATAAGTCCTTTAATTCTTGATATATTCTTCATGCAATAGTCAGCTGACTTTGTAATTGTCTTAATGTAGCTGTTGAAATTCAGGTCCAAGTCCATGACTACACCAAGATTTTTATGACTTGGTTTGTGGTTTTTAACATTATTGATTGAAGCTGAGTGCTGACTTTTAATCATTCTTCCTTGGCTCCAAAAACAATTACTTCAGTTTTATCTTTGTTTAATTGAAGAAAATTCTGCCACATCCAATCGTTGATTTGTTTAATGCACTTATTCACTGCTTGTAGTGGACCATAGTCCCCTAGTGATATGGTTATGTATATTTGTGTGTCATCTGCATAAATATGGTAACATATTTTGTTGTTTTTTTCCATAATCTGAGCCAGTGGGAGCATGTAGATGTTGAACAGAAGAGGCCCCAGAATGGAGCCTTGGGGAACTCCACAGGTCATTTTTGTCCAATCAGATGTGTAATTACCTACAGACACAAAGTAGTCCCTGTTCTTTAAGTAGGATTCAAACCAGTTTAGTACTGTGCTAGAAAGTCCCACCCAGTTTCAAACCCTGTGTTAAATGCAGCACTAAGATCCAATAATACTAAGACTGAAGTGGATGTCATTGAAGACCTTAACAAGAGCAGTCTCTGTGCTGTGGTGTGGTTGAAATCCTGACTGGAAAACATCAAAACAGTTGTTTAGTGCCAAGAAGTGCTGGATGTGTTGACAACCTGGATGTGGATGATGACTAATGGCCATTAAATGATTAAATGACACAGATCTCAAGCGCCAAAAGCTGTAGCTGCAGAACCAAACACAGCTGATAGAAATAAAAGAGGAAGTGAAGATGATTTAGGGGTTTTTTTTGTTTTGTTTTTTGCACACACATAAGACTGCATAAAATCATGATATTGAAAATAAGAGATGTGTCAGGAGAGGTCAAGAATCCACAGGCTTATACAATGGACCTCCCCTCAATTTAAGGAGAAAAACAAACAATATCAGGGGAACAAAAGTTCACAACAGACACTCCCCAATCCTCACAGTATGAAAGGAATAAGAGCTTTCCTGGAGCGAGGGTAATCCTCAAACCTCTGCTGGTAGTCTCTGCAAGACAGACAAGGAAAAACTAAGCAAGTATTTAACTTGTATGGAATCAGATTATAAAGCTACCTGCGGTGCTGGTAATAATCAGATGATAATGTTACCTGCGGTGCTGGTAATAATCAGATTATAAAGCTACCTGCGGTGCTGGTAATAATTAGATGATAATGCTACCTGCTGTGCTGGTAATAATCAGATGATAATGCTACCTGCTGTGCTGGTAATAATCAGATTATAAAGCTACCTGCGGTGCTGGTAATAATTAGATGATAATGCTACCTGCTGTGCTGGTAATAATTAGATGATAATGCTACCTGCTGTGCTGGTAATAATCAGATTATAAAGCTACCTGCGGTGCTGGTAATAATCAGATTACAATGCTACCTGCGGTGCTGGTAATAATCAGATTACAAAACTACCTGCTGTGCTGGTAATAATCAGATGATAATGCTACCTGCTGTGCTGGTAATAATCAGATGATAATGCTACCTGTGGTGCTGGTAATAATCAGATGATAATGCTACCTGTGGTGCTGGTAGGCTCTGGGCCCGATGGAGCAGACGGTGAAGAAAGCGAAGGCGAAGGCGGGTAAGGACCACACGGCTACAGCATAACCACACCACTCCACAATCTCCCCGAAGAAGTTAGCACCGGACACAAACTCAAACATTCCCCCTGAGAGACAAAACAGGTCCAAGAATTAAAAATGGAAGCTGCTGACATCAGGGAAGCAGTCTGTCATCAATACCATAGATAGATCGATAATTTATTAATCAGACTGGGAAAACAGTTGTGCTTTACAACATCAGAAACAGAATTAACAGAAAACTGTCAACCTTGTTAACCAATAAAAGTAAACCAGACTATTAGTTTTTATGAATGACAAGGATCAATTTCCAGCAGCTGGAGCTCTGAGTCTTGGAGATCTGGTGTGGATGAGGATTAAGTGTTGGTCAGGATCTGTTGTACCATAGGGGATCCTGTAGACAATCTCTCCAGGCTTCCTCAGGCTGCGCAGGATGTGGTCGCTGTGGATGTTGATGGTGAAACCAGCCATGAACAGAAGAAAACCTACAAACAGGGATAACACACACACAAACTCTTTATTTTCAGGCAGCTGTCAGTTTCACTTGCTGTAAACAATCGGACTATTATCCAGATATAATAAGAAGGTATGGTATTTCACTTTTCTGCTGGGAGGGTGCTGGTCTGTTTGCAGATTATATGGTCCCTTTTTAGAACCGGCTCCCAAACTTTCATCTCTGTCAGGACAGAGTAGGAAGTGTTTTGCAAGATTTTTTTTTCTTTTCTTCCCCCAGCTAGAGTTCCTGGTCCTTGTCCTCACCCTGCCCTTAGTTAAACCTGTAGTGTGGAACTTTTACATATAAATGAACATCCATTACATTCAAGCCTTTGCCAAACAAGTTCACACAATGCTGATTAAGCGGATCACCGCCAGATAAATCTCTCTGCATTTGACCGTATACAGAGTTTTTAAATCTCATGTTGGGTGAGACATTCCCACGCTGGCCGTTTGGCCGTTAAATCATCCCTGTCATTCGGGGTGCGCATGAGACATGCTGCATGCCTGTATCAAGCCATATTCAGACCAGATGTTGCAGCACTGCTGCAGGGTTGAGCAGAGGTGTGTGGGTTTTTTAAATCTCAGAATGAAGTCCATCTGGTCGGGCAGTAGATTTGATGTGGAGTTGGTGTTGGCGGAGTTATTGTCTTCACCAGCAGAGGTTGTTATTTGAGGCATGATTATATGTCACTGTGAGTGAGTGAGTGAGCACTGTATATGTTTGTATGCTAACAGGGTTACTTATACTGGTAGGTCGATAGAACTGATGAGTTAAAGAGCTCATAGTACCTTATTACCCCACTAGAACACTGCGCTCCCAGAATGCAGCTTACTTGTGGTTCCTAGAATAACTAAAAGTAGAATGGGAGGCAGAGCCTTCAGCTATCAGGCTCCTCTCCTGTGGAACCATCTTCCAGATTCAGTCCGGGGGGCAGACACCCTCTCTACGTTTAAGAGTAGGCTTAAAACTTTCCTTTTTGATAAAGCTTATAGTTTGCTTTGGACCGGCCCTTAGTTATGCTGCTATAGGACTAGACTGCCGGGGGACTTCCCATGATGCACTGAGCTCCTCGCTCCTCCTCCTCCTCTCCATCTGTACATATTCATGTACCATTAATGCATGTTACTAACTCGGCTTCTTCCCCGGAGTTTTTCTCATCTCACAGGAAAATCTGGAGTCCGGGTTGTGGATGTCGAGGGCCATGGCTGCGGGGATGGTGGCGTGGTCCTGTGGGTGTCCTGCCTCGACGACTTCTCCCCCTCCCTCCTTCTTTCTCTCTCAACCCAACCCAACCATTTTGGCTGTGTATGCTGTAGCCATGATATTTGTCAAAGGTGTGTATTTTTTATTGAATTTTGATAAGTCAACCACAGATCCTATATTATGTCCATAATACACTGTGTAGAGACAGTCCTACCTTTCAGCATGTTAGGGCCCTTTTAGGTCCCATTGAAACCCATTAAAACCACATTTTTTGATCCCATGGTTCCTATGGGATCCCTCCGTTTTTGGGGGGGAAACAATATTGGACACAAATTATTATTCCAGACAGGGTATTTTTACATTTTGTTATGTGTCAGTCAGTGGCACGGTGCTGTTGTTTGTGTATTTTCTTCCCTCCTGTTTCTCTCTCCAGGTGCCATCAGCTAATAAGTTTCCACGTGTGCGTGTCAGTCATGCAACTCATTGGTTCCTTCAGATTTTGAATCAACCAATCATCATCCAGAGCCCTCTATAAAAGAGCAGAACTGGAGAGTGAGGCAATTGTTCTTGTAAACTTGTTTTTAAAGGAAATAAAAAAGGTATGTGGTGGGAGGTCAATAGGTTAACAGGACGGTAAATAAATTGGGGTACCCCCTTAGAGACACTAGGTTTATTGGTTGGTGCCCCCACTGTGATGGTTTTGGTGAGGTCATTTTTTTAGATAAGTAAATTAAGTCTGATTTTGTTTTGTTTTCAGATATAGTCAGGCTCGGACAGGCAATCTGGCAATTCTGGCAAATGTCAGATGGGCCGGCCCACCTAGTGGGCTGCAAGGCTACCAACAATGTGGAAAAAAATTGTGGGAAAAAAAATTCAACCAGCAGGCTGCAGCCTTTTTGATGTTGGAACAGCCCATCTGATTGGGGGTTACATGGTTCCAATTGTCAGTAGACTACCTATACTGTAAGGCAGGTGCAGAAAGTGCTACCGTCGTCCTCCCCCCACCCCTTCAAGTGGATGCCTCCATCCATGTAATGTCAGAGGTCAAGCAGGAAATAATCAAATCAAGACAGAAAGAATGGAGTTTGAATCGAAAATAACTCTAGCCAATACAAATGGATAAAGGTAAAAATATTGTTTTCTTTGAGAAAGGAATTTATTTGGACTGAAACTATCTTTTCAAGTATCTTACTAATGAACAGAAGGTTGGATATCGGTCTACAGTTAGTCAGTACATTACTATCTAGGTTTAGTTTCTTTAATAAAGGTTTTACAACAGCTGTTTTAAAGGCATCTGGGAATCTTGTTATAGGCAGTCGTGGCTTCTTGTATATATCCCAGTGAACTGTGAGCTTTAGTTTTCCTCCATTTTCTCTCAGCTGCTTGACAGTTTCTCTTGATCTCATTAACACTATTATTGTTTAACCACTATTATTGCACAACCAATGTGCTGTAATCACATTTTTCTTACCACATGGAGCTGAATGTTCAGCAGGCCTCGCTCTTTTCTACCAGTTCATTTTGTGGAAGTGAAACAGTCTCCAGGATGACAATGTTTTTGCCATTTGTAGTTGTTACACAGCTGGCATTACTCTCATCCATGGACAACTGTAGATTTTCCGAGTCTGGCAGCAGCATTTGTTTTAGCTCTGCTCTGTGTATAACCTGACACGCCAGATGGTTTGTTATACAAAACCATCTGAGAAGTCGTCACAAACATCCAATCACAGAGCTTCACATTCTGTTGTTAATGGCAAGCTGAAGCTAATGATCACATTCTGTAGAAATTTGATTAAACATCCAGTTCACCGTCACACTCTGGCTTTGTCTTCATAGCAACAGCAGTTAAGGCTCATGGGTATTTAGAGCCATAGTGTTAAACTGACAGAAAAAACCTGATTTGTCAGAAACAGAGTTGAAATAATTCAGACATAAAGTCTGGTCACATGATCCAGGAGACTCCAGCGTTATTATGACTCACCTGCAGCCCGGCGAGCATCCATCAGCCAGGCATCTTCAAACTGGACACAGTGCAGTAGGTGGTGTCCCTGCAGGAAGCCGTTGAGCGAGCAGAAGATGGCGGCATAGAGGATGAAGGGCAGCGGGACGGGCCGTCCTCTGGTCAGGAAGGCGTAGATGAAACTCCTGAAGAACACACACAAGTCACATCCTGCAAACCGTCTGCACACATATCAGGTTTGTGTGGTTCCCCAACATAGCCACCCATACGTAACACAGGTTGTTGTCCTGAGACCAACATTTTGTATGATAGCCCTGGGACAACAACTGCCTCAGCCAATCAACGTTTGTGATGTCATCACAGAGAGCCCTGCTGCTGATGCCTGCAAAATAGTGTGCAAAGATGCACAAATTACAAGGTGCTTCACACTAGTCTGCTACTACAGCTTTATTATGATGATGATATTAAAATGCATATTTACATTTTTCATTAGCATTTTTCTACCCTTCTACCCTTTTCTACCCTATCAATAACTTGCAAAGGTGAGCTAACAGTTAGCCAGGTTGCTACTAGCCAAAACTGGTGAGCATTGCTATATTTCTGGCTCAAACTGAAACAATCTGAAAGTGATATTTAGATGTTGTTGATATTTTTATAGTGTGCCTGGCTAAAAAGAAAAGGTAAAACTTAGTTAGCTAGCAAACATGAGCAAGCTGTGTACTGTAAATATAAAATATATTTAATAAAAATATTTGACTCAAAAAGACATTTGATTTATTTTCATATTTAAAGGGCGCTAGCAAAATATCTAAGTTTTTATTAATTAATATTGACCCAAAAATTGCCCAGAGTATCTCTAAGCCAAGGATAGCAATAGACAAAGCAATATTATGGGCAACTTCTAATGTTCAACAGGACCCTAGGAGTTGCCTCAGTATATTGGATAGATTTTTGACCATAGCTCTCACTGTTGCTTGTTG
Source organism: Scomberomorus guttatus (assembly GCA_038419695.1). Taxonomy (NCBI): domain Eukaryota; kingdom Metazoa; phylum Chordata; class Actinopteri; order Scombriformes; family Scombridae; genus Scomberomorus; species Scomberomorus guttatus. The sequence continues at coordinate 832,250 of CM076447.1, read as the reverse complement.
CCTGCAGCATTGCCCATAAAATTGCCGAATGTATCACTACCCTAAGCCCCACCAACATCAATAACGGAGGGAAGTTTATACTTTGTTAGATAAAGCTAGATATTTTGCTAGTGTCCTTTAAATATGACAATAAATCAAATGTCTTTTTGAGTCAAATATTATTTATATTTACAGAACACATTAAAAGTTTGGTTAGTACTGGCTTTGTGGCTTGTTAGATGGCTCCTGTTTGCTAGATAGCTAAGTTTTAGCTATTTTAGCTAGGCATGCTTTAAAAATATCAACATTTCAATATCACTTTCAGATTGTTTCAGTTTGAGCCAGAAATATAGCAATCCTCATTAGTTTTGGCATAGCAACTTGGCTAACTGTTAGCTCACCTCTGCAAGCTAATGTTAGCTTACTAAATCTCAATATTTGTGAGAGCTGCAATTTTGCTGAATTACCACAACTTTTCCACATGAAACATCCAAATCAACAGACGCTTATGATTTGGACCAATTGTGGTATTTGGTGTGGTGGTAACTTATGTCATCGCAGCGCATTCAGCAAGGGACATATATCCCGCCTCCTCCCTTGTTAGCGGATGAGACATGAGCCAAACTAAAAAAATCAAATAAATTTTTCCGAAAGATGGTTTCTGTCATTTGAGGCCGTTCTTATCACGCTGATGTTTGTCCAAGTGCAAATTTTTTCTGATAGGTTTGTTTTTAATTATTATTATATTAATTATTTGACAATATAAAAAAGGGGTGTGATGTCAGGATTGACAGCTGTGACAGCCGCTCTCAAACCTCCGTCACGCAGCGGGACGGCTGACTCTACGGCGCAGACTGGCTCCAAATGACGTCAGACAAACAAGATGGCTGCTCCCGGCAATGAGATATTTTGACTTCACTTTTGCATAGTGGCAGAGGTGGAGACGCATTGTCCATATTTACATTCACTTCAGTTCAATTCAATTTTATTTATATAGCGCCAAATCACAACAAACGTTATCTCAGGGCACTTTACACATAGAGCAGGCTGAGACCGTACTCATTTATTTACAGAGACCCAACAATTCCCCCCATGAGCAAGCACTTGGCGACAGCGGCAAGGAAAAACTCCCCTTTAACGGGAAGAAACCTCAAGCAGAACCGGGCTCTAGGTGGGCGCCATCTGCCTTGACCGGTTGGGTTTACAGCGAAAGAAGGAGGGGAGGGGGAAGGGGAGAGGGGGGTGGGGTGGGGAAAGACACAGAGAAGTATAATAACAACAACAACAATAACCATAACAACAGTAATGTAAGTAGAGCTATGACTTTATAATAATAATAGCAATAATATCAGTAGCAGAAATGGAAGCAGGACATCCACAGGACCACGCCACAGTCCCCACGGCCATGGCCCACCGTTCAGGCGCTGGATCTTCCTGTGAGACGAGAGAGCACAGAGACTCCGGGGAAGAAGTCAAGTTAGTAACATGCATTAATGGTACATGAACGCATACAAATGGAGAGGAGGAGGAGGAGAGAGGAGAGAGGAGCTCAGTGCATCATGGGATGTCCCCCGGCAGTCTAGTCCTATAGCAGCATAACTGGGGGCCGGTCCAAGGCGAGCCTGGCCGGCCCTAACTATAAGCTTTTTCAAAAAGGAAAGTTTTAAGCCTACTCTTAAATGTAGAGAGGGTGTCTGCCCCCCAGACTGAATCTGGAAGATGGTTCCACAGGAGAGGAGCCTGATAGCTGAAGGCTCTGCCTCCCATTCTACTTTTAGTTATTCTAGGAACCACAAGTAAGCTGCATTCTGGGAGCGCAGTGCTCTAGTGGGGTAATAAGGTACTATGAGCTCTTTAAGATATAATGGCGCCTGACCATTAAGAGCTTTATAAGTAAGGAGAAGTATTTTAAATTCTATTCTGGATTTTACCGGAAGCCAATGTAGTGAAGCTAAAATAGGAGAAATATGATCTCTTTTCCTAGTTTTTGTTAGTACACGTGCAGCTGCATTCTGGACCAGCTGGAGAGTCTTTAGAGACTTGTTAGGGCAGCCAGACAATAAAGAATTACAATAATCCAACCTAGAAGTAACAAATGCATGGACTAGTTTTTCTGCATCTTTTTGAGGGAGGATGTGCCTGATTTTTGCTATATTAAGTAGGTGAAAAAAAGCAGTCCTTGAAATTTGTTTTATATGATGGCTGAAGGACATATCCTGGTCAAAGATAACTCCCAGATTCCTTAATGTGGAGCTGGAGGCCAAGGTAATGCCATCCAGAGTAGCTATGTCATTAGATAATGTGTTTCTAAGGTGTTGAGGGCCAAACACAATAACTTCAGTTTTGTCTGAGTTCAGTAGCAGAAAATTGGCGGTCATCCAGGTCTTTATGTCCTTAAGGCACACTTGAAGTTTAGTTAACTGATTTAATTCATCTGGCTTCATTGATAAATATAATTGGGTATCATCAGCGTAGCAATGAAAATTTATGGAGTGTTTCCGAAAAATATTACCTAAAGGAATCATATATAAGGTGAACAGTATTGGTCCAAGCACAGAACCTTGTGGAACTCCGTGTCTAACTTTTGCATGGATGGAGGATTCATCGTTAATGTGTACAAACTGAAGTCGATCAGAAAAATAGGATTTAAACCAGCTTAATGCAGTTCCTTTAATACCAATTAAATGTTCCAGTCTCTGTAACAGGATGTGATGGTCAATGGTGTCGAATGCAGCACTAAGATCTAACAAGACAAGTACAGAGAGACGTCCTTTGTCCGATGCAATTAGGAGGTCATTCGTAACTTTCACCAATGCTGTCTCTGTGCTATGATGCTCTAAATCCTGACTGAAAATCCTCAAATAAACTATTGTTATGTAGAAAGTCACATAACTGATTGGCAACTGCTTTCTCGAGGATCTTAGAGAGAAAGGGAAGGTTAGATATAGGTCTATAGTTGGCTAAAACAGCTGAATCCAGTGTAGGCTTCTTAAGAAGAGGTTTAATTACAGCTACTTTAAAGGACTGTGGTACATAGCCTGTTACTAGAGACAGATTGATCATATCTAGTAAAGAAGTGCTAACTAAGGGTAAGACTTCCTTAAGCAGCCTAGTTGGGATGGGGTCCAAGAGACAGGATGATGGTTTAGAGGACGAAATCATTGAAATTAATTCACAAAGGTCGATTGGAGAGAAACAGTCTAAATATATATCGGGTTTAGCAGCTGTTTCTAAGGTTCCTGAATTGGAGGGTGAATCAGTGCCTGTTGAGGTGATGAATTTTGTCTCTAATAGTTAGAATTTTGTCATTAAAGAAGCTCATAAAGTCATTACTACTGAGAGCTATAGGAATACATGGATCAATAGAGTTATGACTCTTTGTCAGTCTGGCCAAAGTGCTGAAAAGGAACCGAGGGTTGTTTTTATTCTCCTCTATTAATGATGAGTAGTAGGCAGCTCTGGCATTACAGAGGGCCTTCCTATATGTTTTAAGACTATCTTGCCAGACTAAACGAGATTCTTCCAGTTTGGTGGAACGCCAAATCCTTTCAAAATTTCGCGATGTTTGCTTTAATTTACGGGTTTGGGAGTTATGCCATGGAGCTAGCTTCTTATGTTTTATTATCTTCCTTTTTAAAGGGGCGATGGAGTCGAGTGTTGTTCGCAGTGAGCCTGCGGTACTATCAACAAGATCATCGGTTTCAGAGGAACTAAAGTTAGCATAAGACTCCTTTGTAGTATTGAGACATGGCACTGAATATAGTACTAATGGGATCGCTTCTTTGAATTTAGCTACAGCACTATCAGAAAGACATCTGGTAAAGATGTTTTTGTCTAATGGCGTGTAGTCTATTAATAGGAATTCAAAAGTTATTAAGTAATGGTCTGATAAAATAGGATTTTGTGGAAAAACTATTAAATGTTCAATTTCAATAAGTCATAAGTCAGAACAAGGTGGAGGGTGTGGTTAAGACAGTGCGTAGGTTTATTTACACTCTGAGAGAAGCCAATTGAGTCTAATAATGAGATAAACGCAGTGCTAAGACTATCAATATCGACGTCCACATGGATATTAAAGTCACCTACTATAATTACTTTATCTGTACTAAGGACTAAGTTTGATAAAAACTCTGAAAATTCGGATAAAAATTCAGAGTACGGGCCAGGAGGACGGTACACTATAACAAATAGAATTGGCTGTAAAGTTTTCCAGGTTGTGTGTGAAAGACTAAGAACGAGGCTTTCGAATGAGTTATAATTAAGTTTAGGTCGAGGGTTGATTATTAGGTTTGAGTTAAAAATGGCTGCAACTCCACCTCCTCGGCCGGTGTCTCGAGGAATGTGAGTATTAATATGACTTGGAGGAGTGGATTCGTTTAGGCTAACATATTCTTCATGACACAGCCAGGTTTCAGTAAAACAAAACAGATCAATATGATAATCTGAGATTAGGTCCTTTACTAATACAGCTTTAGAAGACAGAGATCTAATGTTTAAGAGTCCACATTTAATTCTCCTATTTTGTTGCACTGTGACATTGGTGGTGTTAATTTCTATTAGATTTTTATGAAAGAATCCTCTTCTGTTTACTTTAGAGTTAATTGATTTAAATGATTTGAGAGGTCGGGGGACAGACACCGTTTCTATGTAGTATTGGGTGGGTAACTGCTCTAATGGAAGCGCAGAGAAGCGTGTAGGACTGCAGCTCTGCTTCCTGGTCTCAACTCTGGGTTGTCATGGTTTTGGTCTAATAAACTCAGCCATATTTCTAGATATGAGAGCTGCTCCATCCAAAGTGGGATGTATGCCGTCTCTCCTAATCAGACCAGGTTTTCCCCAAAAAGTCCGCCAATTGTCTATGAAGCCCACATCGTTTTCTGGACACCACCTCGACAACCAGCGGTTGAATGATGACATGCGGCTATACATGTCATCACTGGTCAGAACAGAGTCCGACATAGTCTTTGCATATGTACATACCGACTCAACATTAATTTTGGTGACCTCCGATTGGCGTAATCGACAGTCATTAATGCCGACATGGATAACAATCTTACCATATTTACGATTAGCTTTAGCCAGCAGTTTTAAATTAGATTCTATGTCGCCCGCTCTGGCCCCAGGAATGCATTTGACTATGGTCGCTGGTGTCGCTAACTTCACGTTTCTCACTATGGAGCTGCCAATAACCAGAGTTGGTTTCTCAGTGGGTGTGTCACTGAGTGGGGAGAACCTGTTTGAAACGTGAACTGGTTGGAGGTGAACCGCGGGCTTCTGCTTAGGACTATGCTTCCTTCGGACAGTCACCCAGCCGCCCTGGCTTCACGGCTGCTCGGGAACCACCGGGGGAGTAGGAGCTATGCTAGGAGCTATGCTAGGTCGGCCCGCACCGGCTACTGGGGGCTGGCTAACATTAGTTAATGATTTGTTTTCCATGGTGCGGAGCCGCGCTTCCAATTCACTAAGCCTCGCCTCCACCACTGCAAATAAACTACATTTATTACATGTACTAATGTCACTAAAGGAGGCGGAGGAATAGCTAAACATATGACACACCGAGCAAGAGAGAGCGGGAGAGTGGGAGGGAGAGAGAGAAGCCATCGTTAACTGCTTAGCTATGTTAGCTGCTAAGCTAAAACAGCAGAGCTAAAACAACTAACTACTATGGATTTAGCAAGAGAAGTCGCTAAAAGAAGGAGAGAGCTAGGAGTGCTTGTGCAGAACTAGCGTACGTTTAAATATACTGCAGGTATTTTATCCACAGTGATGAAGAATAAAGCAAAATTTAGCTAAGCTGAGGGCAGCAAAACATTATCGGTAAACACAGTCAACAACCGGAAGTGACACAATACGCTTACCGTAGCACGTCAGTACATACAGTCAATGATCTGCAGCCATCACCTGAAGTGTCTCTGTTATATATTTATTTCCTCCTAACTGCAGATTTAATCTTCATGCACTCGATCTGATGGTTTTCTCTCTTTGTTTTGGAAAGTTTGGTGTGAACATGCTGTTAAACATTAACAGTATAAGAAGACTAAAACCACAGAACTTTGACCAAAGCTTTTGTCTTGATGCTTGTATGTGTTATCTTTGTTTTATACTGCTGCAGAAACAGTTTGGCTGTTTTTGGCTGGACTAGCCACGGACCAGCCCTATGATCACGGTAGTCCATGAGTGAGTGAGTGACTGATGAAGTTACACCATTGGTCTCCACCATTGTTGGAGTTTCCTCATTGGCCGTTGCTCTTTCAAAATGAATCAGTGCAAGATGATGGAAGCAGAGGACAGCAGCATGATGCAGAGTGACTGTGTTTCTGCTCCGAGCTCTGACGCTCTCAGCTCCGGTGTTAAATGCAGTGAAGTCGGCTAAACTCCTGTTTAAACAGACGCGTAAAGAGATGATGCATAAAGAGACCATGATCATCGACCAGGAAAGAGGCAGAAAAAAGGCGCATAGAGGCAGGAGGGAGAGCGCACGGTTAAAGCTCCCCAAATAACCATCAGTCTGACAAAACACTCAATACAGAGTGAAAAACGAGAGACATCCACCGAGTGAAACAGATGAAAGAGCAGGAGGAGTCAACAGATAATTAGAATAGTTATAATTAAAATTAAATTCTCTTTCAAATCAAACATCCCACAATATGAGTGGATAGTTTTGTTCTTGCAACTGCATTTATAACCTTTTTTTCTTTACTCTTTAACCATGTCATGTGATGCTACTTCAGTACACTTTACCAGAAAATATTACTGGGACCACTACAGAAAATTTCAGATGAACATTTAATATCCAGGAATTCACATTATAGACACTACTGACTGTCCCTGTAACACACTGACCACAGTTTCACACATTAACCATACACAGTCCAGACATGTACTAGTTTTTGAGCTAGTCTTGTTACAGTTAAAATAACACATAAACTTAACTAAACTTCTCACATGGTTTCATTTCAATAAATGTTCAAATGATCCAATATTTCAGCAAAAATCAAAGATTAGAGAAAAAGTCCAAAAAGTGAAAACAGATTTGTGTATCAGAACTTTGTTTTTTCTTCTTTCCTCTCCCATTAATCATCTCACGACCCCTCAGATTTATCTGCTGACCCTTTGGAGGGGCCCCACCCCTAGGTTGGGAACCACTGGACTAAACTAGCTAACTGTATATAAAGTAGTTGAAACTAGCTCCACCTCCAGCAGCTACAACAGTAACATGCTGCTCTAACACTGATGCTTCAGTATTAATAATCTAATGATGTCATATATAATAATATATCAGTCAGAGGGACCAAACCACTACTTTTACTGCAATACTTTAACTACATCAAGCTCATAATACTTATGTACTTTTACTGCAATACTTTAACTACATCGAGCTCATAATACTTATGTACTTTTACTGCAATACTTTAACTACATCGAGCTCATAATACTTATGTACTTTTACTGCAATACTTTAACTACATCAAGCTCATAATACTTATGTACTTTTACTGCAATACTTTAACTACATCAAGCTCATAATACTTATGTACTTTTACTGCAATACTTTAACTACATCAAGCTCATAATACTTATGTACTTTTACTGCAATACTTTAACTACATCGAGCTCATAATACTTATGTACTTTTACTGCAATACTTTAACTACATCGAGCTCATAATACTTATGTACTTTTACTCCAATACTTTAACTACATCAAGCTCATAATACTTATGTACTTTTACTGCAATACTTTAACTACACCGAGCTCATAATACTTATGTACTTTTACTGCAATACTTTAACTACATCGAGCTCATAATACTTGTATATTTTTACTCTGATACTTTAACTGCATGAAGCTGATAATACTTGTGTACTTTCACGACCTGAGGTTGACTTCTGACCTGTGGAAGTAGTGCAGCATGAAGGTGCAGAGCAGCAGCGTCGTACCGGTCAGGTGTCCGGTCCTCGCCGGCTCCTCGGTGAGCAGCAGCAGCAGCAGCAGCAGCGGCAGCAGGAAGGACGGGACCTCCTGCAGGAACCATCCGAGTCTGGCCGGACAGCAGACGCCCGCCCCCGGATTCACATACCGTCCGTACTCCGTATGGTTCCGCGTCTGGTGCCACAGGTAAGCCATGCCACCGACAATGAGAGCCCAGCTCAGGTAAGAAACGGCGGCCTCCCGGCACTCCATCAGGTCCGCTGCTGCTCGGCTCCTCGCGGCGACTGAGTTCAGAAAGTCACAGAGGAGTTATGAAGAGAAAGGAACATTCTTCTGATTCCAAGTGTTGAACAGCAACTTTGTTCACCTCACGTATCACAATCACGCGTCTTAGTGTCTAAGGCCCAATCACAATGTCCACACTCACGGACTTTAATATTATTTAAATAGTGTATAAGTATAATAAGTATAATATATTATAACTAGATTCCTTTTGAGATTATTTCCCATCGAGCTCCTGGTGGAAATTATAAGAAAAACTGTTGAACAATGGATCAGAAACAGAAGCTGCCCTTGTGTGTGCAGTGGTTATACATAATATACATATTAACTGAAGCTCCCTGCGCTCTCCGGGGAAATATTACGCCAAACTCCCTTTAAGAAATGTGACACATTAACGTTTCCTTACATGTCCGCAAAAACACATAACTCTAGAAACACAAGATACAAACTTCACATTTTGTGGTTAGCATGCTGGTGGTGGATCAGATAACACTGTGAATTTACCTTCTGTTGTGTCTGTGACCGTATTCCAGGAACGTTGTCACAGTAACTACCTGGTTCGCTGCTTCCTGTCTGGCGGAGACAGCACTCCTGCTAACGCCACCGGTTAGGTTAAATTAGTTTAAATTAGGTTAAATTAGTTTAAATTAGGTTAAATTAGTTTAAATTAGGTTAGGGGAGGACATTGGGTCTTCGCTGCTGTCTGACTGGAAACTATACAAGTTCAAAGTGGACAACATTTAATAAATAAACATAATCTTATGAATATAATTAATAAACTTTCTCATGATTGTGAAATGTTATTGCATCATTTTAACCATCATTGTGCACTGGGTTTCCAAATGCACTTTTTCTAAATGTCTTGTTATTTCATTTAGGCATTTTGGCACACTGACACATCTGTAGCACACTTTTTTATTGGTAACACTTTATTTTACATGTCCCCTAATTTTATACTATTTTCCTGGACATTTTTTGAGTAATTTACAGATATTCAATGGTTAATTTTTAGGACATTTGGTACAAATTATAAGACGAAAATGGAAAAAGTGTAAAGTTTGGTTTAGTTGGTAAGAACTCACTCATTATAGGCTATTTGGGTTCATACATAGACTTTTTTTTCAAAATTTCTTAATAAATTAGACTCTTGACAATTCTTTGACAGAAAATACTTTTTTATGTTTGTTTTCAGTGTGTAGTTTTGTGCTCCTTATAGGATATTTCTTTGACAGTGTTGTGTAATATGGTAGTATACAGGAAAGGTGCTCGTTATAGAGTTTTTAAGAACCAACCTAAAATTTTAATATGTAGTTTGACACACAAGACTACACGCTGACTGAAAACTAAATATTTGAACAGTTAGGCCCCTCCCACTCAAAAACACGTTTTTCTTCTTGTTCCTGCAGTTGATGTTTGAGCTTCTCTGTGCAGAATGATGTATGTGCAGAGTTCATCTGCTGAAAGTGGAAAGTCTCTCTGAGCTCACTGAAAATCCAATTTTCACTTTTCATTTTCATTCCAATTTTCAGTTTTTGGAACAAGATGGCGCTGAGGTAGCTGGCGGTGTGCAGCACTGAAGCAGCAACAAAGAAAAGGAAATCTAAATGCTGTAAACTGAACAATTAGATTGCTGGATCAAGCTCTCTAAGCTGAGCAGATAACACGGCTTCTCGCTCGCCTTGTAAACCAGGTACAAGTACACCTGTAGAGAAAACTGATCCTGCAACAGGTGAAGCCCAAGTCAGTTGGAAAAGAAAGAGATTGTCTATGAATTGCTACAAAGACCTGAGCTTACAGACACAGAATATAGTCTCATATTGCTGTATGAGGAGAGGATGCGTCTGCTTGATAAACATAATAAGTTGGACATTCTGCATTGCAAACATACAGTATCTGAACAACAGCTCTTCTTCTTCTTCCTCTCCTCGCACACTTTCTTGAGTAGGGGGCTCGGGCAGAATGCACTTTTTTTTTTGATTGACCTTTGCTCTCTCCTGGTTCACTCTGGTTCTCCTGGTTAACAGGTGTGACTGTTGTGTGTTAAGTTCTCAGTTTTACAGTGTGTACGTTTATGAAGCAATATGAGCACATTTCAGTTACAACAGTTTATACTGACTTCCTTTATAGTTTTATTTTAGTTAGGTGTGGACAAGCGTTCAGTTAACTATAAGCTAACTAGTAACATGTTATTGGACCTGCAGCTGATTCTCTTATTAACCTCTGTGAATATTACTGATGTCTTTGCAGAGTGATGGGTGTGTTCAGTGTTGTGTGAGCAGTTTGTTAGTGATGATCTGCTAAACTTCACTCGTGCTGCAGGCGCCCTCTTGTGCTCCTTTTCAGTAACGTCTCATAAATGTCTTAAATTCATGGATAACTGATTATAACACACATCAGAACTCAGATTTATGTTAACTGGGTTTTTATGTAAGTTTATTATTTTGTTTCCTTAAAGATCACATGTAGTTTATATACATATAACCACACATACAGTGCTGTGCAAAGGTTTGAGGTACTAAAAGTAAAGTGAGGATGCTTTGAATAGTTTTTATTGATCAGTTAACTTGATCCAAAGTTGAGTAAACAGCAGAAACATAAAGTAAATCAGTATCTGCAGTGAGCAGCTTTGCCTTTAAAACAGCAGCAGTTCTCCTCGGTACACCTGCACACAGGTTTTCAGGTACTTGGCAGGTCGGTTGTTCCTGCATCTTGGAGAAGTTGCCACAGTTCTTCTGTGGATTTCAGCGTCTCAGCTGCTTCTGTCTCTTCATGTAATCCCAGACTGACTCCATGATGTTGAGATCAGGGCTCTGTGGGGGCCAAACCATCTGCTGCAGGACTCCTTGTTCTTCTTGTTGATGAAGATAGTTCTTTATGACTCTGGCTGGATGTTTGGGCTCGTTGTCATGCTGCAGACGCCTCCTGATGGTGCTGCATTATGGAGAAGAAACTAAACATCTAAAGAGAATAAAACGTCTGCACAGTACTGTTCATCTTATGTACACATACTTTATTATATATTATTATACCATGATTTACAACAAATATTGTTTAAAAAAAGTTCATGTTCCAGATTTTGATTTGATAGGAACTGAGAATGGAGCTTTAATTGAAAACCTTTTCAATAATATTTTTGCATTTTTCTGAATATATTTCTAAAGCTGTGATAGAGAACAATAACATGACAGATAAATTCCTCAGACTCTATATGAACTGCAGACTTTATTTAGTTTAGTTTTGTTTGGACTTGTATGTTGTAGTTTATGTGTGTTTGTGTTTGGATGATGATGATGTTGTGCTGTTAGATGATGGTGGGTTAACATGCCAGAATGTTTGGTTTGTTGTCAGTTAATAAAACCATACATTCATTTATTCATTCATTCATTTATATTATCAAAGAGAGATTTGTGGCATTTCTGATGTCTGACTCTTCTTTTCCTGAACTCTAGTAAGCATGGGAGTCCTTCCCTCCATGTTTTATATGTCATTCTTGTTTTTTTGCTGCTCCATATTACCTGAATATGAGTTTGTCTCATTCCATGAACTGTTTACAGTTTAGAAAGAGCCATAAAACATAAGACAAACCCACTCTTTATTAAATTAAAGGCTCTCAAATTTAAAGATTTGGTCGACTTTAAAACGTTTCAAATCATGTACAAAGTTAAAAATCTGTTAGTACCTGAAAGTATCCAGAAGTTGTTTCAGATGAGAGAAAGTCAAAATGACTTGAGAGGATTTTGTATGTTCCAAAAAAAAATTAGGTTTAATGTAAAATATAATTTTATTACAGAGTTAATTTATGGAACAGCTGTAGTGAGGAATTGAAAACATGTAAAACATTTAGTACGTTTAAACAAACATTTAAAAATAACATTAAATAAATATGAAAGGGACGATCGGGCATAGAGGGACAGGATATGGAAGCTGTTATTGATTTGTATTGTTCTGTTTTGTCTTGTTTTGTTTTTGTTGTTTGAAGTTACCTTTAGAGATGAAACATATCGTGCGTTAAAGTGACACCTTTTTTTTTCAGACTGCAAAAAAAAAACTAAAGTTGGGTTAATTTGCTTGGTTAAATTGTTTTGAGCTGCTGTATTTACGTATCTGTCTCTTTTTTGTGTTTATGTATGTATAAAAAATGATTTTGTATATGCAGACCGAAAAAATAAATTCTAAATTCTAAAAAAAATAAATGAATTCTAAATTCTTAGAAAACACTAATCATGACAGATTATTCATTTTGACTGATTCCATTGAGTTTAAACTTACAGATTCCATTTCTTTACGTCTGCTTTCAGTTTGAAGTTCAAACTTTATGTTGGGTAAGTTTTCCGGTCTTCAGGTCAGCTGTATTATTTCAGTCTGCACACAGTTCAGGGTCCAACTGTGGACCTCATGGACGGGGACCCCCGGTCTGTGAGCCAATGGGAAGAGAGCAGGGTCCCCAGAAGTCAGGCAGAGTTTAGACTCATCTAGTTCACTTAAATCACACGCTGACATTTACAGCACCAGACACATTCACATTTCTGTTTTATTTCAGAGGACATATTGTTTCATAGTTTCATAGTTGACAATGACAGTCACATCGTTGTCCTACTCAGTAACACTTTGATCCATCCTTTCAGTGGCCTTGCCTAGCTGACCTCGTCATTTTCTTGAACAAATCAACCTCAAATTTGAAGATATATTTGAATTAAAATCATTAAAAAATTGTAAACCGTAACAATGGACCTAACACAGTTGACAGTGAATTAATGGCCTTTGCCCTGTTGAGCACTTAAAGTCCTCCTCTCATCCTCTCAGAAACATGTTTCTTCTTTCTTCAGCTGGAGTTTGTTTTCATTCATCTGCTGAAGGAGGAAAGTTTCTCTGAACTCACCTTAAATCTCAGTTTAACACATGAACCTACGAGCAGGATCTGTGACCTCACAATTAGTTTGGAGCCAATCGTTGGTCAGTATGCAGCTGATACAGTGTGATGTGGAAACTTGAAGCCTCCAGTGAACAAACACTGAGACTGGACTTTACAGTGAAGGAGGAGACATCTGGTGTCCAGCAGGAAAACTGTAGGAATGAAATATATTTACAGATTCAGAGATTCTGGAGTTTTAATGAGGGAGGAGGAGGAGATGTCATTTTAAGGATTTTAACAAGATAATTTAACTCTTTTTTTGTGGAAAAACCATATCAGACACAAATTATTGATCAAAGCAGAGCATTTTAGATATCTTAAAACATATCTGGAGGGGATCTTTAAGCACTATATGTGAATGTTTCAAGTTTGTAAATTTATGTAAAAAAGTACAAAAAATCCCAATAAAAACAGGCTTTTATTGGCGGCGGTTCTCGGGGCTGGGGCGCCCCCTGGCGGCGGTTCTCGGGGCTGGGGCGCCCCCTGGCGGCGGTTCTCGGGGCTGGGGCGCCCCCTGGCGTCGGTTCTCGGGGCTGGGGCGCCCCCTGGCGGCGGCTCTCTCCGGACTGTGCGGCACCCCCTGGCGGCGGCTCTCGGACTCGCAGTCTTCTTCTTCTTCTTCTCCTCCCGGCGGCAGCAGCGGCTCGGCTCTGCTTCTATTCCCGGAGAGACCGCCTCCATTTTAGCACCGACACCCGGTGGAGAAGCAGCGGCTCGCAGCGGACTCAGCGGCCGGCGCAGGGACACTCTCCTGCGGTGGGACTCTCCCTGTCACCCCCCTCTCCCCCTCCGGGCCTGGATCAGCCGGCGCTGCGGCAGGACGCGGCCGGGGCTGCGGGGCATCTGTGAGGATTTAACGTGTGGTTTTCTGCGGAGAAACGAGACATTTTTCGGTGGAGAGGAGCAGGAGGAGCGGCTACAGGTACAGGCTTTATGCTAATTGGGTTTATTGATTACGCGGCTTTATTGTGATTAGGCGGCTTTGTTTGATCTCCTCGGCGGGTTGATTAGCGGTGGACAGGCCGCTGCTGCTGCAGCCTTTTCAGCGGCCTGTCAGCGGCTCCGGCTCACTGTTTCCACCCGTACAGCATCCATCCAGCCTCCGTACGGCTTTTGTTTTTTTGTGTTTTTGTGTGTGTGTGTGTGTGTGTGTGTGTGTGTGTGTGTGTGTGTGTGTGTGTGTGTGTGTGTGTGTGTGTGTGTGTGTGTGTGTGTGTGTGTGTGTGTGTGTGTGTGTGTGTGTGTGTGTGTGTGTGTGTGTGTGTGTGTGTGTGTGTGTGTGTGTGTGTGTGTGTGCGCGCGCGCGCGCGCGCGTGTCTGTGTTGGGGGGTTATATAATGTGCGCAGAGGACACGCCGAGCTGTCTGTCTGTCTGCAGCTATAATGTGATTTCACCTCTGACTAATTAACACTAAACACGCTTCATCTCATTAAAACATAAACGCGTCTGTTTTTAGTATTTCTGTCTCTTCTGGTTTCATGTCGCATATTCGCAGTTTTTGTGGCGGAGCGGCCGCCGCGGAGCCTCTGAGGCCGGACTGCAGGTGCTGCAGGGCCGCTGCTTCTTCCAGGACAAACGCGGAGAAAACCCCCCAAAATACTGAGTCACAGTTTGTGTGACAGCGGCTGAAATGCTCCTTTAACGGAGTCACAAAGCAGGTCAGTCAGTCACACCTGAGCTCCGTCACATCTCACCTGAGAAAAGTCCTGAAATCACTAACATACATGTGAATTTAACACGTGAAATCCTGTTTGACCAGAACTGCAGCTGAGAACATTTTCACTGCAGATTTATCTGTTTCACTTTTTCTGTTCATCTTTTAGTCAATAAAATGTCAGAAAATATCCACCGTTTTACAGCTGAAACAATTACTGTAACAGTTTATTAATCCACAACTATTCTGATAATCAATTATTTTTGGCATTTTTTACGCAAAGAAAAAAAATCTATTTAGTTTTCAGCGTCTTAAATGTGAATATATTCATTTTCTTTGTCTTTTATGACAGAAAACTAAAATATTTTTAATTTTTTTGACATTTAATGGACTCAACAGTTTTAAGTAATTAGAAAAGAATCAACAAATCATCAAAAATAATAATAATCCTTAGTTGAAGCTTCATCAATACTCACTTTTATAATTTACAGTTGTGAAGCGTCTCTGCTCTCAGGCTGTGACAGATTTGGGTCAAATTAAACTCATCAATTATTGAGACGGCAGAACTGAAACAGTTCGTATCAGGTTCAGACTGAAATACGAAGCACAAAACTATCATTGAATCTCTGATCGCCTCCTTTGATCAGAAGGTTTATGACTGAAATCATTTCTCCAGTTTTAGAATGTTCAGATTTTTGTTTCTCAAACAAATCAATACTCATCAATAGTTGAGTATGATGAAACAAACTCAAAGGTTAAAGTGAAACATTATTTGATGCTCTGTGGTTCCTCGTGTTCATTAAATGAATCAAAAAGAAAACTGAACAGATTTCTGATTTAAATCTGTTTACTGCTCAGTATTCAGGAAAGTACACACAGTTTACTGCAGTACAAGTACCATCAATGTTAAAATACTCCATTACAAGTAAAAGTCCTACAGTAAAAGTACATAAGTATTATGAGCTTGATGTAGTTAAAGTATTGCAGTAAAAGTACATAAGTATTATGAGCTTGATGTAGTTAAAGTATTGCAGTAAAAGTAGTGGTTTGGTCCCTCTGACTGATATATTATTATATATGACATCATTAGATTATTAATACTGAAGCATCAGTGTGTAAGCAGCATGTTACTGTTGTAGCTGCTGGAGGTGGAGCTAGTTTCAACTACTTTATATACAGTTAGCTAGTTTAGTCCAGTGGTTCCCAACCTAGGGGTGGGGCCCCTCCAAAGGGTCAGCAGATAAATCTGAGGGGTCGTGAGATGATTAATGGGAGAGGAAAGAAGAAAAAACAAAGTTCTGATACACAAATCTGTTTTCACTTTTTGGACTTTTTCTCTAATCTTTGATTTTTGCTGAAATATTGGATCATTTGAACATTTATTGAAATGAAACCATGTGAGAAGTTTAGAGGGAAAAATCACTATTTGGTGGAGCTGTTAACAACTCATAGACATCTGAAATGTGACCCCGACTACACACTGCTTTTTGTAAGACGTCAAAAGCCAAAAAGGTTGGAAACCACTGGTTTCATCTTTAACAATGTGTTGTATTTTAAAAGCTTGTTATATTATCCATTGTGTCAAATCTTCATCTGAAAAGTAACTAAAGCTGTCAAATAAATGTAGTGGAGTAGAAAGTACAATATTTCCCTCTGAAATGTAGTGGAGTGGAAGTATAAAGTAGCATCACATGGAAATACTCAAGTAAAGTACAAGTACCTCAAAACTGTACTTGAGTACAGTACTTGAGTAAATGTACTCAGTAACTTGCTGCCTGTTGGGCTCCAGAATCAGACAAACTCAAAGACTCATTTTTATAAACTGACTTTTAATTAAGAGTTTTCATGTAAATGTACTTAGTTACTTTCCAGCACTGATCAGCAGTTAATGAGCGACAGATTGTTTTCTGATCATCTTCATTTTTGAGTCTCAGCAGAATCAGAATCGAATTTATTGAGTTTGTTTAGAGTTTTATATTTTATCTGTTTTCTGATTGACCGTATAGTTAAAAATCTGTCGGTCTGAACAACAAAAGAATTATAAACAACTTTCTCCATTTATTAGAAATATTTTTCTTTTCATGATCTGTTATTTCCCCCGTTAACTTTTATTATGGATGAAATTAAAGTCAGAGAGAGTCTGTCTGTCAGCAAGAAACAGTTTAAACACATTTATATTTTACATCATTTATCATCATTTCCAGTGTTCAAAAGACTCTCTGATCATATTCTAAGTTATTAAACTGAATGAATTCACATCAGAATATCAATAAATACAATAAAATAATATAAACACATTCTGCCAGTATAAATACTGAGCAGGACACAGTAGAAATACTGAGCAGGCCACAGTATAAATACTGAGCAGTACACAGTATAAATACTGAGCAGGACACAGTATAAATACTGAGCAGGACACAGAATAAATACTGAGCAGTACACAGTATAAATACTGAGCAGTACACAGTATAAATACTGAGCAGGACACAGAATAAATACTGAGCAGGACACAGTATAAATACTGAGCAGTACACAGTATAAATACTGAGCAGGACACAGTATAAATACTGAGCAGGACACAGTATAAATACTGAGCAGAACACAGTATAAATACTGAGCAGAACACAGTATAAATACTGAACAGGACACAGTATAAATACTGAGCAGGACACAGTATAAATACTGAGCAGGACACAGAATAAATACTGAGCAGTACACAGTATAAATACTGAGCAGTACACAGTATAAATACTGAGCAGGACACAGAATAAATACTGAGCAGGACACAGTATAAATACTGAGCAGGACACAGTATAAATACTGAGCAGTACACAGTATAAATACTGAGCAGGACACAGTATAAATACTGAGCAGGACACAGTATAAATACTGAGCAGAACACAGTATAAATACTGAGCAGAACACAGTATAAATACTGAGCAGGACACAGAATAAATACTGAGCAGGACACAGTATAAATACTGAGCAGGACACAGTATAAATACTGAGCAGGACACAGTATAAATACTGAGCAGGACACAGTACACAGTATAAATACTGAGCAGGACACAGTATAAATACTGAACAGGACACAGTACACAGTATAAATACTGAGCAGGACACAGTATAAATACTGAGCAGGACACAGTATAAATACTGAACAGGACACAGTACACAGTATAAATACTGAACAGGACACAGTACACAGTATAAATACTGAGCAGGACACAGTACACAGTATAAATACTGAGCAGTACACAGTAGAAATACTGAGCAGTACACAGTAGAAATACTAAACAGTACACAGTAGAAATACTGAACAGTACACAGTAGAAATACTGAGCAGTACACAGTAGAAATACTGAGCAGTACACAGTACACAGTAGAAATACTGAGCAGCACACAGTAGAAATACTGAGCAGGACACAGTACACAGTATAAATACTGAGCAGTACACAGTACACAGTAGAAATACTGAGCAGTACACAGTAGAAATACTGAGCAGTACACAGTAGAAATACTGAGCAGCACACAGTATAAATACTGAGCAGTACACAGTACACAGTATAAATACTGAGCAGGACACAGTAGAAATACTGAGCAGTACACAGTACACAGTAGAAATACTGAGCAGCACACAGTACACAGTATAAATACTGAGCAGGACACAGTACACAGTAGAAATACTGAGCAGCACACAGTACACAGTAGAAATACTGAGCAGTACACAGTACACAGTAGAAATACTGAGCAGCACACAGTACACAGTAGAAATACTGAGCAGTACACAGTACACAGTAGAAATACTGAGCAGCACACAGTACACAGTAGAAATACTGAGCAGTACACAGTACACAGTAGAAATACTGAGCAGTACACAGTACACAGTAGAAATACTGAGCAGTACACAGTACACAGTAGAAATACTGAGCAGTACACAGTATAAATACTGAGCAGGACACAGTATAAATACTGAGCAGTACACAGTACACAGTAGAAATACTGAGCAGTACACAGTAGAAATACTGAGCAGTACACAGTATAAATACTGAACAGGACACAGTATAAATACTGAGCAGTACACAGTACACAGTAGAAATACTGAGCAGGACACAGTACACAGTAGAAATACTGAGCAGGACACAGTAGAAATACTGAGCAGGACACAGTATAAATACTGAACAGGACACAGTAGAAATACTGAGCAGGACACAGTATAAATACTGAGCAGTACACAGTACACAGTATAAATACTGAGCAGGCCACAGTATAAATACTGAGCAGGACACAGTATAAATACTGAGCAGTACACAGTACACAGTATAAATACTGAGCAGTACACAGTATAAATACTGAGCAGGCCACAGTAGAAATACTGAGCAGTACACAGTACACAGTATAAATACTGAGCAGTACACAGTATAAATACTGAGCAGTACACAGTATAAATACTGAGCAGGCCACAGTATAAATACTGAGCAGTACACAGTACACAGTATAAATACTGAGCAGGACACAGTATAAATACTGAGCAGTACACAGTACACAGTATAAATACTGAGCAGTACACAGTATAAATACTGAGCAGGCCACAGTAGAAATACTGAGCAGGACACAGTATAATACTGAGCAGTACACAGTATAAATACTGAGCAGTACACAGTATAAATACTGAGCAGGACACAGTATAAATACTGAGCAGTACACAGGACACAGTATAAATACTGAGCAGGACACAGTATAAATACTGAGCAGGACACAGTATAAATACTGAGCAGTACACAGTACACAGTATAAATACTGAGCAGGCCACAGTATAAATACTGAGCAGGACACAGTATAAATACTGAGCAGGACACAGTATAAATACTGAGCAGGACACAGTACACAGTATAAATACTGAGCAGTACACAGTACACAGTATAAATACTGAGCAGTACACAGTATAAATACTGAGCAGGACACAGTATAAATACTGAGCAGGCCACAGTATAAATACTGAGCAGTACACAGTATAAATACTGAGCAGTACACAGTACACAGTATAAATACTGAGCAGGACACAGTATAAATACTGAGCAGGACACAGTATAAATACTGAACAGGACACAGTATAAATACTGAACAGGACACAGTAGAAATACTGAACAGGACACAGTAGAAATACTGAACAGTACACAGTATAAATACTGAACAGGACACAGTATAAATACTGAGCAGGACACAGTATAAATACTGAGCAGTACACAGTATAAATACTGAGCAGGACACAGTATAAATACTGAGCAGTACACAGTACACAGTATAAATACTGAGCAGGACACAGTATAAATACTGAACAGTACACAGTAGAAATACTGAGCAGGACACAGTATAAATACTGAGCAGGACACAGTATAAATACTGAGCAGTACACAGTATAAATACTGAGCAGTACACAGTATAAATACTGAACAGGACACAGTATAAATACTGAACAGGACACAGTATAAATACTGAACAGTACACAGTATAAATACTGAGCAGTACACAGTATAAATACTGAGCAGGACACAGTAGAAATACTGAGCAGTACACAGTAGAAATACTGAACAGTACACAGTATAAATACTGAGCAGTACACAGTATAAATACTGAGCAGGACACAGTATAAATACTGAGCAGGACACAGTACACAGTATAAA
Source organism: Scomberomorus guttatus (assembly GCA_038419695.1). Taxonomy (NCBI): domain Eukaryota; kingdom Metazoa; phylum Chordata; class Actinopteri; order Scombriformes; family Scombridae; genus Scomberomorus; species Scomberomorus guttatus. The sequence continues at coordinate 811,806 of CM076447.1, read as the reverse complement.
TACTGAGCAGGACACAGTAGAAATACTGAGCAGTACACAGTACACAGTATAAATACTGAACAGGACACAGTATAAATACTGACCAGGACACAGTATAAATACTGAGCAGGACACAGTAGAAATACTGAGCAGTACACAGTACACAGTATAAATACTGAACAGGACACAGTATAAATACTGACCAGGACACAGTAGAAATACTGAGCAGGACACAGTAGAAATACTGAGCAGTACACAGTACACAGTATAAATACTGAACAGGACACAGTATAAATACTGAGCAGGACACAGTATAAATACTGAGCAGTACACAGTATAAATACTGAGCAGGACACAGTCCACAGTATAAATACTGAGCAGGACACAGTATAAATACTGAGCAGTACACAGTATAAATACTGAGCAGTACACAGTATAAATACTGAGCAGGACACAGTATAAATACTGAACAGTACACAGTAGAAATACTGAGCAGGACACAGTATAAATACTGAGCAGTACACAGTATAAATACTGAACAGGACACAGTATAAATACTGAACAGGACACAGTATAAATACTGAACAGTACACAGTATAAATACTGAGCAGTACACAGTATAAATACTGAGCAGGACACAGTATAAATACTGAGCAGTACACAGTATAAATACTGAGCAGTACACAGTATAAATACTGAGCAGGACACAGAATAAATACTGAGCAGGACACAGTATAAATACTGAGCAGTACACAGTATAAATACTGAGCAGGACACAGTATAAATACTGAGCAGGACACAGTATAAATACTGAGCAGAACACAGTATAAATACTGAGCAGAACACAGTATAAATACTGAGCAGGACACAGAATAAATACTGAGCAGGACACAGTATAAATACTGAGCAGGACACAGTATAAATACTGAGCAGGACACAGTACACAGTATAAATACTGAGCAGGACACAGTATAAATACTGAACAGGACACAGTACACAGTATAAATACTGAGCAGGACACAGTATAAATACTGAGCAGGACACAGTATAAATACTGAACAGGACACAGTACACAGTATAAATACTGAACAGGACACAGTACACAGTATAAATACTGAGCAGGACACAGTACACAGTATAAATACTGAGCAGTACACAGTAGAAATACTGAGCAGTACACAGTAGAAATACTAAACAGTACACAGTAGAAATACTGAACAGTACACAGTAGAAATACTGAGCAGTACACAGTAGAAATACTGAGCAGTACACAGTACACAGTAGAAATACTGAGCAGCACACAGTAGAAATACTGAGCAGGACACAGTACACAGTATAAATACTGAGCAGTACACAGTACACAGTAGAAATACTGAGCAGTACACAGTAGAAATACTGAGCAGTACACAGTAGAAATACTGAGCAGCACACAGTATAAATACTGAGCAGTACACAGTACACAGTATAAATACTGAGCAGGACACAGTAGAAATACTGAGCAGTACACAGTACACAGTAGAAATACTGAGCAGTACACAGTACACAGTAGAAATACTGAGCAGTACACAGTACACAGTAGAAATACTGAGCAGCACACAGTACACAGTAGAAATACTGAGCAGCACACAGTACACAGTAGAAATACTGAGCAGTACACAGTACACAGTAGAAATACTGAGCAGTACACAGTACACAGTAGAAATACTGAGCAGTACACAGTACACAGTAGAAATACTGAGCAGTACACAGTATAAATACTGAGCAGGACACAGTATAAATACTGAGCAGTACACAGTACACAGTAGAAATACTGAGCAGTACACAGTAGAAATACTGAGCAGTACACAGTATAAATACTGAACAGGACACAGTATAAATACTGAGCAGTACACAGTACACAGTAGAAATACTGAGCAGGACACAGTACACAGTAGAAATACTGAGCAGGACACAGTATAAATACTGAGCAGGACACAGTATAAATACTGAGCAGGCCACAGTATAAATACTGAGCAGGACACAGTATAAATACTGAGCAGTACACAGTACACAGTATAAATACTGAGCAGGCCACAGTATAAATACTGAGCAGGACACAGTATAAATACTGAGCAGTACACAGTACACAGTATAAATACTGAGCAGTACACAGTATAAATACTGAGCAGGCCACAGTAGAAATACTGAGCAGTACACAGTACACAGTATAAATACTGAGCAGTACACAGTATAAATACTGAGCAGTACACAGTATAAATACTGAGCAGGCCACAGTATAAATACTGAGCAGTACACAGTACACAGTATAAATACTGAGCAGGACACAGTATAAATACTGAGCAGTACACAGTACACAGTATAAATACTGAGCAGTACACAGTATAAATACTGAGCAGGCCACAGTAGAAATACTGAGCAGTACACAGTAGAAATACTGAGCAGGACACAGTATAATACTGAGCAGTACACAGTATAAATACTGAGCAGTACACAGTATAAATACTGAGCAGTACACAGTATAAATACTGAGCAGGACACAGTATAAATACTGAGCAGTACACAGGACACAGTATAAATACTGAGCAGGACACAGTATAAATACTGAGCAGGACACAGTATAAATACTGAGCAGGACACAGTATAAATACTGAGCAGGACACAGTATAAATACTGAGCAGTACACAGTACACAGTATAAATACTGAGCAGGCCACAGTATAAATACTGAGCAGGACACAGTATAAATACTGAGCAGGACACAGTATAAATACTGAGCAGGACACAGTACACAGTATAAATACTGAGCAGTACACAGTACACAGTATAAATACTGAGCAGTACACAGTATAAATACTGAGCAGGACACAGTATAAATACTGAGCAGGCCACAGTATAAATACTGAGCAGTACACAGTATAAATACTGAGCAGTACACAGTACACAGTATAAATACTGAGCAGGACACAGTATAAATACTGAGCAGGACACAGTATAAATACTGAACAGGACACAGTATAAATACTGAACAGGACACAGTAGAAATACTGAACAGGACACAGTAGAAATACTGAACAGTACACAGTATAAATACTGAACAGGACACAGTATAAATACTGAGCAGGACACAGTATAAATACTGAGCAGTACACAGTATAAATACTGAGCAGGACACAGTATAAATACTGAGCAGTACACAGTACACAGTATAAATACTGAGCAGGACACAGTATAAATACTGAACAGTACACAGTAGAAATACTGAGCAGGACACAGTATAAATACTGAGCAGGACACAGTATAAATACTGAGCAGTACACAGTATAAATACTGAGCAGTACACAGTATAAATACTGAACAGGACACAGTATAAATACTGAACAGGACACAGTATAAATACTGAACAGTACACAGTATAAATACTGAGCAGTACACAGTATAAATACTGAGCAGGACACAGTAGAAATACTGAGCAGTACACAGTAGAAATACTGAACAGTACACAGTATAAATACTGAGCAGTACACAGTATAAATACTGAGCAGGACACAGTATAAATACTGAGCAGGACACAGTACACAGTATAAATACTGAGCAGGACACAGTAGAAATACTGAGCAGTACACAGTACACAGTATAAATACTGAACAGGACACAGTATAAATACTGACCAGGACACAGTATAAATACTGAGCAGGACACAGTAGAAATACTGAGCAGTACACAGTACACAGTATAAATACTGAACAGGACACAGTATAAATACTGACCAGGACACAGTAGAAATACTGAGCAGGACACAGTAGAAATACTGAGCAGTACACAGTACACAGTATAAATACTGAACAGGACACAGTATAAATACTGAGCAGGACACAGTATAAATACTGAGCAGTACACAGTATAAATACTGAGCAGGACACAGTCCACAGTATAAATACTGAGCAGGACACAGTATAAATACTGAGCAGTACACAGTATAAATACTGAGCAGTACACAGTATAAATACTGAGCAGTACACAGTATAAATACTGAGCAGGACACAGTATAAATACTGAACAGTACACAGTACACAGTATAAATACTGAGCAGTACACAGTATAAATACTGAGCAGGACACAGTATAAATACTGAGCAGGCCACAGTATAAATACTGAGCAGTACACAGTATAAATACTGAGCAGTACACAGTACACAGTATAAATACTGAGCAGGACACAGTATAAATACTGAGCAGGACACAGTATAAATACTGAACAGGACACAGTATAAATACTGAACAGGACACAGTAGAAATACTGAACAGGACACAGTAGAAATACTGAACAGTACACAGTATAAATACTGAACAGGACACAGTATAAATACTGAGCAGGACACAGTATAAATACTGAGCAGTACACAGTATAAATACTGAGCAGGACACAGTATAAATACTGAGCAGTACACAGTACACAGTATAAATACTGAGCAGGACACAGTATAAATACTGAACAGTACACAGTAGAAATACTGAGCAGGACACAGTATAAATACTGAGCAGGACACAGTATAAATACTGAGCAGTACACAGTATAAATACTGAGCAGTACACAGTATAAATACTGAACAGGACACAGTATAAATACTGAACAGGACACAGTATAAATACTGAACAGTACACAGTATAAATACTGAGCAGTACACAGTATAAATACTGAGCAGGACACAGTAGAAATACTGAGCAGTACACAGTAGAAATACTGAACAGTACACAGTATAAATACTGAGCAGTACACAGTATAAATACTGAGCAGGACACAGTATAAATACTGAGCAGGACACAGTACACAGTATAAATACTGAGCAGGACACAGTAGAAATACTGAGCAGTACACAGTACACAGTATAAATACTGAACAGGACACAGTATAAATACTGACCAGGACACAGTATAAATACTGAGCAGGACACAGTAGAAATACTGAGCAGTACACAGTACACAGTATAAATACTGAACAGGACACAGTATAAATACTGACCAGGACACAGTAGAAATACTGAGCAGGACACAGTAGAAATACTGAGCAGTACACAGTACACAGTATAAATACTGAACAGGACACAGTATAAATACTGAGCAGGACACAGTATAAATACTGAGCAGTACACAGTATAAATACTGAGCAGGACACAGTCCACAGTATAAATACTGAGCAGGACACAGTATAAATACTGAGCAGTACACAGTATAAATACTGAGCAGTACACAGTATAAATACTGAGCAGTACACAGTATAAATACTGAGCAGGACACAGTATAAATACTGAACAGTACACAGTAGAAATACTGAGCAGGACACAGTATAAATACTGAGCAGTACACAGTATAAATACTGAACAGGACACAGTATAAATACTGAACAGGACACAGTATAAATACTGAACAGTACACAGTATAAATACTGAGCAGTACACAGTATAAATACTGAGCAGGACACAGTAGAAATACTGAGCAGTACACAGTAGAAATACTGAACAGTACACAGTATAAATACTGAGCAGTACACAGTATAAATACTGAGCAGGACACAGTATAAATACTGAGCAGGACACAGTACACAGTATAAATACTGAGCAGGACACAGTATAAATACTGAACAGGACACAGTAGAAATACTGAGCAGTACACAGTATAAATACTGAGCAGGACACAGTAGAAATACTGAGCAGTACACAGTACACAGTATAAATACTGAACAGGACACAGTATAAATACTGACCAGGACACAGTAGAAATACTGAGCAGGACACAGTAGAAATACTGAGCAGTACACAGTACACAGTATAAATACTGAACAGGACACAGTATAAATACTGAGCAGGACACAGTAGAAATACTGAGCAGTACACAGTAGAAATACTGAGCAGGACACAGTAGAAATACTGAGCAGTACACAGTACACAGTAGAAATACTGAGCAGGACACAGTAGAAATACTGAGCAGTACACAGTATAAATACTGAGCAGTACACAGTATAAATACTGAGCAGGACACAGTATAAATACTGAGCAGTACACAGTACACAGTAGAAATACTGAGCAGGACACAGTACACAGTATAAATACTGAGCAGTACACAGTAGAAATACTGAGCAGGACACAGTATAAATACTGAGCAGTACACAGTAGAAATACTGAGCAGGACACAGTATAAATACTGAGCAGTACACAGTACACAGTAGAAATACTTAGCAGGACACAGTACACAGTAGAAATACTGAGCAGTACTGCTTAGTATTTATACTGTGTACTGCTCAGTATTTATACTGTGTCCTGTTCAGTATTTATACTGTGTACTGTGTACTGCTCAGTATTTCTACTGTGTCCTGCTCAGTATTTATACTGTGTCCTGTTCAGTATTTATACTGTGTACTGTGTACTGCTCAGTATTTATACTGTGTCCTGCTCAGTATTTCTACTGTGTACTGCTCAGTATTTATACTGTGTCCTGCTCAGTATTTATACTGTGTCCTGCTCAGTATTTATACTGTGTCCTGCTCAGTATTTATACTGTGTCCTGCTCAGTATTTCTACTGTGTCCTGCTCAGTATTTCTACTGTGTCCTGCTCAGTATTTATACTGTGTACTGCTCAGTATTTATACTGTGTCCTGCTCAGTATTTATACTGTGATCAGCTTTGACCAGCTGTGATCCAGCTGGTCAGCTGTGATCAGCTGTGATCAGCTGTGATCCAGCTGGTCAGCTGTGATCAGCTGTGATCAGCTGTGATCCAGCTGGTCAGCTGTGATCCAGCTGTGATCCAGCTGTGATCCAGCTGTGATCAGCTGTGATCAGCTGTGATCCAGCTGGTCAGCTGTGATCCAGCTGGTCAGCTGTGATCCAGCTGGTCAGATGTGATCAGCTGTGATCAGCTGTCAGTGTCATCAGAAACAGACGTCGCTTCACGAGACGCTTCAGATGAAAGCATGTCTCATCTCCTCTCTCCTTACACGGTTTCCTTGTGTGCCTCCTGCATCCTTGGTGGGAGGGACTAAGATGCAAGTAAAGGATGCAAGTGAAGGAAACGTGGATGAAATTAAGAGACTTGGGATGCACCCCATGTCAGCTGAGATGGTCTGCACGTAGCCTGAGAGGCGATACCCAGGGCCAGGCTCTGTTACCATGGTGATAACTGAAGGCGACTCAGACGAATGTTTTGTTTTTAGTTGTGCAGATCTGAACACTGTGCAGATCCACTTTAGAGGAGGTGGTCTCAGTCTGTCTGTCATATAATAAGAACAACCTTTATTTAAACAGCAGTGCTTCACTGACAGAAAAACAGAAAATCCACAGTGCAGGTGCACTTCAGACTGAGTTCAATGCAATTAAGAAATAGAAACAGACAATAAATGTTCAAATGATGCAATATTTCAGCAAAAATCTTAGAGAAAAAAGATTAGAGAAAAAGTCCAAAAACTGAAAACATATTTGTGTATCAGAACTTTGTTTTTTCTTCTTTCCTTGTGAAAACACCCTCAGTGTGCGGAGAGATTTTAACAATAAGAGTGAGTAGAAGTTACATCCTGATGTAACACGCTCAGCAGCAGCTACATGTGTGATCTTTCATAACAAACAGCTGTAAGATGCAGCGTCTTGCTGCTGCTCAGAGACTGTTGGAGGACGCAGAGGTCAGTGAGTTCTTGTCTCAGACTGACGACACCTGCAGCAGGCTGATAAGACCTTCAGTAACATCATGTTCACTCGGCTGTCTGCAGATGTCTGGATGCTACTTAGACCTGAAAACTGTGAACTTGTCCTTTATCCTAAAGAGACTCTAGAAAAACGACAATCAGTCGTTTCAGCCGCAAAACATGTTTATGTCACAGTGACGGCGCCCTCTAGCGGCTGCAGTAACAGGTGATCAGATGACATTATGAAGTCAGCCTTTAACCCCAGAGGTCACTGTTCACTTCCTGCTTACAACCACGATTGTCCCCTAATCTGATGCCACGTTCAGCTCACGTCGAACTCTAAGTTGTGATGACGACTGTGAAACTGATTCTTCTGACAGCTGCAATATCCGACTGAAAACCAAACAAACATGGACGCCTGATGTCAGCCAGTCTGTCGTTTAGTTTAAATGATATGTCATTTTGCCAGTGCTCAGCGTTAAACAGGGATGCCAATGATTAATTGATTATCAATTAATTGCTGTTAATAATAATTGAATTGATTAAAAATGTATTAAACAATAAGGCACAAGACGAGGGGCATGTGGTGTAACTGAAGTAACGGTTGTGCCACCGGCCTCTTACTGCTGAATGAGGTGGAGTTACAGGTGTGTCTGCACACAGACTGTAAAACAAACGCACCTCCCTGCCGTCCGTCTGAGCGCTCTGCTCACAGTGGCGGTCTGACAGCTGAGTGTCAGACAGCAGAGAGCTGTAGCAGTGACGCTGCCCTGCTCTGAGTGTAAATGCAGCTGGACTAACGCTCCCTCCATCATGTAGATCAGGTATGAGTTTTATTTCATATAAAACCAGTCAGACTGACGCCTGCTGTGGGCAGACTGGGGTAATGTTACAGGTTATTGACTGTCGAAGGTTGCAGCACTTCTGATGAAGCAAAGTCTGTCCAACACATCTAGTCTGATCTCATTTGTGTCCTAATGAAGCTGTTTGCCGTTTAATACTTTAATATTTTTGCTGTTTAATATAGCGACAGTGTTGCAGCTCCGAAATTTTAAATGAAGTCATTATTTAATTTGTAATTCATGTAACTTGGTGTTTAGTTCATCTGTTCTTGACACTTTTCCTGTCGGCCTCTGAGCTGAAGACAGAAATGTTTATCAGCTCTCTCTCACTCGGCTGTTATCTTCGAGCTGCAGGCAGTGAAACGACATTTTCAGCTGCTGATGATTTGATGTTTCTTCACTGAAAGGACCAGTGTGTGTTAAACAGCAGTCAGGTGTCCATATGAACAGTGAAAGAGGTTTTCCTCGCTGTAATCATTCCTCCTGTTCATACTGGATATTAAAAGATCCCCTTCAAATGTGCTTTAATGGAAGTGATGGAGGCCAAAATCCACAGTGTGTCCACACAGTCATTTAAAAGTAGATGTGAAGCTTATATGAGGCTTCAGCAGTCTGAGTTAGTCATATCAAGTGGATATCTGCCACATTTACAGTCTTTTTAGCATCAAATTCCCTCTTTGTGTAAAAATGTTGTAAAAGCAGAAAATCTGAAGTCGTTTTTCAGTGTCTGATGGAACACAGATGCTGTTTTAATCAATAATCAATGGATTTTTGAGGCCAGTACTGATATCAATATTTGGTATATTTTAGTATAAAGAATGTGGTATATGGACTGATTTTACATTAATGCATAACATAAACAACAATAAGGATAAGGAGCCCTTGATCTGATTTTGTGAGACTCTCATTGATCATTTGACTCCTCTGAGCGTCGGTCGGTCCGACAGTCTCAGATGTGTGACATCAGACATTTAACAGATATTTGAAAAGCTTTCTGATCCGTCGGGGACACGACGTGACTCCACACATCCAGTTTTTAAAAAAGAACCAGAGGGATCATCTTTGTTATCCCTTAAAAACCTGGCGCCTACATTACCCACAATGCACCTGCAGATTGTGCTGTGTGATGCTAGTAGCAGCTAATGTAGCCTGGAGCTGCTAGCCTCCAGCAGAGATGAGGAACCTCCAGCTCCAACCCACGCTGTGACATCATCAGTGACATCATCAAAAGGCTTTACACCACTTTTACAAAGAGAGCACCTGGAAACACGCTGAGGTGGAAAACACCTGCAGGTCATCTTTAAATAACTGTGCTTAATGCTGCATTCAGGTCATATCTGAGTTACAGTAATTATGAGATGACGACTCGTAAACAGCGTTCACTGGGAAAACTCACTTTTACTGGATATGAGTTATGTTGTCAATACACAGAATTTAAGCCTAACTGTCCCATCTGTGTAACCATACAGCTGTCTGGAGTCGTCATGTGACGTGAACACGGAAGAATCAACCTGTCAGCGCTCTGCGGTGGTCAGACTCTGTTTCTAAATGACCTTAAACCCAGTTTAGCATTTCTGTGTCAGCCGACATAAATGCTGATAGTGAGCTGATGTATCTGTAGTCTGCACAGGTCTCATACCTGAAGCATATTTTCACACTTTAAGTCTATTTTCTTGTTTTGTGCTGCTAAAACACAGGTGACCTACACTCAGTGCTGCACCTGAACGCATCCTGTGACACACTGATGGACGACTGAAGCTGGTGTGTGTGTTACTGTGTGTGTGTGTGTGTGTGTTACTGTGTGTGTGTGTGTGTGTGTTACTGTGTGTGTGTGTGTGTGTGTTACTGTGTGTGTGTGTGTTACTGTGTGTGTGTGTGTGTGTGTTAGTGTGTGTGTGTGTTACTGTGTGTGTGTGTGTGTGTGTAGCTCAGAGACTTGAGGCTTCAGATGAGTCATGCTGCTGCTCTGCACCATGACAACAGCAGAGGAGGGGGGGGGGGGGTGGTGAGGGAGGGGTTGAGGAGGTGTGTGTGTGTGTGGGGGGGGTGGGGTAGGAGGAGGAGGGGGGGTAAGGGATGGTGGAATATTCCAGATCAGATCATCACTGCACATGCTCCGTACAGAAAGAGCCTCCGACAGGCTGCGGAGCTCATCACCCCCCCTCCGCCCCCACCTACCTGAGCGCCATACAAACTTACAAGAAAATAATAAATGAAGAACTATAAATAAACGTTTTTTTTAAAATTATATAATAATAATTATAAAAAATAACAATAAATATAGTTAAACTGAGGGGAAGTGTCAGACGGATAAGACGCTGTTCACACTTGGACAGCCAAGTCACATGGCTGCTCTCACCTGTGTCTATCATGAGCCTCCAAGGTGTCAGCTGATCACTTGTGTTCAGAGTTTGTTTCTGCCTACGTCACTTTAGCTAGAAGGTCAAAGAGCCCCACGCACAGTTATTACGTCAGTCTGTCGCCAGACAAACGCCACATTTTTTCCACTGCAGAACCACTACAGAACCACTGCAGAACCACTGCAGAACCACTACAGAACCACTGCAGAACCACTACAGAACCACTACAGAACCACTCTTTACTACAGAACCACTATAGAACCACTGCAGAACCACTACAGAACCACTACAGAACCACTCTTTACTACAGAACCACTACAGAACCACTACAGAACCACTCTTTACTACAGAACCACTATAGAACCACTGCAGAACCACTACAGAACCACTACAGAACCACTCTTTACTACAGAACCACTACAGAACCACTACAGAACCACTCTTTACTACAGAACCAGGCAGTTATTGACCTAATCGTAGCTGATGAGTAGAGCTTGTGAGTGATTATTTGATCCGTTAACAGACAAGAAATAAATCTAACGACCAATCAGGCTGTCAGAAACTTTATCTGCAACTATTTTATTAATCGATTAATAATTCAGTAATTTTTCAAGCAAAATGCCAAAAATATTCTGTTTCCTTTTTCTGTATATTTAACAAATAATCGTTTGTTGCAGCTCTACTACAAAGTTTAAATAGTCCAGTTTGCAGTGTGATGAGCAGCGCTGGAAGTAGTACTGATACTTTTGCTGAAGTAAAAGTATTAATATCACAGTATAAAAATACTCTTTTACCAGTAAGTCTAGAATTCGAAAACTTAAGTACACAAGTATTAGTTCCAAAATGTACTTAAAGTATCAAAGTACATTTATGTATTCAGATACACAGCGCCTGTAAAAGGTTTCATTCACTGATCAACAAGAAGATCTTTTAATGTCAGTTATTTAAATTAACTACAAATATAAAATACATCATCTGTTTACTCGTTAAATCTACATCTGAAAAGTAATATTTCCCTCTGAATGCAGTGGAGCAGAAGTATAAAGCAGCAGCAGATGGAAATACTCCAGTAAAGTACAAATACCTCAAATCTGTACGTCAGTGCAGTACTAGATAAACGTACTTGGTGAGATTCTGGTGATAAATGTTCGTCAGTCTCACTGAGGCTGACTCGGTGGTGCGTTCAGGGGACGTGAATGCAGCGTTTCCACGGCGACGCTGCAGGCCGGTCGCTGCAGATGTTTCTTTGTCTGCTCGGTTGGAGGAGGGGTGTTGTGATGTAACGATGACATCATCAGTCGGGGCGCCGTCACTGTCGCTCTGTGACAAACAGCCACCGAGGCGTGAAAAGTGGGTCAGCAGCTGCAGCCAGGGTTACCGTGGCAACGGGATCAGCAGGTCACAGAGGAGGAAGCTGCTGCTGCTGAGGCATGCTGGGAAATGTAGTCCACGCTGTCTGATTTCTGCTTTCATCACTGTGCTTCTTTTCTTCCCTCCCTCAGGCTCTCAGCGAGGATGTGGCACTGAGCATGCTCAGAGTGCTGATTGTTACCATGGGGATATTCGGTGGCGGCCAGGCGTGCGGCGGGCAGGACAACTGCTCCGCCCACAGTGAGTCCAAAGACTACTGCTACTCGGCTCGCATCCGCAGCACCGTGCTGCAGGGGCTGCCGTTCGGCGGCGTGCCCACCGTGCTCGCCCTCGACTTCATGTGCTTCCTGGTGAGTCACCGCTGCCGCCACTGCACGCGCTCAGTACAGCGCGCACACACACACATACACAGGGGCAGGGGGTGGGCAGTTTGGTCGGGTTCAGGGAGAGGTGGTAGTCACGGTAACAGTCACATGGTTCAGTCAGGTTTGAGGTCAAACTACAAACTGTCAGGTCACATGACTTCAACAGGAAGTGATGTAATGCAGTTTCGGTTCTGAGATCTTTAAAGGACAGAGTCACTTTTTTAGCTTCATCACTGAACTCAGAGCAGCACAAGATCAACGTAACAAACTCCAGATTATGAGTCTGTGGTGAATTTAACTGTTCAAAGAATCAGAGAACAAATAATATTACAGCAGAGTTCTGATTAAATCTCTGTACTGAACAATAAACTATCAGAATAAGCTATTAGGTGCAGTGGTTAGCTCTGTCAGCCCTTCAGTGTGAGTCTGCATGTTCTCTGTTTATTGTAGTATTTGTTGTTGTGCTTGGAAACCAGAGAAAAGAGGCTGCAGAACTTTTTCAGTTGTCTTCAGTATGTTGATATTTGTCTGTATGTCATGTTACTCTGCAGACAGGAGCTGCTAACAGCTGATTCACAGGACTACTAATGGAAACTATTTGACATAATGTGAACAAATATGGCGGCAGTGTCAGACTGTGACAGCCCTGTTTTAGGGTGAGGAGGGACACTAGTGAGGAAGCTCAGGGAGACAAACACCGACACTAAATTCTGCCTTTTTTTTGTCAATTAAGTTTTTATTCATTTTAACATTTTAACAGTACAAAAATACAGAATAAATGTGACACTTTAAAATGAAGGAAAAAGACAGAAAAACCAAACAAACACACATTTTTATAAACAATGCAGTCAAAGAGAACGACCCCAGCATCCAGATCTTTCTTTATTCTGTTAACTATTTTACCCCAAACCCTCTGTGAGATGTAGCATCCTTAATGTATGTCAGAACATGATGCCACATTTGGTGAGTTTTGCTTTGAACAGTAAACTCTGGCGATCAGACGTTCAGAGGAAGCAGTTTCTTCAGTTTTTTCAGCACCTCTTTCCAAAAAGGGACAGCCCCACAGAGCTTGTAGAAAAGTGCCACTTCCTTATAGCATTTAAAAACTGCAGCCAATCTTAAAGGACAGTTCAGTGTTTCCAGTGTGTTAAACAGCAGTCAGGTGTCCATATGAACAGTGAAAGAGGTTTTCCTCGCTGTAATCATTCCTCCTGTTCATACTGGATATTAAAAGATCCCCTTCAAATGTGCTTTAATGGAAGTGATGGAGGCCAAAATCCACAGTGTGTCCACACAGTCATTTAAAAGTAGATGTGAAGCTTATATGAGGCTTCAGCAGTCTGAGTTAGTCATATCAAGTGGATATCTGCCACATTTACAGTCTTTTTAGCATCAAATTCCCTCTTTGTGTTTCCTCGGACAGTGTTTCCCTGTTGAGCTGTGGTGGAAGTATAGTAACAAAAAGAGGGACTTTGGCACTAAAAAGACTGTAACGTTGAAAGATATCTACTTGATTTGACTCATTTGGACGCTGAAGCTTCATATTAGCTTCAGATAAACTTTGAAATCCATGTTTGCACAGAAGGAGGACTGTGGATTTTGTCCCCCATCACTTCCATTGTAAGTGCATTATGAAGGGATCTTCTAATGGTCAGTATGAACAGGAGGAATGATTACAGCAAGAAAAACAGGTTTCACTCTTCATTTGGGCTCCTGACTGTTGCTTTAAGACACACTTGAAAAACTGTGAACCCGTCCTTTAACATTTACTGTCACATCATGTGACTGCTCTCTGTGCAGCATCATCAGCCGTCTGGTTTAGTTTTTCCTCCTGTGCTGTTCACTGAATGTTGGAAAAATCAATTCTGCAGGAACACAGCAGCAGAAACATGGATCGACCCACATGCTGCTGTTATCATGGTACCTTAGTAACAGTAACATGGTACTCTGAGTTCATGTGAGTCAGAGAACATCAGTCAATGGATTAGTTCATGTACACTTTGTGAATTCAATATTTTAGTTGGATTTTCTGCCTGAACCTGTTGAAAGTGTTGGTTGTGTTTTTCTGTGTTATATTTTCCATCACAAGTATAACAGGAAGTCCTCCTTCTTCTTCTGTGTTCAGGTGCTGCTCTTCGTCTTTTCCATTCTGCGGAAGGTTGCGTGGGACTATGGTCGCCTGGCGCTGGTCACCGACGCCGACAGGTAAACTGAAGCTTTAACTTCACTCATGAAATGATCAGATTTGATCAGAAGTTAAACAAATTAACAACTTCAGAGCAATTCATCAATTTTCATAATTCTAAAATGTTCCCAAATGTTCCAGTTGCAGTTCCTCGAATGGCCACTTGAGGCTGGCTCCAAAAGTGAGTCAGTCCCATAGACCCCCACGTTAAAACTTTACAGCAGCAATTTTTTTTTTATAACTCACCCATTTAAATTTTATTAAGCCGTAAAGTTATGCATAATTAAGGAAGTGGCCGCTTTGAGTGACAGGTCGCTAGCTGAATTACGTGTAGCCAAGAAAACCCAGACGGATCGTTGATTTGTGTTCCGGCTAACAGAAGATACAGATAAAGCGTCTCACTTTGCTTTTTTAAGTGACTCCAAGTTAACAGAGAACAGATTCGTCATTTCATTCTGTGACATCATCAGATTCATAATGGATAGTTTTGGTTTTTGTTTTTTTTTTTAAAGGATGAAAATTGAGCGTCTACATTACCCACAGTGCACCTGTCAACAGCTGGGTGGGAAAATGGGGTGTGTTCAGGCCTTCAGACATCAGCTCTGCGTGACAAAAACGCAGCCCTCTGATTCGTCTGAATGGGGGTTGATGTCCTCCTGACGTCATCCGGCACAGCGTTGCGTTGGCCAATCACATACATGCAAGTGCACAGTCATAATGTACTTTATAACACCAGCGCCATATTCAACTGTTTACCTCACGATCGTCACAACAAAAGATAAAACAGTTACTGTGATAACTTCTCAAAGCTGTAAAATCCTGTCTGAGTTCTACAAACTTTAAATGCATTAATCTGTAGCTCCAACTAGAGATGTGCCGGTATACAGTTTCTACTATATACATACTGTGTGTGTATATATATATATATATATATATATATATATATATATATATATATATATATATATATATATATATATATATATATGCATATGTATCTATCTATCGATCGATCGATACAGTATGTATGTATATATGTGCGTGAGACTGTAAAAGCTGTTGAATCTTAAACTACATGAAGCTGATAATACTCGTGTACTTTTAAAATGCAGGATTTTTACTTGTTACGTTGTTGTTTTTGTACTTGCTGGTTTTAGTTTTTCTCGCTGTGGAACGTCTTAAACTCTGCGACACGGCGTCGACATGTTTGTTTGTTTGTTCCTCGGCTCTCACAGCAGCTCTTTATTTTCTTTCTGTTCGGATTCCTGAAGACTGAAGAAGCGGTTCAGCGACCTGGAGGAGCGGGAATAGTATGTTGCTGCTTCCTCCATGTTTGGTTTGTCCATTAACATCTTCCTCCTCCTCTTCCTCTTCTACTTCTTCTTCTTCTTGTGGTTTCATTAACAGGGTTCTGCTTTCTGATTGGTGAACTAACACGACTTCTTCTTCTCCATTTCAGTTTGTGTTTGTTTGTGTCTGTGTGTATGGGGGGTTGTTAGTGCCACCGGCCACATGGACTAAAGGTGATGTGGAATTATTCTTAATTTAAAATCATAAGAAATGTGTAGAGGAGCTCTGGCGCCTCCTACAGTCAGGATAGAACATGACAGCAGGTGTTATTACCTGTCTACCTGCCACATTTATCTAACACGCATACAATTTAAACATCTGCATCTTTGGTATGAAAGTGTTAAATGTTCAGTAAAAATAGTCAATATGAAATAAATAACCATATGAATAAATTGTGTAAAAAAAAAAAAAAATGAATGAGCCAAAGTTAATGAAAAGTCATTATTATAAAATATAATTTCATTATTCATCGTTATAATAGCAGAATTTGTATTAAATTATCCAATATTTTATTTCAAAATGTCCTTTTTAAAAGAAATTCTGGCCTTTTTTTTTACAATTGAGTTTTAATGATTATTCCACATAATGTTTCATTTATATATTTATAACTTATTCATGGCATAATTTATTTTGCACTTATTTATTTGGAGTGGAGTATAAATACAGATATTCTGCTCATGGACTCCTGTTAAACAGTCTTCTTTATTACATAATAAAAAGATAAATGTTTTAGAGCTGAAATGATTTATCAGTTGATCAGTTACATCATCTACAGGAAATTAATCTGCAACTATATTAATAATCAAATCATTGTTTTAGTCAAATTTTTGTCTTTTTTTCCACTTCTCAGATGTGAGAATTTGATGATTTTCTGAAAGTAAAATTATTATCTTTGTTTGGGCCAAAATAAGACGTCACTGTGGGTCATTTTTCAATATTTTGTGTAGGGCTGCAACTAATCATTATTTTCATTATCCATTAATCTGTCGAATATTTTCTTCATTAATCAATTAGTTGTTTGGTCTTTAAAATGTCCTCAATGTCCTGACGTCCTCAAATGTCTCGTTTTGTCCACAACACAAAAATATTCAGTTTACTGTCATAGAGACTAAAGAAACCAGAAAATATTCACATTTAAGAAGCTGGAATCAGAGAATTTGGACATATTTTCTTAAAAAAGAATCCAAACAATTAATCAATTATCAAAATAGTTGGTGATTAATTTAATATATAGCAATGAATCAATTTGAATTATTGCAGCTCTACCTTTGAGTCAATTCATTGACTAAGCGATTGAGTAAATAATCAGTATTGATAATGAAAATAATCATTAGTTGCAGCTCTAGTTACAGTAAGGGGGAAGAAATGCAAGTTTATAGAAATGAGTATCACGTCTGTGTGGAAGTGGCACTAATCACCCCCCATATATATGAATACTGACATGACTATACCTGTTTATATAATATTTGTGCGTGTGTGCGCGAGCAGTGTTTACGTGATACCTTTTTGATGTTGGCTAATGTGATGCTAACAGTTGCCATGCTAACAGTTACCATGCTAACACTGCTCCGCACTTCTCTCCATTTTAAATGTTAACTCAGCCGAAGACGAGACAGAGATAACTATGAACCAGTCAAAAGGTAACGGAGACTGTGTGTGTGTGTGTGTGTCGTAAATCCAGTGACGTGCTAGCCAGCTAGCTAGCTAGCATACTCCACACAGACCCAGCGTCCTGTCAGCTAATGGCTCATATCTGGAAACAGCTGTATCCTCTTTGTGCTGAGTCACTGTTTCCTTCAGAAGTTTCCAGATCAGAGTTCAGTCTGAACATTTAGACTCAGAGTTTCTGTCTTTCTGGTGATTTTCTGTATTTCTCTTCATGTTTGGATCTAAACCAACAATGAACTGATCTACTAATAAGATTTGTGTGTGTATCCAAAGCCTGATGTATATGTCTTCTATCTTTGACTTTGTACTGAAGTTCTTTGATAAATTTATAATGTAGTAAAAGTCAGAGGTTGTGATCTGCAGCACAACAAGCTAGTGAAGCTGTAAACAGAGCCACATTCCTGCACATGCTCAGTGGCGTCTGCCTTACACAGAACTACTCTCCAGAGACTGAAAACATGATGCTGTTATTAGTCTTTGGAGCCGTTTCTAAACAAACTAACGTGACCAAACTCTTCATGATGAAGGAACATGTGACCCAGTGCAGCGGTGTGACTCACTGACGGGTTTTTATTATTTTTTGGACACAACGGAGGAATAAGATATACCAGGCTTTAGGTATACACAAAATACTTGTTGTGTTAGTATATCAGTTCATTGTTGGTTTGGATCCAAACATGAAGAGAGATATATAAAATCAGCAGACTGATCCTTTAAACATTTGGTATCAGCGTGTTTTTAGATAAACTGCAGGTCGGTGTTTGTGTTTGGTGAAAACAATCTGTTAGCTACTGTTAGCTCCTTCTGTGTTTTTCCACCAAAATGTTCCAGGAACCAGAAGAACTAAAGTCAAGAGCTGAGTCCAATCAGCTCTCAGATGCAGAGGTCAAAGGTCAGAGCGGCGGTATGCTGACTGCCAACAGCTAGCTGATTCCTGTCTGTCTGTCTCCACAGCGTTGCCTCTGCGATGCACTCGGAGACGCCTGACCGCTACGAACGCCTCACCTCCGTCTCCAGCTCCGTCGACTTCGACCAGAGAGACAATGTGAGCAGCTCTCCTCCTTCTTCTTCTACTTTCGTTTTCTTCTTTCTGTCTCGTTCAGACAGAAAGGGAAACACACAGATTCATTTAATTAAAGTAATCTCTCAGTGTCTTTGGCGGCACCATATGGCCTTAAGCGTTAATTGCAGGTGTGTTGTTCTTTTGTGCAGATAACATTAATAAATGAATCTTATTGGCTTCTTACTCGCAAAGCATTTATTGCACTTACAGTAACATAACAAGTGTAGCTGTTGTCAGCTCGAGTACTTCACTACTGTCCTCTGCTCCACTGTGCAGCACACACACAGTGGAGCATTCGCTGAAACACGAGAGCAGTGGAGAGAAAAGGATAGAACGCAACCATAAATGACAGCAAAACACAGCACAGACTGATTATTTCTGTTATTTACCTAATTTATGTGCACTCGTTTCATTTCAGCTAAGTGTGAGAGTCTCTGCTGCGTTTTGCTACTACTGCGGCGCTGCTTTGTCTGCTCTCTGCTGTGAGGAGCAGCGAGGGGCGGGGCTCAGCCCTCTGTGTGTGTGCTGCACACACAGCGCAGCACAGGAGACACACTTACTGTAAATAATGCAATAATAATAATAATAATGCGGGCCGTAGGCTCAATCACCACTTTGTTACCTCATTTTGTGATAGTGACTTAACAGACATTTATTTAAATGAAAATCTTCGGAGATCTTTGAGATTGCCACTTTAAAGTGTTTAACTAATATTGATAATTACTGATCATTGTCCTCAGTAGATTGGATGTGAAGTGTCTGAGGAGTGAAAAGTGTGAAGTCGTGCTGCAACTCAGCAGGTTTCTGTTTTAATCTGTCAGCTGCTGCCGGCAAAGATAATCCAGTTTAACACCGAGCAGCTCAGAGGAGGTCAACCAGACACTGCTGCAGCCAAGGAGGCTCCGCCCACTCACCTGACCTCACCTGCACGCCCACAAAAATAGTACTCACAAGAATGACTTCATGAATATAAACATCAGTTATTATTCATCTGTTACAGGATGAGATCTGAAACACCAACCTGTCACTGCTTCAGACACTGTCAAATAAATACAGTTAAAGCAAAAAAGCAAAAATATTCACAAAATGTTTCCCTTCTTTTTTTGTAATTAAAATGTTTTATTAACTATTGCAATATATACAAAACATAAATAAACACAAGACCATTATTACAGTAAATCAATTAAAAATAAGTAACAGAAGAACTAAATAAATCTGGGTGAATAGAATGAAAACAGTGAACTGCAAAAAAAAAGAAAATTCTTCCTTTAAATCATCAGAAAATTAGACCAAACTTCATAAAACTTCCCTCCGTAATTATTAGTCAATTAGCGATCAGAGATTCAAAAGAGGCAACATCTGTCATCAATTTCTAACCATTCAACAAAATCTGGTTTTGTCTGAATTTTTCTTAATGAACTGTCCAACTGCAACTCTGCGTATAATTCTGTGTATTTTGTGGATATTGGTTTGATATATTTAACTATAAAACATCAGTATTACACATAAAATATCCAAACACTGCTATAATACAGAAAATGTGTCTTGCAGTAATAAAGATGTTAATGTGACGACGTGAAGAATATTAAATGTGTTTTTTAATGTAAAAAGGAGATTTGCACATGAGCCATGAGGTTTATTATTGTAAATGTTTCTAATGTTCACATCAGTGGATTGAACGTCTCCTCTCAGATTAACATGGAGTTGACTCTTTCTGTTTGACTGCAGGGCTTCTGCTCGTGGCTGACGGCCATCTTCAGGATAAAGTGAGTATCGACTGCGTCTGCTCGTCTTCTAACATCTCGAATCAGTTTCTTCCTTTTGTTTGGTTCATAAACACAACAGAAGCTCTGTTAGTGCCACCGTCCAATCCACACGCAGCACATTTCAGTGTTTTTCCTGGTTGAGCTTGTTTCAGACTTCCTGTGAGTTTGTTTGGTGATCAGGTCTTCTTCTGTGGTAAACTGTAGAAAACTCATCACCACAATCTCATTGAAGCTTTATATATACATTTATATACATTTTTACTGCAAAACATATATTTAAAAAGACTGTTTAGGAGTAAATTTGTATGCAGCATTAATCTCACATTTCCCAAACACTGTTGCAACACACCACACTCTGATAGATGTCTGTCAAGTCATTGTATAGTACTTTTCATACACAATGGCAGTTCAAAGTGCTTAACATCAGTGTGAAAGCAACTGATCAACATGATAAAATCATTTTAAAGCAAAGCTTAAGAATACAGAAATACAACCTCCCTCACACAGGTAACATTAGCATTAAAAGTTATGGTTAGCATTAGAAAACAGTCGGTCTTGTTTGTTTTCTTCCCTGTGTGACCTCGCTAGAAACTGTCAGAAACAGAAAATGTTAACCAGTCTTGACCTGCTGAGCTGGACAGGTCGAACTGTGTGTTTGAACTGTGCTGACCGGTCCGTCCTCGTGTCACTGCAGGGACGAGGAGATCCGGGAGAAGTGTGGCGAGGACGCTGTGCACTACCTTTCCTTCCAGCGACACATCATCGGCCTGCTGGTCGTGGTCGGCGTCCTCTCCGTCGGCATTGTCCTGCCCGTCAACTTCTCCGGAGACCTGCTGGGTAAGAGTCAACAGCAACTAGCCATCCACCAAGCAGCAGCCATCCAGAGGACTGAGGCTGCAGCTGATTGGTCGGTTTAAACTGCTAAGAGAAACATACAATATTTACTGTGAGGCGAGATTTAACTGTATCGTTCACACAGAGTTAACCAAAACACAGATGTTTTATCTATAAACAGTTTTTACTATAAGGATATCTAATACATGCTGATATTATCTGAATATAAAATAATATTTACCCTGCTAGAAGATTTTATTAACAGCCACTAAACTGTGGACTCATTAAGAAGCTTCTGTTCACTGAGACAAATCAAAACGCCAACTCAGTTTAGCTGGTAAGCTAATTGTCCAACAGTGGTGGAAAGTAACTAAGTACATTTACTCCAGTACTGTACTTTCGGACAATTTTGATGTACTTGTACTTTACTTGAGTATTTCCATGTGATGCTACTTTATACTTCCACTCCACTACATTTCAGAGGGAAATATTGTACTTTCTACTCCACTACATTTATTTGACAGCTTTAGTTACTTTTCAGATGAAGATTTGACACAATGGATAATATAACAAGCTTTTAAAATACAACACATTGTTAAAGATGAAACCAGTGGTTTCCAACCTTTTTGGCTTTTGACGTCTTACAAAAAGCAGTGTGTAGTCGGGGTCACATTTCAGATGTCTATGAGTTGTTAACAGCTCCACCAAATAGTGATTTTTCCCTCTAAACTTCTCACATGGTTTCATTTCAATAAATGTTCAAATGATCCAATATTTCAGCAAAAATCAAAGATTAGAGAAAAAGTCCAAAAAGTGAAAACAGATTTGTGTATCAGAACTTTGTTTTTTCTTCTTTCCTCTCCCATTAATCATCTCACGACCCCTCAGATTTATCTGCTGACCCTTTGGAGGGGCCCCACCCCTAGGTTGGGAACCACTGGACTAAACTAGCTAACTGTATATAAAGTAGTTGAAACTAGCTCCACCTCCAGCAGCTACAACAGTAACATGCTGCTTACACACTGATGCTTCAGTATTAATAATCTAATGATGTCATATATAATCATATATCAGTCAGAGGGACCAAACCACTACTTTTACTGCAATACTTTAACTACATCAAGCTCATAATACTTATGTACTTTTACTGCAATACTTTAACTACATCAAGCTCATAATACTTATGTACTTTTACTGCAATACTTTAACTACATCAAGCTCATAATACTTATGTACTTTTACTGCAATACTTTAACTACATCAAGCTCATAATACTTATGTACTTTTACTGCAATACTTTAACTACATCAAGCTCATAATACTTATGTACTTTTACTGCAATACTTTAACTACATCAAGCTCATAATACTTATGTACTTTTACTGCAATACTTTAACTACATCAAGCTCATAATACTTATGTACTTTTACTGCAATACTTTAACTACATCAAGCTCATAATACTTATGTACTTTTACTGCAATACTTTAACTACATCAAGCTCATAATACTTATGTACTTTTACTGCAATACTTTAACTACATCAAGCTCATAATACTTATGTACTTTTACTGCAATACTTTAACTACATCAAGCTCATAATACTTATGTACTTTTACTGCAATACTTTAACTACATCAAGCTCATAATACTTATGTACTATTACTGCAATACTTTAACTACATCAAGCTCATAATACTTATGTACTTTTACTGCAATACTTTAACTACATCAAGCTCATAATACTTATGTACTTTTACTGCAATACTTTAACTACATCGAGCTCATAATACTTATGTACTTTTACTGCAATACTTTAACTACATCAAGCTCATAATACTTATGTACTTTTACTGCAATACTTTAACTACATCAAGCTCATAATACTTATGTACTTTTACTGCAATACTTTAACTACATCAAGCTCATAATACTTATGTACTTTTACTGCAATACTTTAACTACATCAAGCTCATAATACTTATGTACTTTTACTGCAATACTTTAACTACATCGAGCTCATAATACTTATGTACTTTTACTGCAATACTTTAACTACATCAAGCTCATAATACTTATGTACTTTTACTGCAATACTTTAACTACATCAAGCTCATAATACTTATGTACTTTTACTGCAATACTTTAACTACATCAAGCTCATAATACTTATGTACTTTTACTGCAATACTTTAACTACATCGAGCTCATAATACTTATGTACTATTACTGCAATACTTTAACTACATCGAGCTCATAATACTTATGTACTTTTACTGCAATACTTTAACTACATCGAGCTCATAATACTTATGTACTTTTACTGTAGTAGGATGTTTCATGCAGGACTTTTACTTGTAATGGAGTATTTTTACATTGTTGTATTGGTACTTTTACTGCAGTAAAGGATCTGAGTACTTCTTCACCAATGTAGTCTAAGCACAGACTACATGTTAGCCTAAAACTAGCCAGACAGCTAGTTAGCTTAGCTTACCTTCAATCAATCATATTGGAATTTAATTCAGCATCAATAACATCAGAACAAGAAGAACAGAAAGACCTCCGGTCTCAAAATGTTGAGCAGCATCAGACTCTGGTGGTCTTCAGGTTTCCTCTCTGAGCTGTCTCACAGTGTTGTCGCCTTCTGTCTGATTGATTTTAGTCAGAATTATCAGTAAAGATGCTTTCCTAAGCCGAGGAGCACCTGGACCTCCTTCTAAAGAAGGTAACAGCTGTAGATGTGTGTTTGTGTCTGATGGTAGATGCTGGATCTGAACCTTGAGTCAGTCTGATCAGGTAGTTTAGATCTGTAGTAAGTGAGTTGGTGTGTTCAGTAGAGAGCAGAGCTGCCGGTTCTGCATTAATACGCAGCCAGAATGAGTTCTGCTGCAATAAAAAGCATAAAATGACACAAATCTTATGTCCTGATTCTAGTCCAGTTCCATGATACCTCACAGGAATTATTGGCATTACTTCCTGTTGTTTCTTCCACTGAATTTGTAGCTGTTAGCTGTTAGCTGTTAGCTGTTAGCGGTGTGCTACAAGTGTCTTCTATTTTCTTTTTGGGGAAAATAAATGATGTACACAACCTGTCATTTGAGAATCTGTTAATTAACAGATTAAGTAATGTCAAGGGGAACATGACTTTCCTTTTAATTTACACATTAGTTATCTGCATACTTAATTTATTAGCTCAATTAGAAAATGAAGGTCCTTTTTAGGAGGGGTGTTCATGGTTTTTGGTCCATTTTATTTTTTATTTTTTATTTTTTGTTTGTTTGTTTTTTGGGTTTTTTTACCTTAAATTGTCCAAATGATCCATTTAAAATTCTTCAATTTAATTCAGTCAAAACCCCATTAAAATATTTAAATTAATCAAATTTATCATTATTAATGGTTTGGAAACTTGAAGTAAAAAAAATGAAGGGATTCTGTTTTATAATTTCAGTAAATATAAAGCTATAGCTGGCTAACTTAGCTTAGCATTAAGACTGGAAACAGATGGAAACCGCTAGCCCGGCTCTGTCTGAAGGTAACAAATCACCTGCTAGCAGCTCAAAGCTCACTGATTATTGTGCATTAAACAAACCAGATATAATGTGTTAAAATGACAGTTTTACTTCATGTGACAGGTTGTGTTCTCACATCATTTATTTACTAAAATCTTTTAAAATATTTACTAAAAAGTGAAGACAGCTGCTAACACAGACAAAGTTTAACTGACAGAAATAATCAGAAGTCGAGCTCATAATTCACACGACATATCGCCAGATTGCTGCAGAAAACTGTGACGTTCATTAAGTGAAGCTTCAACTCTTCTTCTCTTCCTCTTTCTGTGGTTCTACAGCGAACAACAGAAGCGTTTCAGGAACTTTGCCGGCTCTGATTTCTGTGTTTTAGTTTGAGTATTTTTTTATTGTAATGAATAATATTTTCTTTTTGAATGTATTAAAAATATCTGAATAATCGTCACATTTGATCAGATAGATCAAAGATTTTAAGGGGTAATAGGCCTAATGTCTCTGTGAACAATTTCCGTGCACCGTAGGTCCATTCAGTAGATGTTCTCGAGCTTTCAATTATAAATCATATTTCAGGAACTTCATCAGCAGGAGGAGGAGTTTGCCCAGTTGTCATGGAAATGTACTTGGACTTGTTATCAGTGTTGGCTCAGAATAAATATTCAATTTCAACTTTTAAGTTGAAAAAAGTGCTCAGAAAAATGTAAATGTGAACATCTGCAGTTTCATGAAAACTGAAGAAGACCATGCGATACGATCAAAAGCTTAAGAACAGTTACTAAATGGACCTGGTGGTGAAATCGTTGTGTCAGCTGCTGTTTCCAACGTCAAGAATTACCTTAAGCTGAAAAATAATCAGATTAAATCAAAAAACAGTTTATTATTAAGTTTCAGGACCTGTTTTGTTTCCTGATAAGTTTATTTATTTATTTATGACTTCATTTATTCCAGAAAACAACGCCTACAGCTTCGGACGCACCACGATAGCCAACCTGAAGTCTGGGTGAGTCGTCGTCATCATCATCATCATCATCATCTGATCAACACTGATCAGATTTATACTTTAGAAACCTCCAGTTTTGTTTGTTTTTTGATGGTTGTTAAAAAACTATTGACGGCAGCTTAACAGCGATCAAAACAACCGCAAAGCTGAACCGACTGCATCAGTGAGTGAGCACAGTGTCAGTGTTCAAGACAGAAAGTGTTTTCATGCATCAACAGAAAATGAAATATAATACAAACAGAGAAATGAGAAATAAAAGCCGTCCAGTGCTGCTGTGATCAATAACAATGTCTGTTTTTCTTCTCAGGACCAATCTGTTGTGGCTGCACACTTCGTTTGCCTTCATGTACCTGCTGCTGACCGTCTACAGCATGAGGAGACACACGTCCAAGATGCACTACAAGGAGGACGACCTGGTGGGAAAACACTCTGTTCACTGCAGAAAGTTCAGGACACACCAGTCAACAAAGGGACAGTTGAGGGCACAAATCTGAGTAGCCGTGCTAGCAGCCGAGTAGCTGTGGATGCTAACGTCGGTGTGTCGGTCCAACACTCTGGTTCAGACTGAAATGTCTCAACAGCTGTTGGATGAGTTGTCAATAAATTAGTTTCACGCGTTCATGTTCCCCTCAGGATGAGCTGCATAACTTTGATCCTCTGACTTTTCCTCTAGTGCCATCGTCTGATTAGAATGTTAATGTCCAATATTTTGGTTCATGACCAAATACCTGCCTATACTAGCAAATGTTAGCATGCTAACACGCTAAACCAACACTGTGAACATAATGAACATTATACCTGCTAAACATCAACATGCTGGTATTATCATTGTTAGCATGCTGATGTTAGCATTTAGCTCAGATTTATCAGTTTAGCTGGTCAGAAGCTCACCAGTGTTTCCTGTCGTATTGTGATTGGTTGGTTTGTAGTCGTGAGTTGTTGCAGCAGTAATTTGTGAGAATTTGGTCCTGAACTTCAATCAGACTTTTGTCGCAGCGTTTGGTTGGTGGACGAGTCTCACAGCGAGATGTGAGACCATCGTTCAGACCACCAGCCAGAGGTTTCACAACCTTTCTCGCACAGCTGTCACATTTGTGGTGGAACAGACTCAGAGAATCACAGAAACACAGAATCACAGTGCAAAAAATAGAGCAAAAGTAAGGTAATAATAATAATGAATTAAACAGTAATAGTTATGAAATGAGATATAAAACTTAAATGAAATATTGACTGTACAAAGGAAATATGCACTGTGCTATAGACATGTAGGAAATACTGTATATGAAGGTGAAGTGCAATAAATAATGAAGTTATATAACAGTGCAGGTTGAATGCAGTGTACAGTGTGAAGTGCAGTTTGATAACAGTTCAGCTGTTCCTGCTTCTGCTGTGTTTTAATCCCAGTTTTGTGTCTTGCAGGTGAAACGCACTTTATTCATTAACGGCATCTCTAAATACGCTGAGGAGAGTCAGATTAAACAACACTTTGAGTAAGTTCACTGCTCTTCTTCTGCTTCTGATCACACTGCTGGTTTTAAACATTTGTCCTGATAATTCGACTCAGTTTGTTTGTTTTAAATCTAATACACTAAAAAATAATAATTTTCATGACATAATGCTAAAATGTTTGCTCATGATAATTAACTGATAATTAAAGGGCAAAAACTAAACCTCTTAAAAACACTTAATTATCAAATTAAGTAGATGTTACAGGGAACATGACTTTCCCTTAATTTACACATAAATTAGCTGCATACTTAATTAGAAAATTAAGGTATAAATTAAAGGGTTTTTAATTTAATTAAATACATTAATTATCTCCTTAAAACCCCATTAAAATATCTTAATTTTATCATAATCAATGGATTTGAAATTCAAAGTAAAAAAATTAAGGGATTCAGTTTCATAGTGACACTGAATATGAAGAAAGAAAATTAACTGATAATATTTTAATTATTGCTTATTTGTCAACAATTTCCAGAAAACGAGTTGAATTAACTGAAATATTAAATCAATATGGCGAATTTATTGATATTTATATGAATAGATCAGAGTTGCTGTTGTGATATGAACATGTTTCATGTTGCAGGCAGGCGTATGAGAACTGCACGGTGCTGGAGGCTCGGATCTGCTACAACGTGGCCAAACTGATGTCTCTGAACGCAGAGAGGTGAGAGAATCGGAGCCCAGTGCATGCTGGGACATGCTCCGGCTCCATGTTTCTGCTGCTGGAGATAATAAAGAAATGTTCAAAGTTAAAATCACACATGTTTTTGCAGAACAACATTCCACTGTGTAAAATTTAAGGATTTTTATAAAATATTTTTTGACAGTTCTTTGACATTTCATGTTTTTCTTTGTCTTCTGTGATAGAAAACTGAATATTTTTGGGTTTTAGACGGTTGGTCAGACAAAACAAGACAAATGAAGAAATCATAACAGATTTTTCACCATTTTCTGACATTTTATAGACAAAACAACTAATTGATGAATCTAGAAAATATTCTGCAGATTGATAGATAATGAAGATAATGGTTGTTTTGGCTCCATGCTCTTTGTGTTTGTGTTCGGCAGGAAGAAGACGGAGCGCAGTAAGAAGTTCTTCACTGATCTGATGGCGAAGGAACACGTTCCCACCATGATCAACCCCAAACCCTGCGGACACCTCTGCTGCTGCGCCATCACCGGCTGCGAGGAGGTGACGCT
The DNA here is from genome assembly GCA_038419695.1 of Scomberomorus guttatus. NCBI lineage: Eukaryota > Metazoa > Chordata > Actinopteri > Scombriformes > Scombridae > Scomberomorus > Scomberomorus guttatus. The sequence goes on along the minus strand of CM076447.1, from coordinate 783,124 downwards.
TCACACCCACATTTTGGCCAACATTTTTCAACTGTAGGACGTTCTAAAAGATCTCAGACACAGAAAAACTGACCAAAGTCTTTACTTTTAAGCAAACAATTACACGTTTTACTGTTATTTTAATCACAACGAGGGGAAATTTAATCAGCTGCTGAGCTGCTGAGTGTTTCAGAGAAGCTCCAGATAAATGCACTGAAAGGTCAGATGTCTGAGTTTTCCACCAGCACCTAAATGCAACATGCATTTGTTGATCAGAGGGCATGAAAAGTATGGAAGATTTAAAATGCTTAAATAAAAACAAAACAAAACCAAACAATGAAAGAAAGTGAAATACAACACGTGCATTTACAACATTAGACAAAACATCTGTTAAAAGAACAATTAATGAGCTTTTTGTCTTTAATAACTGAATTCATTGTGTTTCATTGTGACACGAGAAACAATTAAAATCAAATCAAACAAACAAAAAAACAAAAATAGTCCTTATTATGTATTATATTATATAGTCCTAAAATACCTGGTATTTTTAGACATTTATTTGCTTTTCAAGAGCAAATCTCCAATTAATAAACCCGAAGTTGGATATTTATCTGTAGAATATCGACATTTATTCAAGTATGTGGATTGAAAGAAATTGCGTTTGTTAACACCAGACTTACAGATTTGCAGATGGTGAAACACATCTGTCTCTAGTATTGAGGCTCGATTCTCTGTAGTCGAACTCTTTGGTTCAGAGTGACGAATCTTCACATGTATGGATTGAAATCCTGTGACGTCAGCTGCAGACATTCAGTTTCCAGAGGATGAAACGTAATAACTTTTGTGATGCTCAGATTTTTCATCTAGTGCCACCAGCAGGTCGAAACTTTCACATAAGTTCATGACGACATACAAAGTCTCTGCAGCTGTTGTCGTAGCAACAAGTCTTTCAACCCAAACCTGTATTATTATTCACAGTTCGGTGGATCAGGGCAGAGAGTCTTGAAGGTGACTTCCAAATATGGAATAATTTTAATATACAAATAACTACAATAAAAACTGTATATATGATATAATTATGATTTTAGATGAGAACATGCAGGTTATTGAGAAAAAGTTACGATCTGTAATTATTACAGTTTAACAACAACAATAATTAAATGCCTGTAGATGATCAAATTCACAAAAAAATGATGACCAACTAACCTTTAAGGTTCACGTGGCCTCGATTCATCGGTCGTGTCGATTTGTCCTGTACGACATCAGGAAGATCAGACCCTACCTGTCTGACTACTGCAACTACTTTGTGGCAGGCCTCCCTGCATGTACATTCAAACCTCTGCAGATGATCCAGAACATGGCAGCACGTCTGGTCTTCAACCAACCCAAAACAACACGTCACCCTGCTTTTCATATCCAAGTTTAAGTATTATAGGTGAACTTTCACACAATTAAATCTGCTTTATGTGAGGTTTAATTTCATTTTATTTAGTTAGCTGGATCGTTTTAGCCTGGATTAGTTTAGCCACATTTAAAGAGAGGAGCTCTGGTCTGACTGGATGTGTTTTTTGCGTGTTAGCATGTTAGCAGTGATTCAGCAGCTGGTGTTTGTCCTGCAGGAGGAGGCAGTCAGCTACTACACCAAGAGGGAGGCCAAGCTGAAGGAGGAGTACCGGAAGGAGAAGGAGAAGGTCCACACCAAACCGCTGGGCATGGCCTTTGTCACCTTCCAGAACGAGGCCATGACCGCCATGTAAGCCACGCCCATATCTCTGACTCCGGCCCATATCTATGACTCCGCCTCCTCCATCTTAGACTCCGCCTTCTTGGTCTCTGACTTCTCCTACTAATAGCCTGTTAACAGAAAAGATGGCTAACTTACTATGAATTTTGATTATATAATTTAAAGTAAGCTGTTTATGTGCTGTGTTGAAAAACACAAAAAAAAAGGGGGGGGGGAATCACAGGTTAGCAACAGTAACTAACAGTAACTAAGGGGGGTGCGGCTTAGCAAATAGTCAATTACTTCAATCGTCTACTTTGTCAGTCTGTCTGAAGTTTTTGTTCTCAAATGTATCCTTTTTATTTAGTTTAAATCTAATTTTCATCGTGGAAAAAAGGTCGTTGACGAATAGTTTTGGTTGACAAAATTAACACTGCTCTTACCCCGCCCTTTCTCTTTGACCCTGCCCATCTCAACTGGACTCCACCCCTCTGCCTAACCCCGCCTCCTCTTTGCTCTCTGACCCCGCCTCTCTGTTTCACAGTATTTTGAAGGACTTTAATGCCTGTCAGGTGCAGGGTTGTCTGTGTCGTCAGGAGCCGCGCTCCTCGCAGTTCAGCGATGTTCTTCATGTTCACAGCTGGAGCGTTTCATACGCACCCGACCCACTGAACGTCCGCTGGTACGTCCACAAGCTCCACTCGCCTAAAACCTCCCAAATGCCAAACAAACAAACCCATTCAGATTCGTTGATGTGCTGTGGTTTGTCCTGCAGGGAGCACCTGTCGCTGGGCGGGATCTCTTGGTGGATCCGATGCTTCATCATCAACTGCATCCTCTTCATCCTGCTCTTCTTCCTCACCACGCCCGCCATCATCATCTCCACCATGGATAAGTTCAACGTCACCAAGCCGGTGGAGTATCTCAACGTAAGAAACCACGACCACTCTACAACTACTCTGAAACCTCTTCAAACTCAGTCAAACTTTAAACAAGTCTCCACCCTTTAAACTTCTTAATATTAATTCAGTTTCTCAAACCTTTCATAGTTTTTAAAGTTTAGGCTCTTTTCAGGCCTCAGATGTTAACCTTGTTGTGTATCACATTGAATTTAAATGACTCTAACTTACACTTTCTGACACTTCAACTGCTTTCACCCTTCACATCACTGTGACACTAAACTCTGTGTCTGTGTTGTGGAACAGTTTTTACTCTGAGAGAGAGGTTCAATAAAACTGAATGTTAGCACACAGCTAATAAGCTACGATAGCATCCTCCATTTTGGGCTTTCCTGCTCTCAAAGGTCAGCTCCGTCAGGACAGCTTGCTATTGGTCAGCAGTGCAAGTTTGAGTGTCTAAAGTTGACGTTGTCACAAAAAATTTTAGTCATTGAGTCAAATTTGGATTAAATTGATTTTGCAGTGAAATTTCACCATTTAAATGTTTGTGACACACCTGAACCATCAGACAGCAGACACACGTTTATGGTGGAAAGTGTTTTTGGATCTCAGGACATCATGTGACCTGTTTCTACTGTCTACTTGTCTGTTTTTGTTTGTTTGTTTGTTTGTTGTGAACAGAATCCCATCGTCACTCAGTTCTTCCCTACTCTGCTGCTCTGGGCGTTCTCTGCTCTGCTGCCCACCATCGTCTACTACTCTGCCTTCTTCGAGGCTCACTGGACCAGGTGAGACTGCTGCTTGACCCTTTGACCCTCCTCTTCCTCAGCATCAGTACTACTGTACTGCATCAGTACTACAATACAACATTAATCCTACAGTACAGCATCAGTACTACAATACAACATCAATACTACAATACCGCTTTAATACAGTACAGTATCAGTACTGCAGTATTAATACTAACACACAGAGCTTTTACTAAGATTTTTGGTCAAGTTCAAGTCAAATCTCAAATTAATCTAAAGAGGTTGAAACTAAGTGAGGGACGTCTGAGTCACAGCAGTCAAAACGAGTCCAAATCAGATCAGTTTAGAGTCAATTGACAGTAACTTGAGACAAGTCCAAGTCAATTGTCAAAAAAAGTGTAGAGTCCAAATCAAGTCTCAAGTCATTTTAGAGTCAGTTGTGAGTTGGAAGAGTCCAAGTCAACAGTTAAATAGTTAAGACGTGTCCAAAGTCAGTTGAGGATCTTCTCTGCTGTCTGCAGGTCTGGAGAAAACAGAACCACGATGCACAAATGTTACACCTTCCTGATCTTCATGGTGCTGCTGCTTCCTTCACTTGGACTCAGCAGGTAATAAAAAACATTTTCTTTAAGATGCCGTCCCTGAGTGACCTTTGACCTCAGCCATCCTCACTGAAATGTCTGTCTGTGTTTTTACAGTCTGGATGTTTTCTTCCGCTGGCTCTTTGATAAGAAGTTCCTGGCCGACGCTAAAGTCAGATTTGAGTGAGTCATCTTTCAAAATTTATCCCATCTCCTTTTGTGTGCACATGATGTATGATAAAAATTCAAATTGGATATAAAAATACACTTTTTCATTTTCATGTTTGGAAAGGCACGACTACTGCTAAAATTAAAATAAAAACTCAAACTCAATTCAAATGAAAAAAGTCCAGTTTGCAGTTACATTTAAAAAAAAATGAATGTTCACTTTCATTAACATCATAACCTACCATAAGTTATCAATAAAGCTTGATTGATCAGTCAGTAGCAGGATGTACTGCTGTAACAGCGGTGCTGCGTCCCTTCAGGTGCGTCTTCCTACCAGATAACGGGGCGTTCTTCGTCAACTACGTCATCGCCTCAGCATTCATCGGGAATGCCATGGACCTGCTGCGGATCCCCGGTCTGCTCATGTACATGATCCGGTTGTGCCTGGCTCGCTCTGCCGCCGACCGCCGCAACGTCAAGAGGGTGAGGATGGACGCTGTCGCTGACTGAGATCAGTTTGTAATAATATGACACGACAATCCTTGTGTCTTGTGTCATATATAATAAATAACGGATATCACTGAGTCCATCATTAGCTCTTTAGCGACACCTAAGCACAGTTGTTTGTCCAGTTTTCTGGTGTGTGATCAACATTACAGCCTCAGGGGACGCTGCTGAGTGCTGTCAGTGTTAGGGTAACATGTTGTGTCGTCCCTCCAGCATCAGGCCTACGAGTTCCAGTTCGGAGCGGCGTACGCCTGGATGATGAACGTCTTCACGGTAGTGATGGCCTACAGCATCACCTGTCCCATCATCGTCCCCTTCGGTCAGTCTCAACAACAACTACACATCATACTGCTTCTAAAGTACTACAGTAACAGTATCTGTACTACTGTGTTAGTACTACATCAACAGTGCAGTACAGTGCAATAACAGTACATAAGTGTCAATGCCCAGACTGTTTTTAAGACTTTTAGGGCAAGTTAAAGTCAAGTCAGCTCAGACGAGTCCAAAATCAAGTCAGTCCAGACAAGTCTAGGTCGAATCTCAAGTCAGCCAAAGGCAATTTAAAGTCTCTAGTCTATCCAGAAAAGTCTAGATTAAGTCTCAAGTCAGGAGTGACAAATTCAAACCAAGTCCTTTGAGACAGGTCAGAGTTAGATGTCAAGAATGTTAAATCAAGTCTCAAGCCAGTTCAGACACATCTAAATCAAGTCCACTGAGACAAATCCAGGTAAAGTCAGCTAAAACAAATCAAGACTCAAGTAATTTGAGTCAAATTCTGGTTGGTTCAGTCAGTCAGTGGAGACAAGTCAAAAACGTCTGGGACTAGTCAAATCTAGTTGTTGATCAGCGATGATCAGATATGTTCAGCGGTGTGTGACGTCCTGCCTCAGCAGCCTTTTACCTGTCCTCTGCAGGTCTAATGTACATGCTGCTGAAACACCTGGTGGACAGGTACAACATGTACTATGCCTACCTGCCCTCCAAACTGGACAAGAAGATCCACTCTGGAGCTGTCACCCAGGTGGTGGCCGCGCCCATCCTCTGCCTCTTCTGGCTGCTCTTCTTCTCCACCGTACGCACAGGTAAGCCCCGTCCCCTGCTGGACTAAACACTAAACCACCTTTACAACTCGCTCAATATAATTGATTATCAATTCCAAACCAAGTCTCAAGTCAGTCAAGATTGGTGCAAACCAAGTGGAAATCTGGTTGGTTAAGACAAGTCCAGACATATTCCAAATAGTCAGTCTAGGCAAAATAAAGTCAGATCTTGAGTTGGTTGAAACAAGTCTATAAATTGAGTCAGTCAAGACAAGTTCAAATTAGTTACAGTACCAGTCAAAAGTTTGGACACACCTTCTCCTTCACTTGAATGTAAAACTGTGTCCAAACTTTTGACTGGTACTGTAGTTGTGTCAAGTTCAAGTCAAGTGTAAAGAATGTTGAGACAAGTCCAAGTCCCAAGTTTACATAAAACAAATGTTTTTACACAAAAAATACAATCATTCATTACTGATTGAAAGGAAATCCTCATCATCATCCAAATCATCAGAGTCGACTCCGTCACACCTGTAAACTGGTTTAAAAAAACCACACCTGCAAACACAAAAATAGTCCTTCCTCATAATGAACCGTTTGGCGGGCTGCTGCATACAGTCCCTTTTGCAGAAAAAATATTTACTTGAATGGAATTCAATTTGTTCTTTGTGAAAATTAAAGAAAAGACAATAATCTGATCTTGAGTCAGTAAGCGACAGGATGTAGTAGTTGTTGAATGCTAACAGATGCTAACTGCTAACTACTAAAATTCTGCCAGGTTTCGAGACGCCGACCTCCCAGTTCACACTGGTGGTGCTGATCGTCACCATTGTGGTCTGTCTGTCTCATGTCTGCTTCGGTCACTTCAAGTACCTCAGCGCTCACAACTACAAGGTACAGGAACTTATTCTGTGGAGTATTTTTACACTTCAGAATGATTTGGGAAGCGATCAGCAGGGATCAAAAAGTTCTTAGGGTTCAGAAGTTATTGAGCTAAAACATGAAAAACATGTATGAAACATGAATGTTGCCATTCAGTACACTGACTTGTCATGTGTGTCTCAGATCGACACTAAGGAGACTGACGTGGACGCTGTTGAGAACGGACGTCCAGCTCGTACCTCGTCCTCCCCAACCACCAAGTCTCAGGTGAGCAGATCAGCCGACGTGTTACAGCTTAGACAGAAAGACTTTCCAAAGTTAGAAGTTAATTGTTAACAAACTATCTCTAGTCCTCAAAATTATTATCTTACAAACTAGCTTTAGTTCTTGAGTGTTTTAAGCTTATTAACAAACTAGCTTTAGATTTTGAGTTTGTGTGCTTGTTGACAAAGTAGTGCTAGTTCTTGAGTTTAGTAGCCAACTGACAAACTAGCTAAGCTTTAGTCATTATCACACAGTCTTCATCAACAGATGGAGACCAGCAGCTGTAGCAAAGTCTTAAGGAGGACCTGGAGCCTAAAGGACACTGAGCTAAAGATAAAGATAACTTACTAAGCAGCGCGGTGGCTCAGTGGTTAGCACTGTTGCTTCACAGCAAGAAGGTCCTGGGTTTTAACCCCGGCTGTCCCAGGTCCTTTCTGTGTGGAGTTAGCATGTTCTCCCCGTGTTTGCGTGGGTTTCTGCCGGGTGCTTTGGTTGCCTCCCACCACATGTATGTTAGGGTTAATTTCCTGTCAGTGCCCCTGAACAAGACACTGGCAAAAAGAGTTGGTCACCAGGTGCTGCACCGCAGCTGCTGCTAGTATGTGTGTATAGGATGGGTCAAATGCAGAGGATCAATTTCCTCACAGGGAACCTTCTAAGGTTTAATCACTAGTGAATAAAGAGCAACAGACGCTGGACATGTGAAGACTGAATTATAACTTCTTTGAACTATCACATAACAATTACAAATGATGTATAGCTAACATTGGTTACTTGTGTGCACAATTAATATTATACACACAAGATAAACATTACACATATAATCAGAACATACCTTTTAGGACTGCAGGGATCCATAGATACTTAAGTTTTGATACCTTCAATTTTTGTTAAATGTCTGAATGCAAGCAGACGTTCAAGATCCAAAGTTTAAAACTGTAAAAATGATGATTCAAATCAAGAATTATCTGATCAAAGAATAAGTCAACAAGATTATGAATCTTAAAACCTTTGGTTTACGTTTGGTATATTTTCTTCAGACACAGTTCAGTCCGTCCTAAAAAAGCTCTGAGCTTTGATACTTAAGATGCTAATAAGTCTAAATGTAACAGACCTGCAGCGTGCAACATGAACTCTGTCAGGGTTTTGTCTCGCTCTGCTGGTTAACCTGGTTGTGGTTTCATGTTGTCCAGCAGCAGCAGCAGCAGCAGATGTACATCGCACAGGTGCTCCAGGACCCAAACTCGGACGAGCCGGGTGGCGGCAGCGGCGAGGAGGACCGGGGGTCATCCCAGGACGAAGAGATGCTGAATGGAGGGAACAGCATCAACGAGGCGGATTTCCAGTCAGGGGAGGACAGTCTGATCGCCAACGAGGTCCACCAGTAGCTGGGGGCGGAGCTAGAGGGAAGGGGCGGAGCTGTTGCGTGGATATGGAGTTGAGGGTCCATACCCATGCAACAGTAAGAAAATAAAGCTAACTGGAGAATCGCTACACACAAACACACACACACACACACACACACACACACACACACACACATACAGATAGACTAACATGGTTAGCTCCGCCCCTCCCAGCTCGAAGACTTGACCCTGACCTTTGACCCTGGCGCCTGGTCGCCAACACCCAGTCCTGCACATCTGTGGAAACTTGATGGACATCAAACTGTCTCCGCAGGAATTCAGTGTATATAACCACAAAGCCAAAAGTTTTCCTTTTTGTTTTTGTTTTTCTCGGGGTGGGGGGCGGGGTTTAAAAATTCGTGCCTGGGCGGGATTTCGTCTACGTTCGTTCGCACTCGTGTCTTGACTCCTGATCCCACCACAGGTCGCCGGGACTCGACCTGTCGAGGGGTCAAAGCTGATGCTGACGCTGTCTTTTTCTTCGGCCTGGTGGATGCCAATAGCTCCAAACAAACCCCCGCCGTCGCCGCTTTTCTCTGGAGAATCGGAGCAACACGAACTTGCCAACCGCCAGCTCTCGTAGTGATAGTAGCCTTGCTTACGCAGACGCATCGCAGTCTCCTTTCCCTGTTCGCTTTTTTCCTCTTATTGTTGTGGAAACCGTGAGTCGTGGATCAGGCTTTTGCCGGTATGTTCAACACATCACCTTAAGTTTTGGGTTTTCTTAATAAGCCAAGCTTTTGCTGCATGTTGTCAAAGTGCTGTCTGGATTAACGTCGCCACCTTCGGATGATGTAATTCATCACAGAACTGTTGTGACCAATGAAATCGGCAGATTTCCAGCCTGATCTCGGCAGCACGTCCTCCTACCTGCAAAATGAGCGTTTTCGTCACTTCGGTTGGACCGCTTCTCGGCGGCCGAAACACTGGACTCGACACGAGGATGCTTTCTTTTTTCTCGTTTTGATTTCACCTGAACTACCTTAAATCATGAGGACATACACCTGACAAAAGGGAACGGGGATGTTTGTGTCTGTGTAGGTTTAGCAATCAAAACTCTTTTCATCGACGGGGAGAACTTTGTGAAGACGCTCGGACACTTCCAGCAGCAGTAGAGTAGTTTGAGCTCGGGTAGACGCAGAAGAGCAGCGCTTTTCGTCCAGTCAGTCTACCTTCAACGCCTGAAGCTGTCAGCACTCTCAAGGGAAAATGTTTTCTGTTTGTGTGTGTTTTGAAGTGTACACTCTGTGTGTCCAGTAGCTTATTGTACACCAACCTGCATCATGAAGGGTTAAAAACAGGTTCCAGTGCTCCTCAAACCGGTCATCTGTCTACTGTAGAATTAGTTCAATGAAATGTTTTCTTTCACTTTAGGACAAAATGTCCTAAATCAATTTAGAATGAAAATGAATCAAGTTTGACTTTCACATCCTCGTCTAACATCAACAAACTCCCCGTTTTTACTGTTGCAGTAATGTTTCATTTATAAATCATCCATCAGTTTTCAGATTGATTTTCTTTGCTCCAGGCAGCCATCAGTTTCAGTTTCTGTGAAAATCAAGCTTGAAGTGTCCCCATTATGCAATTATAAATGGACACCTGCCATCCAGTCAGAATCTGGTATTTTCTGTGTCTAAGGATTAAGTGCAAGAACAAAAATGCGCTTATATACTTTAACTACACGCTCACTTGTGCATGATGGTCACCCCACATGCGTTCCTTCAGAGCGTTACCTGTGTGCATCCTTAGAAATTAACTGTTCGCTAAGCCCCGCCCCCCTTCATTACTGTTGCTACGCCTGTCAATCTCTCCTTTCCTTTCTCCTTTAATTTTCTTTTTTCTTTAGAAAGAACATATTAAATCACTAGAGCACAGCTTTAATTCAAGGTCCACTTACTAGATTTTGAAAAGCTACTAAATGAACATTGAAGATAATTTTGTCAAACGAGTATTTCTGAGGTCATGCAGATAGTCTAAATTCAAAGTAACCACCTTAAATTATGTTTACGTAATATATTCTGGTGTCACCAGGGATGACTTGGCTCTCATCTGCCCCCTAGTGGACAAACGAATTAATCCTCCAGTGTACAAAGTAAACAAATATATGATCAGTGACACTCGCACATGTAGACAAGAGGCTGTGACACATGTAGTTAAAACACAAGTATGATGTTCAGCATGTTCCGCCTCCCTGCCGTTATTGGCTGCCGTGGCAACAGGAACAGGAGGCCGACCCAGCAGGCAGCATCAGGAAGTGAGGGAACACTTTCAGACAAACTGTTACAGAGCAGCGACGTGACAAAATAGTCTCAGGTGTTGTTTGTTTTCCTAATAATGTTTACATCAGTTTTTGTTGCTCGTTTTATTTGGACATGTTCTGCAGTGTGTGTGTGTGTGTGTGTGTGTGTGTGTGTGTGTGTGTGGGGGGGGCACAGAGCTGGACTATGAAAGCTGCAGTCATCAGGACGTCTCTGGTGGCTGCACGCCGGAGAACCTGCAGTGTTTGTGTCCAGATGTTTTTGTTTCCTCTTCACTTCCAGCGGGGTGTCGGACGCTCCGGCCGTGATTGTATGCACATGAAACTGAAACAGAAGGAGAGCTGACGGTGGATCTGAGGCCGCAGGTTCAGCTCAGCAGCTCTCAACCCGACAGTTTGGACGCTGCACAGGGACAGTTTTTGTTTTTGGAGATGGGAGAAACCAAGAGAAGGCATGGAGGTCGTGACTGGAAGTCCTCCCAACACCCCACAAAGTCTCCGCAGATTAGATTTCATTCCTGGCTGATTGGGCAACACTTGTGGTTACCATGGTAACAGCAGGTGCAGTTTAACACTACAGCAAACATTGGTCGAGCAGTTACTTTGTCAGAAATCCGACAGGAGAGCAGCAGGTGTTTCTGTTTGCAGAGCAGCCAAACAAACTCACAAAATGTTTTGTAGATGCATTAACGTGCTTACGCAGCAGCAGCAACAGCAGGAAATGTTGTGTTAGCATTAGCAGTAGGCTAATCCAGCTGTGATACACGTGTAGGAGAGTGACAGTGAGAAACATGCTGCTTTGTGTCCTGTCAGTCCCTGAATGGCGGACTCTGCCACTAACAATGAAAACTACTATAGACAGAGATAATTACTGAATGCATTTGTAGAAAAAACACAAAGCATAAATGGAATCAAAAACAGGGTTTGATTTTTTGCGACTAGTCTTTAAACTTGCTTTCTTTTTTTCAGTTTAATTAGGGCTCAGGAAGCTTCCTAGAATATGATATACAGTACCTGTAAAATAAATGATTTTATTTCACTGCCAGGACTTAAAGTAGTTTGATTCCTAAACTAGACTTGAAGCTGGTAAACCAGGATGCAAAGGAAGGCTTTACATGAGGTAAAGAGATGCATCACAACACAATAATTCAAATCAAATCAAATGTGATTAAACAAATTTTATAAGATAAATACACATGGGCAAAATGATAGTGGACCAGAAATACTGTTAGAATGCAGTTACAGTAGATAATCCAAAACTATTATTACAAAATATGGAAAAGAGATAAAATGTGAAATGCAAAGAAATGTGATTTTCATTCAAAATCGCAGCTTCTTTTACCTGTTTGTGGTTTGATGTTCTCAGTTTTTCTTACAAAAATGATCCATGGCTGTAAGAGTGTTTAAAGTTAAGATGACTTAACTCACCAGTTAATGCTAATGTTAGCATTAATGCTCACTCTGAGATGGGACACAACAAACAAAACACTCTCATCTAACTCCAAGTCTTTATAAAAACATATTTTAGCTGCTCAGTAACCAGAAAGTTAATTTATCTGAAAAGGAGCCGTTTCTGGTTTTGATCGGCTATGTTGAGTCGACCGGTCTGATTGGTAGTTTATCTGACCAATAACTGCAAAGGTCAAACTCAAAGAAAAACAGAGAAAGTCAAACCACATTTCATTTCACATGTTATCTCTTTGTCATATTTTATACTGATTGGAACAGTTTTTGAGTTGCAGTTATTGTTGGATGGACGTTTTTATTTTGAGACCATATTAACTCCGTACATCCGGGCTTCTTTTAGGGTCACACAGTCATCACACGGTGTCAAAGATCGGCTTGTTTTCGGGACTGAAGAGTTAAATTTCGGGTTGAGAGCTGCTGCGTTTACTGATGGTCTCGCTGTCGTAGGAACTGAAGACGCTCAGTCGTTCTCTGGAGAGAAAAAAAAGTCTGGATATTTTTGTAACCTGCTGAAGTATTTGATACTGAACATGTATTAAAGAAACGTTGATAGCTGTGACGATGCTGTTGTACCATGTAACTAAAGGTTTTTAATAATCAGCCACTGTTTTTTTGCTTTTCTTAGTTTTTTAAATTGTTGCTGAAGTAATTTAAGTTATGAAGAGAAGAATGTGAACTGAAGACAGACTAGTGTGAAATGAAATGTCACCTGAAAGCTACTGAAAATGAAAAATGTGTAAAAAAAAAAAAAAAAAAAAATTTAAAAAATGTGTGTAAATAGCCATCAAACTGCACTGTCGTCCTCGAGACAGACATGACTCAGTGTCTCATCTCACTGACTTCAAGCTAACAGTCAATCGGTCCATTTCATGCATTTAATTTATTGCTGTGACTCTATTTATTTTTACTTTGGGTTCCAGGTTGTATGTACAGTGAAACATTTGTCCTATTTATGTTACTTGATCAATAAAATTGGCTTTCATCTGTCATCTCAGTTTGTGATTGTAGACTGCAAATCCTCCCCGCTGAGTCAGCAAACACTGCTTCACTGAGAAAAGGTCAAAGGTCACAGACTGAGTCCATGAAAGGGTTGAAGGTTCCTGTGATTTTAAAATTTCTACCTGAGAATATGAATCTCAATAAGAACTTTACTGCAATACTTTAACTACATCGAGCTCATAATACTTATGTACTTTTACTGCAATACTTTAACTACATCAAGCTCATAATACTTATGTACTTTTACTGCAATACTTTAACTACATCAAGCTCATAATACTTATGTACTTTTACTGCAATACTTTAACTACATCGAGCTCATAATACTTATGTACTTTTACTGCAATACTTTAACTACATCGAGCTCATAATACTTATGTACTTTTACTGTAATACTTTAACTACATCGAGCTCATAATACTTATGTACTTTTACTGTAATACTTTAACTACATCGAGCTCATAATACTTATGTACTTTTACTGTAATACTTTAACTACATCGAGCTCATAATACTTATGTACTTTTACTGTAATACTTTAACTACATCGAGCTCATAATACTTATGTACTTATGTCACAACAAGAGAAAACAAAACAAAACATTTGAATCAAACTTTATTTGTCCTGAAACGTCACAGTGAGCAGCAGAAATGTGAAAAAAAAGTAAAAACTCTATTTCACTGTTACAAAAAAAACCAAAATGTTTTGGTCATTTTTCATCTCGTGTTCAGACGTGAAATCTGATTTGTGTCTCTGCGGTGAGACTTCAGGATGTCTGTGTGAAGCTGCTGCTCTCCAGACGAAGCATCTACATCTCAGTGACCTCAACATGCTTCTCAGGAAAACATGTTTAAGAACAGATAAATCATCCAGATAAATCATCCAGTCTGTAACAAGCTCTGACTGTCTCATTAACTGCGTGTGTGATGTCATCGACTCTGTAACCATAGCAACAAGACAGGAAGGAGATGAAGTGTGAGTACGGCGGTCTGAGGTCGTCGTTTCACACTGACGTCTCCTCCTTCAGCTCCACTGTCACCTCCTGCACAGGCAAGACAAGAAGAAGAAGACACCAGGTCACATGTGCTGCACAGGAAGTGATGTCATCATGTCATGAACTAAAAACACGGGGAAGACAGAAACCTTCAGCGGAGCAGCTGATGTCTGATCAGCCTCTGCCTGCTGCAGCAGCGCCGACACTTCCTGTCGAGCCTGAAAACAAACATCACAACATCATCACGACATCATCATGACATCATCACAACATCATCACGACATCATCACGACATCATCATGACATCATGAGCTGAGCTCCGATCTGACAGATGTTGAATGTTTCTGACCTGCTGCAGCTCTCTGTCCAGCTGCTGCCGCTGCTCCTGCTCCGACTGCAGCCGCATGCTCACCTGCTGCAGCTGAGACTGCACCTGAACAATAGTGTGATACATACAACACGTGATAATCTGAACATGTGATAATCTGAACACGTGTGATGAACTGAGTGTGTCGGACAGACCTGAGCGAGCTCCTCACAGCAGCTCTGGGTGAAGCTGGCCTCCTCCAGCTGTTTCTCCAGCTGAGCCTCCAGCAGCATCAGCTGCTCCTTCAGCTGACACATGACAACAAACAAACAAACATCAAACATCTGCAGATTCACTCGTTTCTTTAAAAACAGAAGAAGTCTGAGAGGACGGACCTGCTGCGTATTTTCTGTCTCCGTCCTCTTCAACTCGACTTTGTCTTCCAGCTGCTTCAGCTGATCCAGGACCTGCAGACACCAACATGACGAGCGGACACCTGTCAGAGGGCCTGATGACACCTGGCAGCTTCGTTTTCTCCTCAGAGTCTCATCGAGACAATGACAGACCCGCCATCGTCTGTGTTTTTGTCCTAAATTTTCTGACAAAAGCTGTGAATTTGTTCAGAGGAAATATGAACCTGAACCCTGACACTTTGGGGCTCCTGGTAATCCAGAATCTACTAACTAGTGATTTACTAAATCAGGCTGCACCAAATGTCTCATCTAGTAAACACTTCAGTAATGAGTAAACAGGAAGTGACTGTAGCAATTTGATTGACAGGTCTTTTATTTAACAACACTGAACATTAAAATCTAAGTTATTCAAGTTTACTGAAGCTGGTTAAAGCAAGAATATGTAACATCTGCTGAGCAGCAGCAGCCACAGGTGGTAAAAACAGGATGCTGGTGCATTTTGTCAAGTGCACCGGTGCGCCTGACATTTCTCTCCTGTGTTCCTGTTTGTACTTTCAGATATCAGCCTTATTTTACTGTTTCCTGGTCGCTTTCAGCCATATCGGAGCCATGTTGTTAGATCAGAGTGTTTGTGTTTTGTCGGCTATTATATGGCTATTTAAACATATATCCAGTAGATGTTCTATATAACCGTAATTCTGGAATATTAACAGTCAAAAAAACAGTTGAGCGTAAACTCTGTTCTGCTATTTAAATTGAAATAGTTGCATAATGTTGCTTTAAATTCTGATAAAACTATCCTTTGAAAACCATGTATCATGAGCAGTTCTGTTTCCAGCTTTTCAAATGCACTTTTCCATCAGTCCAATCAAAGGTCCAGTGTGTAGGATTTAATGGCATCTAGTGGTGAGGTTGCAGATTGTAAAAAGTCCCTCTCTAGAGCCAGTGTTTGTTTTGTCTATTCTGGGCTACTGTAGAAACATGGCGGGCTCTGTGAAGAGGACCCGCTCCCTCTGTAGATATAAAGGCTCATTCTAAGGTAACAAAAACACAACGATTCTTATTTTCAGGTCATTATACACTAATTAAAACATACTTATGAATATTATATTCCATTACTGCCAAGTCAGTTCTGCTAAAAGCCACTAAATTCTACACACTGCACCTTTAAATGTTCAAATGGTTTATTTATCTTAAATTGGCCATTTTTTACTTTTTTCAATTCAAAATCACCAAATGTGGAGATAAATGTTTTTCACTGGACAGTGAGTTGTGAAAAAATGTCTGGAATATATAAAATCACTGACTGGCCTTTAAATGATCTTATTCAGGTTTTCTCAGCAGTTATGAAGTTGTCACATGACAGCGGGATATGATCTATATCTGATTTATATACATGTGACATACAGTGTATATGATAAATGAATGTCACCTGTTCCTTCTGCTGCTCGACCTCAGACAGTTTCTTCTTCCAGACGTTATCTTCTTCTTCAGAGCGTTGCTTTAGAGCCTGAAGCTCCGCCTCCTGTCAGACAGAAACAACATGAAAAACAAAAACCAAAACTGTAAAAGAGAAAAAATACAAACACTAAAAAAGAGGGACAAAAGTGCAAACAAATGACAATAAACATCATAAAATAAAAAAGGTTACATAACCTTTAGTGCCATTTATAGCCATATAATACACTGTATAAGATGAAACGTTGTTGATAAAGTTGTTTTAAAGTTTGTCTCACCGTCTCCTGGAGCAGCTTCCTGTTCTCATCAAACTCTGACTGCAGCTCAGCCTGTTTATCCTCGGCCTCCTTCAGCCTCGACTGCAGCTGATCACATGACCAAAAGAAAGCACATCATCAAATATCATCAACATAAACACAATTTACACCTGTCAAAAAAGTTCTAGAGAGTTCGAGTTCCCCCATAAAGTTCCTGAGTTCATGAAAAAAAATTTAATTTCCGAGTTCTTCCTCAGTTCTGGACAAAGATTTCCTTAAAAAAATCAGGCAAAATTTCCTAAAGGAAACAGGAACTGGGGTCTTGAAAACAGTAGCAAAAAGAAAAACCTGTAGTTTCTTAAAAAAAGGTTCATACACTGTTCAACCTGTTTAATATACCTGTGTTGTATAAGTCACATAGTTCCTGAAAATGATACTGGGTTTTAGAGTTATGGAGTTGCAGAAAAACATAACTTATTCCTGAAAAAGTACCATGTAAACATTCTTAAATCCATAAAGAAACTCCAAAGTTCAGCAGAAAAGTAAATGTTTTATGAATGAATTCACAACTTCTTAGCTGCTGTCAGCTCTTAGTACTTAGTACTGCCAGGAAAGGTTTCTGAATACTGACAAAACGTTCCCAAGCTCATGCACATTTGCCTTTAATGACACTAAGTAGTTTGATCAGCTGTGTGTGTTCGGATGAATCGTTGTGTGTTTTTACCTCAGAGTGAGAGCTCTCTTCTTGGCTTTTACTCTCCTTAACTTTCTGGGTAAAAAGTTCCAGCCAGTCACTCTGCAGAGGAAACGAACATGTTGTTAACACACTGCTGCTGCTGCCTGCTGGACTGGTCATGAGTCCAGAGTCATGACTGTCAGAGAACACAATGAAACATAACAGTAATAATAATAGTAAAAATTATTTTGTTTCCTCATCACAGAATAATTATTTTGTGATTTAACAAATTAAAATCATCTCGATTTTTAATTTTGAAAGAACACCTGAGAGTGTGTTTGAGGACATAGTGGAAAGTCATGTGGTCATGGGGCAGCTGAGGCTCAGGAGGTGGAGCGGGTTGTCCACCAATTGGAAGATCGGCAGTTCGATCCCCAGCTCCTCCAGTCTGTATGTCGAAGGCTGTGCATCGGTGTGTGTGTGAATTAAAACTACTGATGAGCAGGTTGGCACCTTGCATGGCAGCCTCTGCCATCAGTGTATGAATGTGTGTGTGTGAATGGGTGAATGTGGAATGTAGTGTAAAACGCTTTGAGTCGTCAGAAGACTAGAAAGGCGCTATATAAATGCAGTTCATTTACCATTCATGGGACCTTCAGTGCCTTGCTCATGGGCACTTTGACAGCACACACACTGCTGCTGTGGGGATCAAACCTGTGAGCTCAGAGCGACAGAACACAGCTGACTGACCTGCTCCGCCTCTACAGAGACACCCGGAAACAGAACCTGCAGCGACGCCTGGAAGTCCAAACGCAGGGATGCAAATCTGGATTCTGCTTCAGTCTGAACACACACACATAAAAATATTTATTTCTTACAGTGTGCTCTCAGTTCAACAAAGGTTCAGCTGTCGTGTTCTGATATTCAGGTGTTTGTATCTTTCATAAACTTTTATTTCCAGGTGTTTAATTAGGACAGAAGCAGCAGTTTGTCACTTTTGAACTTCACAACAAGAATCATGAGGAGAATCAGAAAATTTAATTTGAATTAATAATTTTGTTCACACCAAGGAAAACCTGAAACAACATTTGAGTTATGACTTAAGAGTTCAGCATTTTCATTCTGGCTTTATTCCGCAATAACTCTTTTTCTGAAATATTTTAAGTAAAGTTCCAGAGTTCCTGAGCTTTGGGAAAAACTTGTGAAGTCTTGAAAATGTTTTTCTTTCTGTAAAATATTCTTTAATTTTGTTTGTTTGTAAACAATTCCCATGTTCTAAAAGAGAAAAACCTCATCGGTTTCTGATCAAGTTTCCAATATTCAGGAAAAAGTTCTGCAAAAAGGCTGGAGTTTCTGTAAAAGTTCCTAAAAAGATCAGAGTTCCTAAAAAAAAATTCTCAAAATATTTGAGAGATTCTGAGATTCTTAAACATAGTTCCTTAAACATATTATTGAGTTCCTGAAGAAGAGCTCTTGAAGTTCAAGTATCTGGATGCTGAGAAAAGTTCTGATAAAAGTTCTTGAGTTTATAAAAAAAATCAAAATATTCACATTTTCTTTCTAAAAAATTCCATCTGTGTTTTACATGCTACAGAGTTCCTGAAAAAAAGGAGTTCTTAGTACCAAGAAGTACCAAGAAAAGTTCCTATACATGAATAAATTTAAAGTTCTTAAAAAACTAATCTTGAGGGAAAACGTTTGAGTTTCTAAAACAATTACATTTGCCCACATGACACTTTTTAATTTTGGCTTTATTTATAAAAATTTTTAAAAAATATTTCACTGAATGAAACAATAAACAACAACATGATGTGCTCTAAATTATTAAACAGTCTTTACTTTTCTGACTGTTTTCTTTTTTCTCAAAATGGATTTTAAAATGAATTGATTTTATGGCTTTAATTTTCACATTTTACAGAACTTTTTTATTCCAGAATTTGGACGTCTTAACTCTAATTTATAATTTCTTTGATGAATTGAATGAGGTTTGTTCACCCTAAAACTTGTTTTTAATGTATGAATCTTTTGCACAACATAATATCTTATCATCAGGTTATGTTACACTATAAGAAGGGAGTTCCTGTTAAGTGGACTCACGTTGCCGTGGTTACGGGCCTGTTGCAGCTCCTCTCTGAGCTGCTGCAGTTCTTCCTCGAGACGCAGCAGCTGAGAGTCTTCCTCCAGACTGAAAACAACAAACACGACAGCTGCTGTATTATTGTGCTTCAAGACACTGACAGAAAATTAGTTGTATTGGAAATTTTTAGGACTCAATAATGGACACAAATTACTACGTAACAGAGATTTTTGAATTAAATGCTTCATTAAATTAAAAGACAATTTAGTTGATGAGAAATTAAATTGGAAAAAACACATTTTATTCGTAACAAAATTGTGAAGTCACAAATGTCTCGTTTATTGACTTTATATTATTCCCTATTTGATTTACAGTAATATTGTTTGAGCAAACACATACAAATACCCCTCCAATCTTAATAAACTCTATTTGCTGCAAAAACGATTTGTAAGATTGTCAACTTTCTCAAACTTTAACAAGGTCGCTGTCCTGTTCAGAAAACTAGAACTTCTTTTAGTATAAGACATAAATATTCATCAGATATGTGTTTATATTATAAATATATGTTATTGCCTTTTTCTCTACCATCATCGTTTAGCAATTTCTTCAAATTTAATTCTCAAATTCATTCTTATAATACTCGACAGGTTGATCATCTTCACCTTCCTTTTTACAAAACCAAACATGGCCAGTACTCCCTCAGATATGACAAACTTGTTATCTTTACAAAATTTTAAAAGGAAACTGTCATCACATTTAATTCATGATGTCTAATTATTTATGACGTATATATATTTTCTTCTTTTTTTCCCACATCGTTCCTCATATATTTGTTTTTTCAGTTTTGTTTTTGTTTGTTTTTTTTCTTTTTTGTTATTGTGTGTTTTTCTACTTAAGTTGAGGGGAGGTCTGTTGTATCAGCCTGTGGCTTCTTGACCTCTCCTGTCACATCTCTTATTTGTATTATCTGGATTTTTAGAACTAAACACATTTACTATGAAACAGTCATCATGGAGTTTCAATCTATAATCCAGATCTTCATTGAGTCTCCAGCAGGTCACTGAATTTAAAGTGTTGATTATCAAACACATCAAACCCAAAATTCACCTCACAGCCTTCAAAAAGCGTCCGTCATTGATTCAGATTGGCTTACATGTAGATATTTATTCATATATTATAGGTAGGACACATGCACACAGCAGTTTACATACATGCATGCACTCAATATGTAGTTGTTGTTTTATACTCTTCTTGTTGTTTATACTCTTTCTGCATCTATTACTATTACTTTTTACTAATTTAAATATTTCCTTTTTTCCTTACTACATTGTTGAGGAGCTGAAACATAAGATTTGAAAAACCTAAGAATGACATGTAACAGTAAAGAAACTTGAACCTGAACTCGACTTGTGTCAAGTTTTTTTTACCTTTCAAACGGCTGCTCAGACTCTGTCTCACTTCCTGATCCCTGCAGAGAAGAAGAAGTAGAAGAAGAAGAGCAGCTGTTAGAAATATCAGAAACCTCACAGGTTGTTATGGGTTTTCAATACAGACAGAAATAGAATATGAGAATGTGTTTCATATGTTTATTTTTAATTTATTGTACAAATCCACCTATTTTTCTGACATTTGACTCTCAGCTGCTAAAGAAAAATCTGTTAATGCAAGAAAAGACTCAACTAACATCACTGATTCATACAGTTTTTCAGCTAGTGTTGCCAATTTGTTTACTTCACTTTGTTTTTTCTGTTGCTGGATCAGCTGGTCGGCAGGTGAACTGTGGAGGATCTCTTGTTTCAAACTCTCAATATAAATATGATGATTTTTTTTCTGTGAATTTAAACGTACGTCTTTCTGCGTCTGATCACCTGCTGCTGCTTCCACGTCAACCTCCTTCACTCTGAGGACACAAAGAAGAAAAAACATCATGAAATCAGTTTTTAGTTAAATGTATATTATGTAGGTTTTTCTACAAAACAAAGTATAGACTCATATAAAAATAATCCCTCTCACTCAGTACTTATGAATCACTAAAAGTGTGTGGTGCTGTATTTATCTGCAGAGACTCTGCCCTCTGCCTGTATTTTCTTATTTTCTTATTATTTTTCTGTGTTCAGGACGTTTCTGGGCGTCAGCCTTTGGGCAGTGGGTGTGTAGCCCCCAGCCAATAACAGCGCAGGGTGTGAGGTCAGGACACGTCTTGTCTCTCTCCTCTCCTCTGCTCTGCTCTCTTCACACTAAATCCGGCAACGTGGCACCTTCCACAGGGTGTGCGGTGTGGGCGTGTTTATTTGTGCTTTAGAACGTAATCGTCTTGAAACAATCAGAAAATAATGTTTTATTTATCTGATTCACGGCTTTGTTTTCGCCAGCACTGCTCGCTCTCTTCATTCACTCTCTAGCTCGCTTGACCACTGCTACTCTCTCTCTCTCTCTCCAGGGAGGAGGGGCCAACTTTGAATGTTGTTTACAAACAGCAACCGGCAAATCCTGCATAGTATACCTTTAAAGAATGTGTTCAGCTGCAGTTCCTCTACACTAGCAGTGTTGGGCAGCTACTTGGAAAGTGTAGTGAGCTAAGCTAACAGTTACTCTGCATTAATAGAAGCTCCACTACATTGAAGCTACAGCAACATGGCAACAGTAGTTTGCTACATCAAAGCTACTTTTACTTTTTTTATTATTATTATTATATTTTTTATGATTGACTGTTTAAAAAATGGTATATTTATTAGGCCTACTGTGTACTATCTACATACATTTCAAGCAAATAATTTTGTCTAACCACCACTTTGGTTTTGTAAAGAATAAAGAGAGAAAAGAGAATGTGAACCTTTCCTCTGTTCCCTCATTTTTTCCATCTCTTCTCGTTTATTTATTTTAGTTTGTGTTTTCAGTTAAACTCATGTATTTGTAGAGGTACGGCCATGGCGACTCCATCAGGATCAATTCTCTTCATCCTTACAGGTCCCTTCTGCCATCTTTCCATCAAGTAAACTCAGCTGGCGTGTTTGTAGTCCTGCAGCAGAGACATCGCAGGCGTGATGTCACCGTTATAGAGAAGAGCCTCTGTCAGCTACACAAACACAATTCGTCCATGTGTGGCGTTGGACATCACGTACTGATCCTCAGCAGTTTCATTTCAGTCCGCAGCAGAAAGCTCTGCTGTCTGGAGCTGCAGAAATGCTTGATGGGAAAAAGTAGTTTGTGTGGACGCTACCGCACTACTTGATCAATAAAAGATGCAGAAAACAGCGACGCTACTGAGAAATGGAACAACACTTCACACCAGATGCTGCTGTGTTAAACTCTCGACTTCTCTCTACAAACACATCAGTTCAGCTCTCAGCAGATTCACTGAGCTTCTTCTCAGTCTGATTTAGAAACTTCAGATTCAGGAGATATTAAGTACATTTTGTATTTCTGTGGTTGTATTACAGCTGCTTTCTGTGGTTCTCACCTCTGTGACTGTGATGTCATCAGCTGTAGCTCCTCCTTCAGCCGGCTGAGCTCCGCCTCCAGAGCGCCGACCTGCTCGTCTCTGCGTTGCACGCTGATGGAGAGTCACACAGGAAGTCACTCATCAGTCCGTCACATATTTATACTCAGTTATTGTTTCAATAATGTGAAAGCAGAAAAGTTTCATACTCATTCTTCAGCTGCTCCACCTCAGCTGAGCTCTGCACCTGCAGACATACACAGATCAGGTTTCTGTTTGTGAACGCTGCATGTCAACGTTCACCAGAGCTGAACCCTGCTTCACCTCTGTGAGTCAATCTGCTGCTCGCAGCGTTTGTTTGACACGAGATGTTACAGGTATATAACCCAAACTTTACATGTTGTTCCCTCATACCTCCATGTATGTATCAGTACGTAATGTAAAACAGTTCCACAGTAAATTGGATAGAGTTTTTGACTACTAGTAGCACTGTGGAGCAATGCTTTTACAGGTGGATTCCTGTTTTGTTTGTTGTCGTGCACGGGCACATGGGTGTCACAGATTTCCACTAATCTACAGGAAATGCAACAATAAAAATAGTAGATTATGTCCATCTTTGCTGTCTTAACAACATCAACTAACTGAATCAAACCTCATTTGGGAACATTTGGGAACACACTTCATGCTGAAAAGTTTCTGTAATTTAGCAAAATTGCAGCTCTCGAAAATACTGCAGAGATTTATTGAATTTGTGTTAATTATTCTGATCGCAAAACCATTATTTCCTGGAGGGACTAATCAGTCATAGGAGTTGTGTAAATATGACATCCTGTTACATCGGGATGTTACCTGAACTGCAACCTGGCTCTCCAGCTGGGCCTTCAGCTCCTGCAGCTCAGTCTCTCTGGACACCAGCGCCCCCTGCAGCTCTGAGGAACAAACAGCAGAGACATTTAACACCATAATGTTCCTCTCTGCACTCTGAAGCATTTTCATGTCGGTGGAATCTTTCTGACACAAACAGAACCTCAAACAGCTCAAAAGAAAAACAAAACATAATATTTTTCAAACCGTTCTGCTTGTGTTCTTAAGTTAGCATTAGTTAGCGTCAGTTAGTATTGTTGAACAAAGGGGCCGAGTTAAGATAAGATATATTGCATCACAAGACATTTATCTCTCAAACATACTTACATACATACCTTGCATCATTCATACAAAACAAAATAAACAACAGACCAATGACATTGAGTTAGCAGCATGCTAACAGAAACACTGACCGCTGACAGCTGCAGCTTCCTGCTGCGACGCTCCAAGCTCCAAACACACTTCCTGTAGCCGCTGCTGTAGAGCACGCTCAGTGTCTGCATGGACCAGCTGCACACAGACAGACAGACCAATTCACTTCCTGTTTACAGCAGCTCTACTGTCAGATTGGTTGTTGACACATAGACGTTTTGGAGAATAACAGTAAGCTTGAACTGAGTTTTTCTTCCAAAAAATGAGATTTTGTGAAACTGTTCTGGAGTCTGACCTGGACCTGGGCCAGCTCCTTCTCGGTGGCGACCATCTTGGCCTCCAGACTGATCCTGCGCTCCTCGTCGGTCCGCAGAGCATCAGAGCGCTCGGACAGCTCACGACCCAGACGGACGCAGTCCTGCCGGAGCCGGGCCAGCTCGACATTTTGCCTGCAGTGAGATTACATTCAGAGAGACAATCAGACATCAGCAGATCACACACAGTGCTGCAGCATCACTGTCAGCTCAGTTCATGTAAATGGTGAATTCAGTGACCACATGATTGTGGCGTAATGTTAGAGGTTGAGTTTTGGAGAGCTGCTGAGGCTCATGGGTACTTTATTGACCTGACCCCAGTGTGTTACCTGCTCTCAGCCTGGCTGGTTGCCTGGTTCAGGGCATCTCGGAGGATGGAGTTCTCCTGCTGCAGTCGGGCCAGCTGGGCATTGGGTCCGTTCTCCAGCTGTTCCTGTAGACTCCCGATCTGTCCGAGTTTAACAGCCAGTTAACAAAACATGGTCACACAGCCTGACAGTGTATCAGACCCCTGCATCCAAAGACTTCCAGTTATTTAAAATCACTATTAAAACAGCTGTGGGGTTGGGGGGGGGGGGGGGGGGGGGTATTCAGATTTTAAGTCATTTGAAAGTTTAGCATTCAGAGACCTGGAGGAGAAAATCTTTTCTAATTTGCTCTTGAAGACCTGTGACTTGAAATAACATTCAAGGACTTGAGATCTGACTTCAGACTTGCCTGGAGGGACAGATTAGTGTCAGATTAGCTGACACTAATCTGTCCCTCCAGGAAACTGTGATTTTGTGATCGCAATAATTAACACAAATTCAAGAAATCTCCACAATATTTGTGAGAGCTTGCCATTTTTCCCAATTCCCACAATTTTACTGCAATAAGAGCACATAAAACATTGCAAATTGTATCGCAATTTTTGAAACATCGCAGCAAAATCAAACATTTTTGGCTGCAATAATGACAAAAAAACTCCTGGAGAGACTGACTAAAGACTTAAACATTAGTTAAACCAAACCTTCTGGTTGAGCTGCTGGGTTTGTTTCAGGTGTTCCTGGTCAGCGGCCTGCATGTTGGCCCGCAAGGTGTTGACCTCCTGACCCCGAGCGCCAAGCTCCGCCTTCAGACGGGCCTCCAAAGACATCATCTTAGATTTCTCTGCACCAAGTTCCTGAAGAAGGAAACACAGCAATTATGAATAAGACATTCATATGATAAACCATTTGAAGCTAAAACACCTGATAATACTGCACATGCACTACCTCATTCCGCTTTATATTCACTACAAGTGCACCTGTGTCTCCTGCCTTGTTTGTCATAGCGGCAGTTATTTCTGTTAACCCCCCCAACAAGAATACATCATTCATGTCTTTCCACTGATGTACACTGACTCCTCCGCAGTCACTGTACGCATTTGTTCAGACTTTGTTTCCGTTATCTCAGAGCACCTTTAGAGGAACTGGATGTTTTCAGATGTCTTTGTGCTTTGTGTTATTTAGTGGATATCTTTGTCCTCATTTTGACCAAACCAACAGATCTGAAGTAATAAACTTCACAGAGATCAGATGATTCGGTCTGTATGCCACCAGGTTCACCTTGCTAAGCTCTCGGAGGCGACTCTTGGAGGCGACGGCATCCTCCTGCTGAGCCGTCAGCAGCTTCTCTTTCTCCTCCAGCTGCTTCTTCAGAGCAGACAGCGGGTCTCCTCTCTGGCAGGCCTGAACAAAGACATATTTAAAGGATTTACATATGTCGAAAAGATTGCTCCATGTGTTTGTTGGAATATGACAACATCCATGTGATATGACATTGAAAATACTAATTTTTCATTCCCAGTTGTTGAATTATTCAGCTGTGAGATAGTATGAAATATAAGATGAGTCAGTGTATTGACTTGATAGGCAGAACTGTTTACTAACTGTGTCAGTGCATACTAAGCTAGCTGCTAACGTTAGCTGCTAGCTGGTGAAAAATGTTGTGATAATGTGTGTATCCATTGTGTCACTGTACATTGTGCTAACTGCTATTATTTAGTGAATGTACAAGCAGCTAACATTATGTAAGTAAAAATAATAAGTTAAAAAAAAAGCAAACTGCTAGCACTGGGTGGTGAGTGTGCTATCTGCAAACATTAACTGGTGTACTGTTTGTGTACCAACTGTGTCAGTACTTTCTAGCTGCTAAGAATACCTGGCAAATACATTAAGTGTTAATATTCAATCCCTCCGGGAAATTGTGATTTTATGATCGGAATAATAAATGCAAATTCAAGAAAATTCCACAATATTTGCAGTTCTGATGCGTGTGCCAATCATAGACTGTAAAAAATATGGACATAGCCACTGTGACATCACCCAGCCATCCAGTCACCCAGCTCAAAGTGGGCGGCTCCGGCCGTCACCATCTTGGCATTGCCTGACTCCGCCTAACTCCCGGCTAATCCAAAATGGGCAAAAAGGCGCAGCTGAGGCGGGCCAAATGAAGCCTGGTTGCTGAAACAAGCCACCTAGCGGCTAACGACCTGTCACTCAAAGCGGCCATGTCCTTAATTATGCATAACTTTATGGCTTAATAAAATTTAAATGGGTAAGTTATATAAAAATTCACCCTCCGTACAGTTGTCATGACAGTGAAAATTAGCTTTAGAGACCAAAACCGGTTTTGCACCAGGCTGTAAACATGTTTATTTCTGCTGTAAAGTTGGACATTTTAACATGGGGATCTATAGGGACTAACTCACTTTTGGAGCCAGCCTCAACTGTCCATTCGAGGAACTGCAGTTTTTGGCACTTCTGCATTGGCTTCATTTTTCAGCCCCGGAGGCTGCTGCTTGGTGCCAATTTTCGTGAGTTTTCTAGCATCCCAAGCCCCTCCCCCTGCAATGGGGTACTAGAATAATAATAATCTGCACAAAAACAATAAGTTCTCACACTTTCGTGCTCGGGCCCTAATTAGCACTGAAATATAGTTGTTTCTGTGATATGCAGTATGCTTTTTATCCAAGGAAGTGATTACGTATGACTCTTCATTGGTCGTTTTTTAAAAAATCGCATTATTTTCCTTTGCTTGCAATTTTCCCACAATTTTCCCACAAAGAGAGCACATAAAACAATGTAAATTGTATTGCAATTTTTGAGAAAAGCCTCTGCAAAATTAAACATTTATGGCCGCAATAATCACAAAAAATGTAATTCCCGGAGGGAGTGATTGTTCCATGAATGTACTAGTGGCTAACCTTAACTAGTGTACTGTTTGAATTCTCTGTCAGTACTTGCTAGCTGCTAATGTTAGCTGTTAGCTTGTGTTATTGCTTATCTACCATCTGCCAGGTGTCGCCGGTCTTCTTTCTCAGGACCTCCATGAGTTTGTGCATCTCGTCGTCACTGAGCGTCATGTTGGACACTGTGGACAACAGCTCACTGTACGGCAGCAACGAGGAGGCGTCTGCAGAGCTGGAGACTGACGCTACAGAAAGGAAAAAAACACCCTCTGCTTAAATTTGACAGAACCCAATTTAAGAGCAATATGGAACTTTTGCAGCAACTACAGAACTGGAAATGTTTGATTGTAAGGAAGTTTTGTTAACAATGTCAGTCAACATGATCCTTTATGTTAATGGTTCCTGTCAGTCGGTTTGTTCACCTGTCTCAGGTTTGTTCTTGGTTTTCTTCTTCTTGCTCGAGGTTTCTTTGGGTTCTTCAGTTTTGGCGGCAGTCGGTTCTTGGGCGACTTCAGCGTCGATGTTCACCGCAGCAACATCCACCACCGGGGCAACAGCCATGACCAGCACTTCCTTAGCAATGGTTTCCATGACAGCAGCTGGCTCCACCTTGGTCGACTTCTTCTTCTTTTTCTCCTTTGGTGAGGGGGCTGCAGGAGGCTCGGTGGCGGTGGGTTCTGGTTCTGGTTCAGGTTTTGGTAGGGGTTGAGGCTCTGCGGTAGGTTCAGGGTCAGATTCTGGCTCGGTGCAGGTCACCACCACCGGCTCCTCACCGCCGTCGCTGCCAGGTTCGGAGGACTTCACATCCTGCCGGTCCTCCTTTTTCTTGGCTTTGCTTTTCTTCTCTGAGGTCTTGTCCTTCTTCTTCTTCTCTCCTCTCTGGGTCTGAGCATGGAAGAGCTGGCGCCGCTGTTTGGCAAGCGCCTCCTCATACGACGTCTCCTTCATGGACAGCGTGGAGACGAGGACGATGGCCACTGCCGAGATGACCATGAAGCCTCCAAAGACCATGAAACCAAGAGTTTGCGGGTCGGAGATGTCCATGACTGATTAGAGTGTCTGACAGGAAGTCTGCAGGACAAAGATGTAGAACATCACAACAATCATCCTACAACAGGAATCACTTTCTAAGATATTCAGACTGTTGTGTTTCCACTCAGGCTTTTTATGTGCAAACTGAAAATGCAAATCAAACAGTTGGATGGAAACACACTTAATAAGAGCTGCAGCAATTAGTCGATTAATCAATTAGTTGCCAATTATTAAATTAATCACCTATTCTGATGATTGATTCATCGTTTTGAGTCATTCATTTTTAAGAAGAAAAAGTCCCAATTCTCTGATTCCAGCTTCTTAAATGTGAATATTTTCTGGTTTCTTTAGTCTCTGTGACAGTAAACTGAATATATTTGTGTTGTGGACAAAACAAGACATCTGAGGACGTCATCTATTGTATCACAAATCAATAACTCTGAATGGTTGTCCAAATATTTTATGTAAAAAATATGTTTTTAAAAAAACCTCTAAACTACTGAAGTGGTCGTTAGAAACAGGATTGATGAACATTCAGGTGAGGAGTTATGAGCAGAAATAATGTGCTTTATAAATGACCTCATGGTGGCGCTATCTGCACCACAAACTGACCGGTTCAAACTCAAAAAGAAAACAAATTAAAACCAACAAACTGAAGGAAGAAATAAAACTGACTGCTGGACGTCTTTACTCTGAACTCTTTGTGTTCCTATTGATTTTTCTTGGTGGTCGTTTACCTGCTGATCGCTGGCTGGAGGTCAAAGTTCAGCGTCTGTGTGTTCAGCAAAACATCACTGATTAAAACTAAGGGCTCATTCAGTCAATTATATTTAAACTAGACACAGTTTAATGTATTTATATTAACAAGGATTCACTTAGAAACACAATCATGTAATATGAAGCTACAGTTTTATCAGATCCAAATCAGTAAACTCACGTTAATCCTGTTCAGTCTCATGTTTTGTTTTTTTGCATTTTACAAAAAAACCCCAACATTTTCAACAAATATCTCATCTCTTTACTTCCCAGCTTTGTAATAAGCTGAAGGATGATTTGCTCCTCTGTAGAGCTGAAACGATCAATTAGTCAATGGACAGAAAATTAATTGGCAACTACATATTTTGAGAATCAATTAATCATTTATGTCATTTATCAAGTAAAAGTGTCAAAACCTCTGGTGTCAGTTTCTCAAATGTCAAAGGTTTTCTCAAATTTTCTGCTTTTCTCTGATTTATATCTTTGGGTGTTTTCTGACAGTTTATAGACTAAATGATGAACCGATTTAAATTACTATTAAATAATTGATCAATTATGCAATAATGAGAATCATCGTTAGTTGCAGCTCTTTAGCTCTAGTTAAAATAATCACAATTATTCTTTTCTGACAAATATAAATCCAGAAAGAGTTTGAGGCTTTTTCCAGATTCAACAAAGACTCTTCAAACCTTCAGAATCAAAAAATATTTATACTGTTTGTTGCATCATAAAAAAGATTTTTAACATGTTTTTCAGGCTGTGACTGTATTTCCTCTCCAGGGAGCCGAAAGTGACGTACGTCCTTACTCAAGAAAAATATCAACACGTCATTTTCTACAAAAGTTAGGTCTACAACTAACTTTGTTTTATGTTCATTATCAATCAATCTATTAATTGTTTGGTCTATAAAATGACAGTAAATTGCAATAAATGCCAGTCATAGTTAAACTCTTCAAACTGCAACAGTCCACAACCCCAAAGATGTTCAGTTTTTATCACATCAGACAAAAGCAAACAGCACGTTCTCACCACTGAGACTCTGCAGTGTGTAATGTTACTCAGATATTATTTATTATAAGTTTATAACTTTAAATTGTATATTTTGTGTAGTCTCATATAGAGAGTTGTGTTTTCCAAGTTTCAATTGTTAAAAGATAAAATAAATTAAAACTGTGCTAAAAAAAGACTCATGATTCTCAAAATAATTTTCTGTCAGTCAATAATAGTTTAATATTAAGTTATATCAGTAATAATATCCTTAAAGATCAAATTAAAATTTTGATTTGGTTCACGTTGTTGAACATTTTGAACATGTTTGCTTCAGAAAAAAACGTCTTAAAACACATTTTGGATTAAAGTAAATAAAATGCTGTGGAAATATTTTGCAGTACACAGTGAGGAGCGACGTGTCCACAGTTAACCCTTTGTACTGAACACACACACACACACACACACACACACACACACACACACACACACACACACACACACACACACACACACACACACACACGGTTGTGTAACTACGTTTATAGTTTCTGACCAGATTTACATTAAAAGTCTCTTTAAACTAAACACTCGTCACGTCATTTATTTATAATCTGCTCTTCAAATATTTCCAGGAACTTTTTTTAAAGCTGATTCGGTGAAAGACAGTTTTTTTTTTCTTTTTCCAGGTTTCACAACCAGAATAAATGAATAAATATTGATGATATATTGTGAACAGGCATTAATGGAGACACAGTTTAAATGTTTCAAATTTTTCAATAAAAATCTGAATTTTAGATTAAAGATACAAAATGTTCTCGATGCTTCATATTAAAACTGAATCGGATATTTTTCATCATTTCTCAGTAAAAAAAACGTCATAACCTTCCCGCTTCACTCTGACAATTACAGTCTGCAGTTTTGGATCAGAAATAAAGAGTTTGACGGATCTTCTCACCTCAGCGGAGTCTGCAGCTGCTGCACAGTCGCGTGGCACTTTCTCTGAACGGGACCACAAGCTCCGCCCCCCGCCGGCAGCGCGGCTCCTCATTGGCCAGCGGGGATGTCCCTCGGAGACATTTAACCCAAACTGATTGGCGGAGGCGGGAGGACAGCACGAGCTCGCCCACTGGCCTAATGGGAGATTAAGTTCTCAGTAAAACTACATTTACGATTTCTATCACAGAAATAATACAAAATCTGTTTATGTTCATTAATTTAATGATAAAAAACTGTATGTAACTCAAATAATTGATGAACACAAAGTTGCATTTTAAATAAAGTTAATGTTATTTTTATTTTATGTTGTTGTTAAAATTAATTACCATGTTTGTAACATAAAGAATTACTTTTAATGATATATTTTAGAAATAACTCAAAAAATAATTTCTGCAAAATAAATAAACAAATATTTTTTTCATTATTTTAATAATATATATATATTCTCTGACAAGTTTCATTTAAAAAGTCATTACTTTATAACATATTAAACATGATTTCTCTAACATAATTAATACAAATATGAAATTAAAATTTAAATGTTTTTTATTTTAGTTTAATGTTTTAGTATTTTAATAAAATATTTCCATTACAGAAATGTTTTTAAAACTATCATTTCTGTAACAGAACCGCCTCACATCTCACTCCTTCAAATAAATAAATAAATAAATAAATAAATAAATAAATAAATAAATAAAGCTCTTTCTTTGTTCTCTAACAGGACTTTAGATGTTAATTTGGGAGCGTTGCACTTGATGACATCTGTTGTTCCTTTTGAGTTTAAATGCACTTATTGTAAATCCTTTTGGACAAGAGTCAAACGACCGTAATGTAATGTGATGTTATTTTTGTAACAAAAATATTATTTCTGTAATAAAAGTTAAAAGAAAACATCTGATGCAGATTTGACACAATGGATAATATAACAAGCTTTTAAAATACAACACATTGTTAAAGATGAAACCAGTGGTTTCCAACCTTTTTGGCTTTTGACGTCTTACAAAAAGCAGTGTGTAGTCGGGGTCACATTTCAGATGTCTATGAGTTGTTAACAGCTCCACCAAATAGTTAATTATTATTATTACTTAAAAGTACATAATTACTTATGTACTTTTACTGTAGGAGGATGTTTCATGCAGGACTTTTACTTATAATGGAGTATTGTTACATTGCTGTATTGGCACTTTTACTGCAGTAAAGGATCTGAGTACTTCTTCCACCGCTGTGTGCCATACATCATGGTGTGTGTGCAGGTCACTGCCAGAGGAGGCGCTGAGGAGACAGTTTGGGTGTGAAACTTCCTGAAGAAGAAGAGACTGGCTGAGCAGCGGAGCCAGTTAGCAGCTAGCTAACGTGCTGCTGAAACTAGCGGGATGTCTGCAACCTCTAAAGTTGTTCTGGGAGTTTCTGTGGTTCTGACTCTGAGCACCGTGTCCGCTGTTCACCTCAAACAGACCTGGGACCGAGAGGTAACCTTGGCCGGACCGAGCCGTTCCTGCAGCAAGGCTAACAGGCAGCTAACAGTTAGCTAACATTTAGCAGGTCGGGTTAGCGGGGTCACAGGAAGTTAACGGGCTGTTGTACAGTTTAATCCTGCCGGTGTTCGGTGTTTAACGGACAAACTGCAGCTTCAACACGCTCACTGAGGTACCAGCTAACATTAGCTGCGCGCTAAAACTATGATTATTTTAGAGGGTTTTATGAAACATTTTTAAGTCTGTACGATTATTTTCATTATCGATTATCTTCTTAATTAATCAATTAGTTGTTTAGTCAATAAAATGTTAGAAAATGCTGAAAAATGTCAATCAGTGTTTCCCAAAGCACAAGCTGCTGTCATCAGATGTCTTGTTTTGTCCACAACTTAAAGATATTCAATTTACTGTCATAGAGACTAAAGAAACCAGAAAATATTCACATTTAAGTAGCTGGAATCAGAGAATTTGGACTTTTTTTCTTTAAAAAAAACACTCAAAACAATTAATTGATTATCAGAATAGTTGGTGATTAAATCAATAGTTGATTAAAGGACCAGTCTGTAGGATTTAGTGACATCTAGCGGTGAGGTTGCAGATTGCAACAAACTGAATACCTCCTACTCTTCCAAGCATGTAGGAGAACCTACGGTGGCCGTGAAACTCACGAAAAACATGAAAGTCCCTCTCTAGAGCCAGTGTTTGGTTTGTCTATTCTGGGCTACTGTAGAACGTGGCGGGCTCTGTGGAAGAGGACCCGCCCCCTCTGTAGATATAAAGGCTCATTCTAAGGTAACAAAAACACAACGATTCTTATTTTCAGGTGATTAAACACTAATTAAAACAAACTTATGAATATTATATTCCATTTTTGCCGAAGTCAGTTCTGCTAGATGCCACTAAATTCTACACACTGCACCTTTAATCGACTGTTTGTTGCCGCTCTAGATAAAAGTTTTGTTTTGCTATCAGCACTGAAACTCAGGTTTCGTCATTCATTGACATGATTTGAGTCACCAGGAGGCCGCTGAGGTCGGACAGTTGGATAAATTCTTCAGTGGGCTGAATCTCACTGTGCAGCAGCTGGATTCATGAGATCACGAGAATCCATCTTGTCAGTTAGGCGCTTGTGTCTAAATATCAGAAATGTTCCCTTTAGGGCTGCAACTAATGATTATATTCATTGATTAATCTACTGATTATTTTCCTGATTAATCCATTGATTGTTTGGCCTATAAAATGCCAGAAAACCGTGAAAACAGTCCATCACAGTTTCCTAAAGCCCACAGCGGTGATGTCAAATTACCTGGTTTGTTTGACCAACAGTCAAAAATCCAAAGACATTTAATTTACTGTATTAATTTACTTTACTATAATTAATGCAGATCAATTTGATGCTAGAAACTCAGATTAACTTAGCTAACATTGAACGCACCTCATTGGCTGCTTGTTACAGAGGGAGGAAAACGTATTTCTGAAGTGCAACTTTATTACTAACCTAAACAACTTGGAGAAACGTGTTGCGTGACGGTATCCGTACCCGCTTTGCATGAGATGTGTGATGACAATAATAGCCCCCCCAAAATGAAAGTATATTTTTATGTTGATGGATTTATTTTAATGGCATTATTGACTGATTTTATTTGGTGCTAATGTTGAGCTGAAAGTTTATTTAATAAAGCTTATAAATGGAACTCAAGTACAGTATTTTCTTTGTTATATAACTTTGAACACACAGTTTATTGCAAAAAGAGCACATAAAACAAAGCAAATTGTATTGCGATTTTTGAGCAAAGCAGTTGTAAAATCAAGTATTTTTGGCAGCAATAATCACAAAAAACTTCAGAGTCTGAACTTCCAGTTTCGTGTCCTCCAGCGTCTCCACGAGGGCGTGGTCAGAGATCTGGAGCGGCTGGAGAGGAAGAAGGAGAACCTGAGGCTGCTGGAGGAGCAGAGGACGCTGACCAGACAGCTGGAGGAGGAGAGACGACGCTCCGCCCACAGGATCACACCCACCACTGAACCAGGTAACACACCGTCTGACACCTGTTCACACACAGAGAGACACACAGACATACGCTACACAAACGGCACTGCAGCCATCAGTTATTGCAGATTTGCCTTTTTGATTCATAGTTATGTTGAGACATCATGCGGAGTACGAATCCCTTTGTTTGAAGTTATTTACTCATTTTCTGTTCGTCCTTTAATAAAAGGCCAAATCATGATATTAAGAGAGTGCGTGTTGGTTTTTTTTTGACCGCTCCCAACAACTGGATTACTGTGATACTGAAGAAAACTTTAAAAAGTGTCAAGTAGGGAGCGCAGAGTCAGACTAGAGTATATCTTTATCTCCAGGGTGGAAAAGACGCACTACAGGTGGTTTCTGAATGTTTATACAGTGATACACAGTCCTTACATACACACAGTGACTTCCAGGCCATGATAAAGACATGTGGGAGTAGAGAGCGGTCTGTATCCGACTGACCTGCTGTGTACCTGCACAGGTGAGTGACGGTGACCGAGCTCAGACATGGACAGCAGCAGCGAACAGCTGGGCGGCGGCGAGGATGAGGCGGCCTGTACGTCGGCCTCAGAGGGTCTGGAGGAGGGCGAGGTGGAGGGAGAGACGCTGCTGATCGTGGAGTCGGAGGACCAGGGCTCGGTGGATCTGTCACATGACCAGAGCGGAGACTCGCTGACCAGCGATGTGGGCGATGAGGCCGATGGGGGCTGGGCCTGCGAGGACATGTCCTTCTACTGCGATCGCTGCCACAAGTGGATCCCTGCAGGTCAGACTCACTGTCACTTTATTAATATTATTTGTGTTGTTATTGTACGCTGACTGACTGGTTCACACTGCTGAAAGTAACTACTCTCACTTGTAAATATATGATTTGGATGTTTATTGTTCTGAGCTGTTGCCCAGTTTTGTTTCATTGTGTCAAGTTGGTGGAAGTGTTGTTATTTTTCTCTTGAACAAACTGAACTAGTGATTTTATTTTTGGTTGGAGTCTCTCACACGGACTTGTTGCCTGTGTAGGACTGTTTGCACAGTAATGGTTGCTTATTGAAGGGAAAGTTTTTATATATTTCAACCACATATTTCCCATAAATGTGGCCATTGTGAGTCTATGGATCATTCTACCTTTGCACTCATCAACGCTGTTGAGACTGACCTGACCACCCTGCATATTCATCCACACACGTCTCGTTTGTTTACATGTGTGAGACTGACTTTCACTGTGGTTCCACTTTATTTAAGTAAACATAAAAAGCTAAATGCTGCTGCTGACTGTTATGAGCACGATCACGAGTCATTTCACAGTGATGGCTGGCCATTTTTATTGGATCCGGCTCAATATACATTGTTTTGCAATAGTCCTTGTTTCCCTGAATCTCTGTAACAGTGTTGGCTCAGCTGCAGAACCCTTCATTTTTTCACATTTTGTTATGTTGCAGTCTTATGCTAAACTCGTTTAAATTCATTTTTTCCCTCATCAGTCTACACTCAATACCCCATAATGACAAAGCAAAAACAGGATTTTAGAAATGTTTGCAAATTAATTAAAAACTGAAATATCACATTGACAGAAGTATTCAAACCCTTTACTCCTTTGGCAGCAGTTACAGCCTCAAGTCTTCTTGGATATGATGCGACAAGCTTTGCACACCTGGATTTGGGGATTTTCTGCCAGTCTTCTCTGCAGATCCTCTAAAGCTCTGTCAGGTTGGATGGGGACCGTCGCTGGACAGCCATTTTCAGGTCTCTCCAGTTGTCTCTAGGCCACTCCTGCATTGTCTTGGCTGTGTGCTTAGGGTCATTGTCCTGTTGGAAGGTGAGCCTTCAGCCCAGTCTGAGGTCCTGAGCGCTCTGGACCAGGTTTTCATTAAGGATATCTATATGCTTTGATCTGTTCAGCTTTTCCTCAACCCTGACCAGTCCCCCAGTCCCTGCTGCTGAAAAACACCCCACAGCATGATGCTGCCACCACCATGCTTCACTGTTGGGATGGTCCTGGACAGGTGATGAGCGCTGCCTGGTTTCATTCAAACATGACACCTAGAATTGAGGCCAAATGTTCAATCTTGGCTTCATCAGACCAGAGAATCCTGTTTCTCAGTCTGAGAGTTCTTTAGGTGCTTTTTTTGCAAACTCCAAGCAGGTTTTCCTGTGTCTTTCACTGAGGAGAAGCTTCTGTCTGCACACTCTGCCATAAAGCCCAGATCAGTGGAGTGTTGTCGTGATGGTTCTGGAA
This sequence comes from Scomberomorus guttatus, assembly GCA_038419695.1. Taxonomy (NCBI): domain Eukaryota; kingdom Metazoa; phylum Chordata; class Actinopteri; order Scombriformes; family Scombridae; genus Scomberomorus; species Scomberomorus guttatus. The sequence continues at coordinate 746,315 of CM076447.1, read as the reverse complement.
GTTTCTTCATCTCCACACAGGATCTCTGGAGCTCAGCCAGAGTGACCATCGGGTTCTTGGTCACCTCTCTTAGTAAGGCCCTTCTCCCCTGATTGCTCAGTTTGGCCGGCCAGCTCTAGGAAGAGTCCTGGTTGTTCCAAACTTCCTCCATGTGAGAATTATGGAGGCCGCTGTGCTCTTCGGGACCTTTTAATGCAGCAGAATGTTTTTGTAGCCTTCCTCAGATCTGTGCCTCGACACAGTCCTGGCTTGGTTTTTGCTCTGATATGCATTGTCAGCTGTGAGACCTTATATAGACAGGCGTGTTCCTTTCCAAATCATGTCCAATCATTTGACTTTACCACAGGTTTGTTATTGTGTGTTATTATGGGGCATTGAGTGTAGACTGAATTTAAACTACTTTAGCATAAGCCTGCAACATAACAAAATGTGAAGACGTCTGAATACTTTCTGAATGCACTAGTGGCCACATTTATGGGAAATACAAAATAAACTTGAATTGTCCTTTAATTGAACACACCGAATATGCCACCTAATCATTAAATGCACTTCCGGAGACTCATCAGTACTAGGTGAGCTGGTGTACAGCTGTTTTTTAATTGCTGTGACAGTTTGAGTTCTGTCATGAATTTATTTCCTCTGCGGCAGAAAAACATGTCACACGAGCCTTCAGAAACTCCTGCAGGTTAAACTGAGCTAACAAACACTTTTAGTGCTGACTGACTCTAACAGACTCACTATAAACACACTGGAAGAAAACTCGAACAACCCAGAATGCATCACTCTCTGTAGGAGCCACTCTTTCCATTTATAAAGAACATATCTGATGTTGTGAATAATACGTAATCGTCATTTCCAGAAAGAAAAATATCTTCTATTGAGGCCAAAACAGTATTTTCAGTACACAGTCTTGACTTAGTGGTCTCTTCCAACACGCCTGCTCACAGTCCACAGATGCTAAAGGAAGAAATATTGAATAGGAAAAAAAACTGATTAGGTACGTCTCCAAATACTTGTACACATCCCTGGTCAGACGTTGAGTGAATAAAACTAAAATATAAAATGACTCAGAATATATCAGTTCCCTGTGTATTATTTAGTGTGTGTGTGTGTGTGTGTGTGTGTGTGTCCAGCTCAGCTCCGTGGTGAGCAGCCCAGCTACCTAAAAGGAGACAACTTCTTCAAGTTCATCTGCTGCGACTGCTCCGAGGACGGCAAGGAGAGCTTCGACAGGATGAGACTCACCTGGCAGCAGGTACGCACAACAACCACACACTGATTGGTTTCTGTCTTTCAAAGGTTTTTATTGAATATCAATCAGTAACAAAACAAATACTTTACTAATTATTATAAAATTGTTATTATTTTTCTATTAACCAAGCCCCTGAGACACAAACATACACAATTCAATTCAATTTTATTTATATAGCACCAAATCACAACAGAAGTTATCTCAGGGCTCTTTTCACACAGAGCAGGTCAGACTGTACTCTTTAATTTACAGAGACCAACATTCCTCCATCAGCAGCACTTGGTGACAGCAGCAAGGAAAAACTCCCCTTTAACAGGAAGAAACCTCAAACAGAACCGGCTCTAGGTGGGCGCCATCTGCCTCGACCGGCTGGGTTTACAGAGAACACAACTCAAACTAAAAATGTGATCAATGCAGGACATGGTGGTTGTTTTGGTGACAGTGCAGCAATGCCAAACAACTTTGTCCTACCAACTTCAACAGTTGGAACAGCCCATACATGTAGATTAGTTCTAGAAACATGTTTGTTTTCTTAGGCAGCCTGTGTGGAACCAATCTGGCGCTTATCTGGCAACAGACTGGCGTAATAACTGTGCGCGGGGCCCTTCGACCATCTAGCGGACGTGACATAGGCAGTAACGAAATCTGAACACAAGTGATCAGCTGACACCTTGGAGATGCATGATAGGCACAGGTGTGAATGATAATGTGTCTCAGCTGTCTACTTATGTTCAGATCACCGAAACGCATTTTGAAACCAAGTGTGAACAGCCTCTTAGTTTCAGAAATTGTGGACCTGAAATCTGATTTCTCTTTGACTTTTTTGTGCCTGGGAATATTCCCAAAATATTCCCAAACATCTCAGTAAAAGTGACACAGATTTTCATGGCTGCAAATAAAAAAATAATTACAAAATGGTGGCTACAGAGAAACCTTCCTTTCACTGCCCTTCTTATCAACATAATCAATTCTATTCAATCAATGGAAAAAAATACCTTTATCCTTCCACTTCAAAAGGAGAAGGGCGATATATACTTGAAAAAATGTGATTGTTATGATCTCCTAGACTTTTAAAAATGTTTCTTTTTTCTGTCTGAACCCTTTTAAGTACATTATGAACTGTACCTGTGTTGTACCTCGTCTGTTCTGCATCCACACAAAAACTAAAAATAAGTATTAAAATCTTTTTTTTTAATCTTTGGAGTCATTATGCCGATAATAAAAATATATCTTTTTAAAAACTTGCTGTCTCAGGTGGTGATGTTGGCTATGTACAATCTGTCTCTGGAGGGGACGGGACGACAGGGCTACTTCAGGTGGAAGGAGGACATCTGCGCTTTCATTGGTCGACACTGGAACTTCCTGTTGGGAACAAGGTCACTTCTATTCATGCAGTGATGTATTTAAAAGCTTTTTTTTTTTCATTTTGTGATGGGAAAACGTGTCTGTCAATATAATCCTGAACAAATGATTTTATTTAGTAAAAAGAAAATGCATCTGCTTACTTAGTTTTGGCATTTTTGGCGTAGGAATCGAGGAAACCCAGCGATGGAGAGGAAGAACAAATAAATGGATCCACTCAGTTCTGACTAAAACACGGTGCTCGTCTGTTAAAGTTGTACATTCTGCTGTGTGAAATGGAATTCAAAGTAATGACGACAGTCAAAAGCACCTACGTTACTTTGCACCACAAATTTGTAAAACCACCTGAAACATCACAAAAAAATGTCATACGTTGAATCTTTCAAGCAAGCTGGTAGTTCTGGGTCTGAAAAGTGAAGCCAATGCAGAAATGACTTAAACCTGCATTCTCTCTAATGGCCAGCAGGGGGCGACTCCACTGGTTGCAAAAAGAAGTCTGATTGTATAAAAATGAGCCTACTTTTCACTTGATTTATGAGCTCAGTAAACACTTTCCTGATGAGTTTATGGTCTCAATCACTAGTTTCAAGTCTTCTTCAATACAGCATGATGTTCATTTAGTAAATTATGGTCTCATTTAGAGTAAAATAGACCATAAAGCAGCGAATGCTTTAGGGCGTGGCTACCTTGTGATTGACAAGTCGCTACCATGGCAACAACCTTGGTTACATACGTATTGTAACCCGTAGATTAAAATATGAGTATAGGCGTAGCTGTTGCTGTCTTAGTGTTTTCGGTTCTTGAAAGTTAATTGTAACATTTTGGTCGCCTAAAAAAGTCTGGTTCAGAGTTTGGTTGTACATCCTCTAAAGAGTCGGATGTTTAGATTTTCCAGTAAGTACATTTTGTTTTAATTCTGTTTTTCGCAAGTCAAAATTAACATTACAATTAGCATTATCACAGTTAACCATAGACTGTAAATGCACCGTGCTAACCAAGCTAGCAGCTAGCATTAGGTTCAGCTCCACCCTCTTGTCCAAATATGGTCACTTCTGGCTCCAAAAATCCAAGATGGCGACGGTCAAAATGCAACCTTTTTGGCCTGTGACACCTTCAAATAAAGCAAAGTCTACCCGGGAGCCCTCGTCACATGTTGCACTGTCTACCAGTTAAACAAAAGATTATTCTGTTTTATTTGAATAACTTTTAGATGCTTGATGAGAAAAAATACAGTGATTCACAATAAATAATAAGGCAAAAAAAACAGTGCTTGAGGATATCGTGGTAATTGCAGCTTCTTAAATTCGCATTTAAGAAGCTGCAATTAGAGACTTTGAGCTTTTTTACTTAATGACTCAAAACGATTATCGAATTGTCAAAATGGTTGGCGATTCACTTTAAAAGCTTGCAACTAATCGATTAATCAACTAATCCTTGCAGCTCTAAAATCCACCCATTCAAACATCAGTAATACAGTCATTGCCCCACCTGACAGGCTTGTTGTACCTTTGACCCCGGCTGGTCCCCCTCGGCGTGTTCTGTCTGAATGAACCTTTTGTCTTTTGTCCAGAAGCTGATGAGTTTCTGCGGCCTTGTTTGAACCGGTGACTCTCTCTCTCTGCAGGAAAAAGACGTCGACATGGTGGAGCACGGTGGCCGGCTGCCTGTCAGTGGGCAGTCCCACCTTCTTCAGGTCCGGAGCGCAGGAGTTTGGTGAGCCCGGCTGGTGGAAGCTGGTCCAGAACCGACCCCCGACTCTGCGGCCAGAGGCAGACAAATCCACCACCAAGACCAAAGGTAACCACTGCTTGCAGGCCACCAGGAGTGCCCTAGTCTGATTTCTTCCACTGGGACATATTATTCATAGACAAGGTGTCGCTCTTCGTTGTTATGCCGATGACACCCTGATGTACCTCCCTGTTAGACCGGCTGACCTCAACATGCTGACGTCTTCAAACATCTTCAAAAACTGGATGTCAAAAACTTTTTCTTCAGCTCAACTGTAACAAAACATTTTACTTGAGTTTTTTTTTATTTTGCTTTAATTGTCTTGTTTCTATTATTTCAGTTTTGTCTTCTTTAAATGTTTAGTTCCTTTATCTTACAGTACTGGAATTGGTTATAATTTCTTTATCATAGAATTAAACAATGTTATATTTTGTTGATTTTAATTTGCTGTCTTGTTTGAAGCACTGTGTAACTGAGGTTTGAAAGGTGCTTTATAAAGAGTATAATAATAATAATAAAGAAAATAACATTTTGGTCCTTTTTTACCTAGAAAAATGTAAACATCCAATAATGGCTTATTGGTCGTAACTATTACTGACACAGTTTAGACGCCACAGTGGAAACCATTACTGATACAGTTTAGTTGTGGAAAAGGAAAACAACCCTTCCGTTTCCTGCAAGGAGTCAGGACAGCTGCTGCTGATGATTTATGGTCGATCAGAACGTCACTCTGACAGCAGCGACACTACATGAGCAGGTTAACCAGGTTACCTTGGCTAAGCCGGCTAGCATACATCCATGAGCATGCTACAGCTAAGTGGTGCACTGCCAAAATGTTCTGGGTGGAGCTCACACTGTAGAGTTATGCACATCAGAGTAAATGGATTATTAAACTAATTTGACAGTAGTTGTTTGGGTCACAGAGCATACCGAACCGAACATCCTGTACCAAACGGTTCAGGACGAAAACACATATTGTTACACCCCTACTATAAAGGTTTCAGGTGACCCCTGCAGATGAATGAATTCAGGTGGATATTCTGTTTACCTGCAGCCTCCAAACCTGCGGTGGACCCGATCATCACTGTGGATGGCCTGAGGAAGCGTGGAGCCCGAAACCCTGTGGAGAACGCCATGCAGCTGAAGGAGAAGCGATCGCGCACTCAGGAGGCCAAAGACATCCGGCGGGCTCAGAAAGAGGCAGTGGGAGGCTACACCGACCGCAGCGCCTCCTCCACACCGGTCAAACTGGGCGGAGGTCGTGGTGGGAGCGCCGCACGTCGGCCGGACCTCGTTCTGGAGAAAGGTGAAGTCATTGATTTCTCTTCGCTCAGCTCCTCAGACCGAACTCCACTCACCAGCCCATCACCATCGCCCTCACCTGACTTCTCCGCCCCAGGGACACCGGCCTCTCACTCAGCCACGCCCAGCCTGCTGTCAGAGGCGGACCTTATTCCTGACGCCATGCCTCCACAGGCTCTATTTCACGGTGAGTTAAAGTCCGATTCTTCCCGATGCCTTCGAATAGAAGTAAACATTTAGTAAATTAACCATCTGAATAGTTTTGAGATGAGTTGACATGATGTAAATGCTGATGCTGTGTCCTCTCTGCTGCCTGGACCTCCAGATGACGAGGAGATGGAGGCGGAGGGGATGATTGACCCGGGGATGGAGTACATCCCTCCTCCCAGCGCCAACCTCATTGCTCGCAAGAAACTCCGCCCAGCTCCTCCACACATCAAACGTGAAGCTGACAGCGAGGACGATGAAGGCCGCGAGCGTGAGGAGTACTTTGAGGAGCCAATGGGACGAGGGGAAGGTCCTTCACTCTCTGCTGGGGGGTGTGTTGGTGCTGGAGGGCCTGAGAGGAGAAGGATAACTCATTCTGAGAAAGCAGATGGAGCAGGCGGCGTCTCCCAGAGTCCTCGGTACTCCCCCCTCAGCCTGTACGAGGAGAGGATGCTGCTGCGCCGGCTGGACGCCTGCCCCCTGGCCTTGGCAGTCACTCCGCAGGCCAAACGCCTCCACAGGAAGCTGCTTGTCCGCCAGGCCAAGAGGCAGAGAGGGCTCCCCCTACTGGACATCGACCGGGCGGTCAGCGCCACCCTCAGCCTAGTGGGAGGCATTTATGGCGCCCAGGAGGCGGGGGCGCTGATGGGAGGAGGAGTCATGGGGAAATACTGCACCAACAGCCAGGAGCTGCGGATCCTTGATCGCTTCCAGGTACCTTCAACATTCATCTGAGTAGTTGATTTGTCTGCAAAAGATCAATGAAAAATGCCAATCACAAGACAGGAAAGCTCATGATGACGTCTTTAAATGTCTTGTTTTGTCCAAAACACAAAGATATTCAGTTTACAATGATTTTAAAGCAGTTAAGAGACAAACTCTGATACAGGAGAAGCTGGAACCAGAGGATGTTTGGCATGACAGCTGCTCTCAAACCTCCATTAGATGCGTTAGATGAGCTGAGAGACCGCAGCAGTTTCTGATGGTTTTCATGTGTGATTCACTCCCAGCTGTAGCTGCTGGTTACCAGCTGGTTTTGGCTGGTTTACCTCCATCACAGCTCCTGGGTTCACTCGGCTCTCAGTGGCAGGACAGCTGTCACTCAAGTTGAGGAGGCGTGTCCCGCAGGCCATCATCAATTTTTTTAGTAATGTTTTCGAACAAATTCTGGTCTTCCTCAGGCCTGAAGTTGGTCAAAGTTGCTCATAATGTCAGTACAATTTTACTTTTGTTGACGGCCAAATGAACATATACTATGGTGTCTCTGTAGATCAACAACAAATGAATGTTCCAGTTGTCCAAACTGTTTGGTAAATATTTAACAGCTTTGGTTTCAGCCTTACGACTGTGAACTACTCCTCATTTTGTTGGGGATGCTGGAACCCTGACAGGACCCACTTATAAAGATTGTGTTTCTGTGTGTGCAGACCAAACTTTCCAGCAGGAGAGGCATCCAGCAGCAAACAGTGTCCTTCTGGACTCGACTAATGGGAGCCGAAGGCTGTTTGGACCAGAGCATCAAGAGTCCGTATACCTCTCGCATCCTGAAACCCTACATCAGGTAAAGAGATTCCTGAAACTGATGGAGATGGACCCTCTTTAATAATAGCAATAGTAGTTTTAGTTTTTATTTAGTTTTTATTTTCATTTCTGTGTCATGCCAAACATCTGGCTCATCCCACATGGCATTACAAGACACCACTGTTTTATGACACATGCATCTTCAGGTAACACATACAGATGTGGAATAATAAAATACATGCAAAGAAAATTAAAATAACACACAAATCCCAAATGACCTTTCACAGCTTATCTCGATAAAGGGCTTTCTCCAAGTAACTGGCTCATTTATATGTTTCATATGAGAACAGCTGACTCAGTCTTTGTGCATCATCCAAATTTACAAAATCATTATGTTTTTATCTTACTAAACGAAGCATTGCACAGTTAACAATAAAGATGACAGTAGAAAACAAGATGGAACTAATTTTCTATCATTCAGACAGCAACAAATCTGCTTTTCTTCTTCTAGACTAACAAACCGTCCAGTTTCAACAGATCTCAGCTGGGCATACAGAGATCGTAGTAGTCGTAGTAGTCGTAGTAGTCGTAGTAGTCGTAGCAGTGTTGGAACAGTAGTAGAACTGTATTTGTGTTTCAGGAGGGATTATGAGAACCGTCCAGTGAAGCTGAGGCTGCTGGCAGAGATTAGAGCTTACCCTCACAGGAAGGATCCTGACTGGGTCCCTGAACCTGACGCCCCCATCGACTACTGCTACGTCCGGCCAAACCACATCCCCTCCGTCAACGCCATGTGTCACGACAGCTTCTGGCCAGGTAGCACCGGCTAACACACAGCTCTGACTTCCCTACATATGAAACCTTCCTTCCATGAATCTGTGTCTCCAAAGCCAAAGCTTGTCTGGTCCTCCCCTCCTCCAGGTGTGGACCTGTCAGAGTGTCTGCAGTACCCAGACTTCAGCGTGGTTGTCCTCTATAAGAAGGTGGTGGTTGGCTTTGGCTTCATGGTGCCTGATGTGAAGTACAACGAGGCCTACATCTCATTCCTGCTGGTCCATCCTGAGTGGAGGAGAGCCGGCATCGGCACCTTCATGATCTACCATCTAATCCAGGTCTGTGGAGGCAGAATGACACAAAAACACCAATATGGCAGCTAGGTGATCACTATCCCAACATGTGACTTCACGGTTTTAAAACCACAAAATAAGTTTGATCAGGAAAAACTCCTCCAGTCGTCACAGAGCTGTGAGCTCCCAACAAACCCTCTTCAGCCGGGCTTGTGATTAAGAATGATTTATACACATTATTTATTTTATTCATTTATTTACTCATTTTATGTTGTAAAATATTATCTTTTATTTTATTATATTTTTTCCCCTCATCAATTTAAATTGTTGTTTTAAATCTATTTTATGTAGTTTTTAAATAGTTTTTACTTCACTCTATTTTATTATAGCTTTTAAATCTATTTACAGTAGTAGTACAGTGGTTGTACAGTAGTAGTATTGGTATTACTACAGTAGTAGTAAGTAGTGTCTGTGAAATACTGTGAATTGTACTAAGCTGTATGAAAGGTGCTCTACACATACAGTTTGTGATTGAAAATGAAATTGTGAAGCATCATAATAACTTTGAAATGTTGTGAACTTCAGACCTTCCTGTTCAGATTCAGTCGTGTGACTTTCTGCTGACGCCTCCGTCCTGTGTGTGTTTTCAGACCTGCATGGGGAAGGACGTCACGCTGCACGTGTCGGCCAGTAATCCTGCCATGTTGCTGTACCAGAAGTTTGGCTTCAAAGCGGAGGAGTACATCCTGGACTTTTATGATAAATACTATCCTGTGGACAGCACAGAGTGCCGCCACGCCTTCTTCCTCCGACTGCGACGCTGAGACGACGACGCCACTGTCACCTGAGTTCACCTGCAGTACCTGCTGACGTCCTGTCGGTACTGGATACAGAGTTTTAACCGTTCTGCCAATCAGCTGCTCCACTGCAGCACGCAGTGCCTTGCTCAGGGGCACCTGGACTGTAGCTGCAGAGGGAGGAGACGTTTTCTCTGCTCTGTTTTTCCAAGTCGGTTCAGAGATTCAACCAACAACTCTTCAGTTACGAGCGTCCATCTTTAATAGCCCGACAGTACTGACTGACACTAACTTCACTGTATTTTGTTAAATATGTGACTGTTGGTGCTTTTCGACGACATTAACAACCAAGAAATGAAGACAAACAACAGTTAGAAATGTCACTCAGAACGTCACAGAAGAAGACGACGACTAGAGTGACCGAAATCCTCGATGATCTCTAGTTCAGTTCTGATGTTTATACATGTCTCAGCTGATGACCTGACTTGGTAATTTTTGTCTCATTTGGTTCAGTTTTTCCTCTACTGTTGTATAAAGGTCATCAAAGTAAAGTCGTCTGGTCGTTTTAATTTCACTCATTCATTCAGTCAGCAGACTGCAGTTTGTCCAGCAGGGGGAGCTGTAACACAGCAGCAGTTTACATCTACATACATCTGCAGGCAACAAGAGTTAAAACCTAAAAATATGCTAAAATAGTGTGTAAATACGTATTTTATGTTACATTTATTAGCATTGAAGATTTAACACAAACTCATTGTAACATTTCCTTATTTTTGTCAACAGCACGAAGAACAAGATCTAAGTAACACTACATACAAGAGAGCACAAGAACTGTCACCTGTTTTATACACAAGTCTGCAGAATACACACGTCTAAAAATGTAAAAAATATATCTGACGACTCTCAACTTCAGTCTGACTGCAGGACAGACCTCGTTTCACCGAAGTTAATTAACTAATCAAAAGAATCAGCACGAGCATGCGAGAGGACTGCATGACTCATTCATCTGCAGTCATTTGTCAAACACAGCCTAACGCAGGGTTAGCATGTATTTATATGCAATATTACCATGGTGTCATTGTTTTACATAACAGAAAAGATTTAGACCACACTAACAGCAGTAAACATGTTTAACTATAACTCTGATGTTCCTCACATTCCTGTTCTAAACTACATCAGATCACATTGAAATACAGTGAAACTATTCCTGAAATGTTCCTCTAAACAAACCATTTTAACATGTAACCTAACAGCTGTTTGTAGATTTACATACAAAAACATTTTTATATGTTGCTGCTGTTTGCAGACACAGGTGCTCAGTTTGGTCAGTAGTGACATCATCACACTTCAAATAAAAGTGAAGGCAGTTTCAGTCAGAAAACGTCCAGGTTCAGTTTAGGTTTTCCCAGTTTTCCCAGTATGTCACATCCCGTCCGGGCGGCGAGCATGGACACCATGACGTTACAGCCGGAGCCCACCGCCACATCATACGCCGTCTGACCAACGGCGTTCGTCCGCCTCAGGCCGGCCTTACAGCTGGAACACAAACAGCTGGTGGGTGTGATGTCATTATGACAGAGGATGATGTCATGTCTGACAGATAAGTCAGTCACTTATCATCAGCAGGTGTACAGGACTGATGTTTGTTACCTGAGCAGGACCTCTGCACACTGCAGGCCTTCAGAGCCCAGAGCTGCAGCCTCATGCAGAGCAGTGTTCTTCATCCTGAGGAAGAGGAGGATTACATTATTCAAGATTTAAGAGACTTTATTGCCATTTGCACAGGTTCAGTCAGTCAGGTTAAAAAAAAGAAAAAAAATAGAATTTAGATGAAATTAAAACTATTAAGAGTAGCAAAGTCTGAGGAGATATTTTTTCATTATCATGTAAATGTAAAAATGTTTTGATGGTGAGCAGTTTTAACTGAGACTTTACTGTAAATGAGGAAACAGTTTGAATTCTCAGTGCTGCTCCTCATCCTGATAACCCCTCCCTGTTCTTTCAAACACAACAAGCTCCACTCTGAGCTCATACTTCCTGGTTCCCTCCCCTTCAGATCTACAGTTTGAGGAAGGGTGTAACCAACATGTCCTGCAGTACAAGAGCTGCAGGCTGCATTCACTGCAGAAACACATGTTGTTCAGATCAGAGCTCAAACTTGTTTCACTTCTCAGGAAGTGAAAGTCAGACAGTCGTTGCCACTAAAAGCTGAAATGGAGCAGAAAGGAGATCAGCTGGACCGAGAAACAATCAGCTGTTCGATCTGTCTGGATCTCCTGAAGGATCCGGTGGCTATTCCCTGTGGACACAGCTACTGCATGAGCTGTATTAAAGGCTTCTGGGATGAAGAGGATCAGAGGAAGATCTACAGCTGCCCTCAGTGCAGACAGACCTTCACACCGAGGCCTGTCCTGGTGAAAAACACCATGTTTGCAGCTTTAGTGGAGCAGCTGAAGAAGACTGGACTCCAAGCTGCTCCTGCTGATCACTGCTATGCTGGACCTGAAGATGTGGCCTGTGATGTCTGTACTGGGAGGAAGATGAAAGCCCTCAAGTCCTGTCTGCAGTGTCTGGCCTCTTACTGTGAGAAACACCTTCAGTTTCATTATGAATCACCTAAATTTAAAAAACACAAGCTGGTCGAGCCCTCTGAGAAGCTCCAGGAGAACATCTGCTCTCGTCATGATGAGGTGATGAAGATGTTCTGTCGTACTGATCAGCAGAGTATCTGTTATCTCTGCTCTGTGGATGAACATAAAGGCCACGACACAGTCTCAGCTGCAGCAGAAAGGACTGAGAGGCAGAGAGAGCTCGAGGTGAGTCGACAAAACATCCAGCAGAGAATCCAGGACAGAGAGAAAGATGTGAAGCTGCTTCAGCAGGAGGTGGAGGCCGTCAGTCGCTCTGCTGATAAAGCAGTGGAGGACAGTGAGAAGATCTTCACTGAGCTGATCCGTCTCATCCAGAAAAGAAGCTCTGATGTGAAGCAGCAGATCAGATCCCAGCAGGAAACTGAAGTGAGTCGAGTCAAAGAGCTTCAGGAGAAGCTGGAGCAGGAGATCACTGAGCTGAAGAGGAAAGATGCTGAGCTGAAGCAGCTCTCACACACAGAGGATCACAACCAGTTTCTACACAACTACCCCTCAGTGTCACAACTCAGTGCATCTACAGACTCATCCAGCATCAATATCCGTCCTCTGAGCTACTTTGAGGATGTGACAGCAGCTGTGTCAGAGCTCAGAGATAAACTACAGGACATCCTGAGGGAGAAATGGACAAACATCTCACTGACAGTGACTGAAGTGGACGTTTTACTGTCAGAAGCAGAACCCAAGACCAGAGCTGAGTTCTTAAAATATTCATGTGAAATCACACTGGATCCAAACACAGCACACAGACTGCTGTTATTATCTGAAGGGAACAGAAAAGCAGAACGAATGAGTCAACGACAATCTTATCCTCGTCACCCAGACAGATTCACTGGATGTTATCAGGTCCTGAGTACAGAGAGTCTGACTGGACGTTGTTACTGGGAGGTGGAGATGAGAGGGGGAGAAGTTGGTGTAGCAGTCACATACAAGAATATCAGCAGAGCAGGAGATGACTGTGTATTTGGATGTAATGACAAATCTTGGATGTTAGGTTGTAACAGTAACAGTTACACATTCTGGTTCAACAACATCAACACTCCTGTCTCAGGTCCTCAGTCCTCCAGAGTAGGAGTGTACCTGGATCACAGAGCAGGTATTCTGTCCTTCTACAGCGTCTCTGAAACCATGACTCTCCTCCACAGAGTCCAGACCACATTCACTCAGCCTCTCTATGCTGGACTTTGTCCTTATTCTCATGGAGCCACAGCTGAGTTCTGTAAACTTAAATAGACAGAAGTCATTTCAGGCTTCATGTGTCAGATTCTGTTGTAATTCTTCATGTTTTTGTCTCCATTGTTTCTGAGAGTTTGTTGCTGTGGTGTTTCTGAACTACAGAGATCAGCTGTCAATCAAACTGGGATTGTTCAAACTTTTTTCTTTTCATTTGTTCTGTTGATGTTTTGAGTTTCTTTAAATGTCACTTTTTCCTGTGTTTTATCCATGGAGACTATCACTGCTCATGATGATGTTTTTAACCTTCACTGACGTTTCTTCAGATGAAAATCTGAACTTCTCTTTGTTCTAAATGTTAGTTTCATGTTGTATTGATGTATTTGTGTGCTGTTGTTTCTTAAACAGAGAAAACAGCAGAACTTCCTTCATCATAGATATTTTGTTTTCACCACTTTATAAATTCATAATCAAACTGTAATTATCATGATAATAATCAATGAGGAGATCATTTATGATGTTCTTGTACAGATGATATTCTGGGTTAAACTAACTGAATCTGCATGAAATTATTGAACAAGAGTCATTAACAGACTTTACTGATTGGATGTGTGAACAATCTGAAGCTTTACATAATCAATAAAGATGCTTTTTCAACAGTGAGCAAAGTGTTTTCTTCTGTCTTCATCTCAGGATCTCATTCAAAGCTTCTGGAGAAAATGAAACTAAACAGAGTTTATTTGAGGCAGTTTTCCTCCTGAAACAGCACAAAGTACAGAGTTCATGTTCAGAGCAGACAAACGTTTGTCAGTCAGTCTCTGTACTTTCAGCTTTCTGCACTAAAACAGCTTCATCACAGACACAGTCACTGGTATCTTTACATTAGAATCAGAGATAACCATTTTCTTTAAAGAGCAACTTAATACCTCCTAAAATCTGCTGGTTTAACTTGTAAACAGGTGAACTCCAGGACCCTGTGACATCACTGCTGGGTGCCTACAGGTGCAACAACCAACCACTGCAGTTTATACTGTTAACTTGCTCTTTAAAATCATATTCTGCAACCCAGACAGATGTTTCACAACTCTAACTGTTGTTCTGAAGGTTTTTCCGGAAACACATAAACGTGTTGTTTTGTAAGAAGATGTAAAATAATAAGCTGATAACAAGTTCAGCTTTTATGAGTAATTTCATCTCCAGCTACTAGTTTTCTTTGGATTTTCTTTGCCTGAATTTGATGAATTTACATGCAAACACGTCTCGTTGTTTCAGTCCATGTTTCCTGTTTTTAAAATTGATATTTTATTCAAAGTTTCTAACAGACCTAAACAACGGTTGAGATAACAAGTTATTAGTTAGTTATTAAGTTATTAATTAAATTGTCTTCTTACTGTCCGGACTGCTGGTTGATGTCGGCGCCTCGCTGCACCAGAACAGGAAGTACGTCATGGTGACCGTTCACCACAGCAACCGCCAGTGCGTGTCGGCCGTCGCTCCCGCAGCAGGAAGGGTCCGCCCCCTGGTGGTTAACGAACAAACAGACCAGTCAGAGTTAACGTCAGGTGAGCCACGGGAGCTGCTGATTGGCTGGAGAAGCTTGTACCTGATCCAGGAGCTGCTGGACGATGCTGATCTGACCTCGACCCGGACCCAGCTCCCTCAGCAGCTGACCGTCCTTCACCTGCAGCCAGGACAACCAATCACAGTGAAGTTTCATAAATGGACAGGAAGAACATCAGTTTCTTCTTCTTTTCCATTTAGTTTCCATTTAAACCCCAGAAAACAAACAGAAATAAATCTGAGCAGCAGATAAATGTTTCTTACTGGAGGTTTGGGCGCTGGGCTCAGTTTAGGGGGTTTCATCAGAGCTGTCAGATCACTTCCTGTCAGACACAAATAAAATGTTTTATATTTCATTTGATAAGTTTTAACAGATGTTTGATCTAACGAGGATGATGACTCGTAGCTTTCCTCCCTGCAGGTTCCCTTCGTGTTGAATGTTTACAGTCATAAAAACATTAGGTCAACATTTACAGTGAAACTGAGAAACAAATCAATTCATTTCACTGGAATGTCTGTGATCAGTAAATTTGAAGCTTTCACGTTGAGTTTGGCTTTAGTGAACGTTTAAAACAATAATTCTGTTGACCAACGGCAAACACAGCTGACCTTTGAGGGGACGGAGAGCCACAGAGGTCAAAATGGAGGAAGCTAATGTGTTAGCTGTGTAGCATCATCCACTTTAACTTTGGCTTCAGTTAACTGTGTTATCTTATTGTCAAATTAACGAACATTGTTTTGCACAGGCCTTAAACTGAGACCTGACCCCACTGACCACACTGAGCCGGACTGTACTGACAGGTATGAGACCCAGACCTGACCGATTGATGACTGTTAGCTCACCAGGCTAATGGAACACATTGCTATCATTGATGTATTATAAGAGCTGGATACAGGGCTCAAACGTGGCGCCTGTTCATTCCTATGAAAGCTGCTCAGTGGTGCATAAAGCCAAAAAATCAGCTTCCCACAGTAAAGACATGACCTCGATGTTGCTCACGCATCCTGATTGTTGAGCCCAGCTGACTTCCTGTTGGCTCCTCATTCATTTGAATGGAATAAAATAATTTAACCATGTGAGTTTTTTAGACTTTTCCAAATGTTATCGGACCAAATGGATCAAATTAAGTCATTTCGCTCAGAAACATTTATTCACTGTTTTACAGCCAATGACTGTGTGTCCAGTGTGGATCATGTGACAAACAGGAAGTTGTAATTACACAGTTTGACCACTATGTCAGAATGGATTCACAGCCCGGTGCTGCTCCTGGGGGGTCGATTGCTCGTCCACTGGCCAGTGAGTTTGCAACACATGACACACATGGAAGCAGATGATTGGATCAGTCAGAGACATTTTAAATGAGCCGAATCTAATCCAAGCTTTACACAAACAACATCCTGAAATCTGACAAGTTCTCTGGACCTTCAGCTCTGATAAACTCTACACTGGTAGCAAATGAACTAGCCTGGTTAGCTATTTGTCTGGCTAGTGCCGTCATGTTACTGGCTAGCTAGCATGACAGACAAATACAACAAAATACAACCGGGCAGATATAACAGAACAAATCACACAAAACCGGACAAAAGCCACACATTTACTACCAAGTCTGACAATAAGTCAGGAAATTCTACATCCTCACTGTCATATACAGAATAACATTATGTGGAAAATAAAGACAAATGTATTCATAACAAAAACACATTTCGTACCAGCTCTCAGCTACAATGAACTTTTCCCAACACTTCAGATCATTTCCAGCATCATTATTTATAATTGCTATATACCCTTCCTAAATAAAGAAGCGTTTTAGAATTAAATTGATTAATATTCAAATATCCCTCCCTTCAGCTTTAAACATAAACCCCCAAAAAATAATAAAATTATTACATTTATATGGCAAAACAAAAGGCCCAGAATAAGATAAGAAATAATAAGAATATAGTGTGCTCATCAAAGGACAGGGGAGGCCTGGCTCGCCCACAGCTGAAATATTACTACTGTAGAATGGATTAATAACAGCCAGGAGACGGGATGGGTCCAGATAGAACAGAGTTCAGCCCAGGAGATAAGTCTGTCAGTCTTAACTTTCTTGAATAAAAAGTTTTAGAATAAACTTAAATAAAGAATGAGTGTGTCAGACACACTTTGTGGTAATGGTTAGAGAGACTGGGTGGAGCATGCTGTGGGATAGTGGATTCAGACGGTGGGCAGCGAAAGGCTTGAGTACATAAACCAGCTATTCAAGGGTAGTGAAATGAAATCTTTTGCTCAACTCCAAAATCAGTTTACATTACCCCAAATGATCTGTTCTGATACCTACAAATAAGGCACTACATTAAAAGCCATACAGAGTGGGATTAATAATGTTCTGTTACTGACATTAATATTTAAATAAGGTTTGAGAAAATATGGCTTGTTTTCACAGATTATTAAGCAAAACATGCTGATATTTGCATCTAAAAAGTCAGATCATAGAGGATTTTGAACTTGTATAAAAGTCCTACATTATTATTATTAGTAGTACTCATGCAAGCAATGTTGCTGAGATGTTAAACTGACGTTGTTACATAACGTTGTGTTTATTGTTTATACTTTTGAAAATAAAAGCTGCATTAAATGTGTAAAAATCCTCATTATAATCTGTAACTGGGATTATTACTCAGTGTGAATATTTTTATCCATTAAACCTTCTTGTATTATAAATTCAGCTGCTCCCTTCACTTTTTTTAATAAGTCATTGAATATTGGTTTGTCATGCAACATAGAACTAAGGTATTTCACATCATTTAAAAAAATGCCTCAGAAATTGTCCAAAATGCCCCTGAAACATATTTCCTTGTAAAGAGAAGTTAATTTCCTGCTCTGCTGTCAACTGAAGTGACGACGTGTTCGTACAACTTGAAAATGTTTTAACTTGAACTTCTCACGTATGACTTCACTTTTACTCTCACCGTTCTAAAGTTCTTCAGAGTTTATAAATCTGTCTCTGACTCTCAGGTTGATTCTCGCAGGTTTTATAACTAATGAATGTTGTTCATGTAGAAGTGTGTGTGCTGTGAGTTCTTACTGAGGCTGCTGCTGTCGGCAGATCGCTCTGTGATGCTGCTCAGAGTCTCAGACCGACCAGCAGGTAAAACAATATCACCTGCTGGTCCGACACCGTCAGGACCCACCTGAGACCAAACAGACGTCAGTCAGTCACAACTCCACTCATGAAGTTTTCCTTCTAAAAATTTTTCTGCCTTGTTGAGTCACAGTTCAGGTTTCATTATTCAGACCTGTTCTTCTTCCTGTCCGGCCGACATGAAGCTGACGGTCAGACTGACTTCGTAACGATCTTCCTGAATCACAGCAGAAACCATCTGAGTGAAGCAGGAACACAACATGTCATGTGACACCCAGGAAGTGAACCACAGCACTACCGACACCTGCTCAGGTTATTGTAATGCATGACAGCATGAAGTTGTTTAAAACCGACTCTGAACTAGTGAGGTGAAGGTGAGGAGCAGGTGAGGTGAAGATACAGATAGGGTAAAGGTAAGGTACAGGTACAGGTACAGGTACAGGTACAGTTACAGGTACAGGTACAGGTACAGGTACAGGTACAGTTACAGGTACAGGTACAGGTACAGGTACAGGTGAGGTGAGGTACAGGTAAGGTACAGGTGAGGTGAAGTACAGGTGAGGTGAGGTACAGGTACAGGTACAGTTACAGGTACAGGTACAAGTACAGGTACAGGTACAGGTACAGGTACAGGTACAGGTACAGGTGAGGTGAGGTACAGGTGAGGTAAGGTACAGGTGAGGTGAGGTACAGGTACAGGTACAGGTACAGGTACAGGTACAGGTACAGGTACAGGTGAGGTGAGGTACAGGTGAGGTAAGGTACAGGTGAGGTGAGGTACAGGTACAGGTACAGGTACAGGTACAGGTACAGGTGAGGTGAAGTACAGGTGAGGTGAGGTACAGGTACAGGTACAGGTACAAGTACAGGTACAGGTACAGGTACAGGTGAGGTGAGGTACAGGTGAGGTAAGGTACAGGTGAGGTGAAGTGAAGTACAGGTGAGGTGGTGGTGGCGGTGTTGTACCCGGCCCAGGCGAGGCTCTCCTAGCACAGCCCTGAAGGGGGCATTGTTCTGGGCGTAGCTCCTCAGGTGAGCACACACGTGATCCAGCTGCTTCCTCCAGTAACCTGAAGAACAACAAGAGAGAAGACTGCTGAGATACAAGCTGATACTCACCGCTCCTGTAGTACTTTACCTCGGCCAGGGATAGGTATCAGTAGTAGTATCAGTAGTAGTATCAGTAGTACTTTACCTCAGCCCGGGCTGATGGCGGTCAGCAGTAGTATCAGCAGTAGTATCAGTAGTAGTATCAGCAGTAGTATCAGCAGTAGTATCAGCAGTAGTATCAGCAGTAGTATCAGTAGTAGTATCAGTAGTAGTATCAGTAGTACTTTACCTCAGCCTGGGCTGATGGCGGTCAGCAGT
Source organism: Scomberomorus guttatus (assembly GCA_038419695.1). Classification (NCBI taxonomy): domain Eukaryota; kingdom Metazoa; phylum Chordata; class Actinopteri; order Scombriformes; family Scombridae; genus Scomberomorus; species Scomberomorus guttatus. Next base: position 727,205 of record CM076447.1, on the reverse strand, counting down.
AGTATCAGCAGTAGTATCAGTAGTAGTATCAGTAGTAGTATCAGTAGTACTTTACCTCAGCCTGGGCTGATGGCGGTCAGCAGTAGTATCAGCAGTAGTATCAGTAGTAGTATCAGCAGTAGTATCAGCAGTAGTATCAGTAGTACTTTACCTCAGCCTGGGCTGATGGCGGTCAGCAGTAGTATCAGCAGTAGTATCAGTAGTAGTATCAGCAGTAGTATCAGCAGTAGTATCAGTAGTAGTATCAGTACTACTTTACCTCAGCCTGGGCTGATGGCGATCAGCAGTAGTATCAGCAGTAGTATCAGTAGTAGTATCAGTAGTAGTATCAGTAGTAGTATCAGTAGTACTTTACCTCGGCCCGGGCTGATGGCAGTCAGCAGTAGTATCAGTAGTAGTATCAGTAGTAGTATCAGCAGTAGTATCAGCAGTAGTATCAGTAGTAGTATCAGTAGTACTTTACCTCGGCCCGGGCTGATGGCGGTCAGCAGTAGTATCAGTAGTAGTATCAGTAGTAGTATCAGCAGTAGTATCAGCAGTAGTATCAGCAGTAGTATCAGTAGTACTTTACCTCAGCCTGGGCTGATGGCGGTCAGCAGTAATATCAGTAGTAGTATCAGCAGTAGTATCAGTAGTAGTATCAGTAGTACTTTACCTCGGCCCGGGCTGATGGCGGTCAGCAGTAATATCAGTAGTAGTATCAGTAGTAGTATCAGCAGTAGTATCAGTAGTAGTATCAGCAGTAGTATCAGCAGTAGTATCAGTAGTAGTATCAGTAGTAGTATCAGCAGTAGTATCAGCAGTAGTATCAGTAGTAGTATCAGTAGTAGTATCAGCAGTAGTATCAGCAGTAGTATCAGCAGTAGTATCAGTAGTAGTATCAGTAGTACTTTACCTCGGCCCGGGCTGATGGCGATCAGCAGTAGTATCAGCAGTAGTATCAGTAGTAGTATCAGTAGTAGTATCAGTAGTACTTTACCTCAGCCCGGGCTGATGGCGGTCAGCAGTAGTATCAGTAGTAGTATCAGTAGTAGTATCAGTAGTACTTTACCTCAGCCCGGGCTGATGGCGGTCAGCAGTAGTATCAGCAGTAGTATCAGTAGTAGTATCAGCAGTAGTATCAGCAGTAGTATCAGCAGTAGTATCAGTAGTACTTTACCTCAGCCTGGGCTGATGGCGGTCAGCAGTAGTATCAGTAGTAGTATCAGCAGTAGTATCAGCAGTAGTATCAGTAGTAGTATCAGCAGTAGTATCAGCAGTAGTATCAGCAGTAGTATCAGCAGTAGTATCAGTAGTACTTTACCTCAGCCTGGGCTGATGGCGGTCAGCAGTAGTATCAGTAGTAGTATCAGTAGTACTTTACCTCAGCCCGGGCTGATGGCGGTCAGCAGTATCAGTAGTAGTATCAGTAGTAGTATCAGTAGTACTTTACCTCAGCCTGGGCTGATGGCGGTCAGCAGTAGTATCAGTAGTAGTATCAGTAGTACTTTACCTCAGCCCGGGCTGATGGCGGTCAGCAGTAGTATCAGCAGTAGTATCAGTAGTAGTATCAGCAGTAGTATCAGTAGTAGTATCAGTAGTAGTATCAGTAGTAGTATCAGTAGTAGTATCAGTAGTACTTTACCTCGGCCCGGGCTGATGGCAGTCAGCAGTATCAGTAGTAGTATCAGTAGTAGTATCAGCAGTAGTATCAGCAGTAGTATCAGCAGTAGTATCAGTAGTAGTATCAGTAGTACTTTACCTCGGCCCGGGCTGATGGCGATCAGCAGTAGTATCAGCAGTAGTATCAGTAGTAGTATCAGTAGTAGTATCAGTAGTACTTTACCTCAGCCCGGGCTGATGGCGGTCAGCAGTAGTATCAGCAGTAGTATCAGTAGTAGTATCAGCAGTAGTATCAGCAGTAGTATCAGCAGTAGTATCAGTAGTACTTTACCTCAGCCTGGGCTGATGGCGGTCAGCAGTAGTATCAGTAGTAGTATCAGCAGTAGTATCAGCAGTAGTATCAGTAGTAGTATCAGCAGTAGTATCAGTAGTAGTATCAGCAGTAGTATCAGCAGTAGTATCAGCAGTAGTATCAGTAGTACTTTACCTCAGCCTGGGCTGATGGCGGTCAGCAGTAGTATCAGTAGTAGTATCAGTAGTACTTTACCTCAGCCCGGGCTGATGGCGGTCAGCAGTAGTATCAGTAGTAGTATCAGTAGTAGTATCAGTAGTAGTATCAGTAGTACTTTACCTCGGCCCGGGCTGATGGCGGTCAGCAGTAGTATCAGTAGTAGTATCAGCAGTAGTATCAGCAGTAGTATCAGCAGTAGTATCAGCAGTAGTATCAGTAGTAGTATCAGTAGTACTTTACCTCAGCCTGGGCTGATGGCGGTCAGCAGTAATATCAGTAGTAGTATCAGTAGTAGTATCAGCAGTAGTATCAGTAGTAGTATCAGCAGTAGTATCAGCAGTAGTATCAGCAGTAGTATCAGTAGTAGTATCAGCAGTAGTATCAGCAGTAGTATCAGCAGTAGTATCAGTAGTAGTATCAGCAGTAGTATCAGCAGTAGTATCAGCAGTAGTATCAGTAGTAGTATCAGCAGTAGTATCAGTAGTAGTATCAGCAGTAGTATCAGCAGTAGTATCAGCAGTAGTATCAGCAGTAGTATCAGTAGTACTTTACCTCGGCCCGGGCTGATGGCGATCAGCAGTAGTATCAGCAGTAGTATCAGTAGTAGTATCAGTAGTAGTATCAGTAGTACTTTACCTCAGCCCGGGCTGATGGCGGTCAGCAGTAGTATCAATAGTAGTATCAGTAGTAGTATCAGTAGTAGTATCAGTAGTACTTTACCTCAGCCCAGGCTGATGGCGGTCAGCAGTAGTATCAGCAGTAGTATCAGTAGTAGTATCAGCAGTAGTATCAGTAGTACTTTACCTCAGCCTGGGCTGATGGCGGTCAGCAGTAGTATCAGTAGTAGTATCAGCAGTAGTATCAGCAGTAGTATCAGCAGTAGTATCAGTAGTACTTTACCTCAGCCTGGGCTGATGGCGGTCAGCAGTAGTATCAGTAGTAGTATCAGCAGTAGTATCAGCAGTAGTATCAGTAGTAGTATCAGCAGTAGTATCAGTAGTAGTATCAGCAGTAGTATCAGCAGTAGTATCAGCAGTAGTATCAGTAGTACTTTACCTCAGCCTGGGCTGATGGCGGTCAGCAGTAGTATCAGTAGTAGTATCAGTAGTACTTTACCTCAGCCCGGGCTGATGGCGGTCAGCAGTAGTATCAGTAGTAGTATCAGTAGTAGTATCAGTAGTAGTATCAGTAGTAGTATCAGTAGTACTTTACCTCGGCCCGGGCTGATGGCGGTCAGCAGTAGTATCAGTAGTAGTATCAGCAGTAGTATCAGCAGTAGTATCAGTAGTAGTATCAGCAGTAGTATCAGCAGTAGTATCAGCAGTAGTATCAGTAGTAGTATCAGCAGTAGTATCAGTAGTAGTATCAGTAGTAGTATCAGCAGTAGTATCAGTAGTAGTATCAGTAGTAGTATCAGCAGTAGTATCAGCAGTAGTATCAGTAGTAGTATCAGCAGTAGTATCAGTAGTAGTATCAGCAGTAGTATCAGTAGTAGTATCAGTAGTAGTATCAGCAGTAGTATCAGTAGTAGTATCAGCAGTAGTATCAGCAGTAGTATCAGCAGTAGTATCAGTAGTAGTATCAGCAGTAGTATCAGTAGTAGTATCAGTAGTACTTTACCTCGGCCCGGGCTGATGGCGGTCAGCAGTAGTATCAGTAGTAGTATCAGTAGTAGTATCTGTAGTAGTATCAGTAGCAGTATCAGTAGTACTTTACCTCGGCCCGGGCTGATGGCGGTCAGCAGTAGTATCAGTAGTAGTATCAGTAGTACTATCAGTAGTACTTTACCTCAGCCCGGGCTGATGGCGGTCAGCAGTAGTATCAGTAGTAGTATCAGTAGTAGTATCTGTAGTAGTATCAGTAGCAGTATCAGTAGTACTTTACCTCGGCCCGGGCTGATGGCGGTCAGCAGTAGTATCAGTAGTAGTATCAGCAGTAGTATCAGTAGTAGTATCAGTAGTAGTATCAGTAGTAGTATCAGTAGTACTTTACCTCGGCCCGGGCTGATGGCGGTCAGCAGTAGTATCAGTAGTAGTATCAGTAGTAGTATCAGTAGTAGTATCTGTAGTAGTATCAGTAGCAGTATCAGTAGTACTTTACCTCGGCCCGGGCTGATGGCGGTCAGCAGTAGTATCAGTAGTAGTATCAGCAGTAGTATCAGTAGTAGTATCAGTAGTAGTATCAGTAGTACTTTACCTCGGCCCGGGCTGATGGCGGTCAGCAGCGGTTGGCGGTCTCTGGATGCCTGCTGCCTGCTGAGCTGTAGTTTCTTCTGCTGCTCCTTCCTGTGGAGCTCGGTGGCTGATGGGTAATAGAGTCCTACAGTCTGTGTGTACTGCTCTGCAGTGGGTGGGGCTAACGTCACAGCGGGGGCGGGGCCAGAGGAGGGCATGGCCTGCCAAGTGGCATCATGGGAAGCCTGCTCACACAGAGGAGTCTGCTGGTTAACCTGATATATGAAGCGTGTGACATGCTGTCAGTGGTAAAGTGTACCTGGTTGGTGGCAGCGCCCCCAACAGACCGTGTGGCATCACTGCAGGATGTGGGGGGGGCTGGTGCTTCCAGAAAGACACCGCAGGCAGCGCAGTAGAAGGCGTACGGATGTCCGCTCGCTCCACACCGCCAACACATGACACAGCTGGCTGCATGACGGGCCTAACAACACACATCACATCACTACATGTCCCAGAATGCCTCACACTAGACGTTAGCCTAGCACAAAGACAGGAAGCAGAGGGAAGCTGCTAGCTTAGCTCCATCAAAAGAGAAAAAAAACACCTTCCAACAACTGCATGTTTTATTTTGTTCATAATTGTTTTTAGAAATAAAAATCCAAAAAAGAGGCATTGTGTTTTTAGCAGCAGTAAGTGATTGGTTAAATTTAATTTAATCATGGATGTATTATAAGAGCTGGATACCAGACCAAAAGAGTTGCTCGGCTGGCACATGCGCCAAAACAGGTTTCTAGTTTCTGAGTTTGTTTCCGTGTTGTGCAGCCTGCTGAATATGTGCAGTAGTGTTTCTGCGCTGGTCCCGCCCCCGAGTTCCCACTCAGCCCACAGACTTTACATTGTGATGACGTCACAGATTTTTAAATCGCTTTTCTCGGCTCGAGGAAAGTTTTACAAATATTAAACCTCCATGAATCAATAATTCATTATAGAAAGAGTCAATATTGACCTTGTTTGCAGTTGGAGGTGTCCTGTCAACAGTTTAAGAGACGTGTCTTTTATAATGGTGGTCTATGTGGAAAATGCTCGTTGGGCCGCAGGGGGATTTTTAACTGCAATACTGCAAATGAGCACTGGGAGAAATTGGCTGCAAGGTTTAGCAGCGGCGCCCTATCCAGCTCTTATTATACATCCATGAATATAATGTTAGCAAGATTTACAGTGATTCTACCATCACAGATCAAGAGAGCTAAGGAGAGGGTTACTTGTAAATCAGACAGTTTAACAGTAGTTTTAGCTTTGGAGTTGTTAGCTCTTTTTGTGCTGAGCTAGGCTAGCATAGAGCTAGCTATACTAGAAGTGGACAGCTTTAACGCATCAACTAACAACAAATACAAATCAATGGTAGAAAGTAACTAAGTACATTTATTCAAGTACTGTACTGAAGTACAATTTTGAGGTTTTGAGTATTTCCATGTGATGCTACTTTATACTTTCTACTCCACTACATTTATTTGACAGCTTTAGTTACTTTTCAGATTAAAATTTTACAGAAAAATAACATAATGATAAGATTATAAATCACTCTGCATTATTAAAGATTAAACCAGTGTTCCCCACACTGTTTGACTTGTGGCTCTTTACATAAAATCAGTGTGTTTGTGTCTTTGTCATGTTTCAGATGTCTGAGTTTTTTGCAGTGACACCAAAGAGACATTTCCCCTCACATGGTTTCATATAAATAACTGTTTAAAGTCCAAAGAGGTTAAACTCTCCAATATTTCACAAAAACACAAATATTGAATAAAAGTTCTGAAACATTAATCCAAATTTATGTAGCAGAACTTTGTTTTTTCTTCTTTCCTCCTGATTTATCATCTCAACACCGCTCAGATGTATTTTATAACCCTCACAAAGCAGCTCAAACTAGCTCCACCTCGAGCAGCTACTGTGATAAAATGCTGCTTATGCATCGACTCATCAGTATTAATAATGTACTTTGTTGAATTTATTTAAAATATCAGTCCAGCCCAATTTTCTGCAAAATTAGTACTTTTACTTTAGTACTTTAAGCATATTTACATTGTGTTATTGATACTTTTACTCAAGTGAAGGATCTGAATACTTCTTCCACCACCAATAAAATTACACATTTATGAAACATTAATATTCAGGGGAAAAGAATGTTTAACTAATGCAGTGAGAGAGAGTGTCGGCTTCTTATGATCACAGGACCCAGGTGTTGTCCAGGTGTTTTCAGTGACAGATTGGTCAGCTGTGTGTGATGTCATGTGTGAGCTCATGTGTCTCCAGATGTGGGTTCACCTTGGAGCCACACCAGTCACAGTATCTGGCATCGCTGTGGTTTATACGTTTACATCTGGAGCACGACAACATCCTGCTGTCTGCTGACGGGACAGAGGGGGCGCTGTTACCAACACACACTGCCTGCAGCAACTGTACGGAGGACAAAACAGGCCATCATTAAAAATTAATGCGTAAATAAATCTCTTTATAAACACAAATAGAAATAGGTAATATGTAAAAATGAAAAAATATGAAATAATAAATAATCAAAATAATAAAACATTCATTCTCAGCAACAAATGAACATAGAATACTGTGAATGTTTTTGTATCAGTGTGTTCAGGTGTGTACAGGTATGTGTGTGTAGGCGTGTGTGTGCAGGTGTTACTGGCTGCAGGTGGCTCTCGCAGGTCAAACATCTGGAGATGTGAGCTGGATTTCCACCTCCGCAGCAAACACACACCACATGATGCTACACAGCAAACACACTGAACAGTTAGTGCTGACACACACACACACACACACACACACACACGTCAGGAGGAAGACCAATATAAAGAACATGAGCGGAGAGACGAGGTTTATTAATGGACAGAAGTGACACTTTATTACAGTGTAGAAGTCCACTCATTATAACAGAGTAGTAGTTATAAGTTACTACTGAGGGAAAAAAAGTTTGTTTTTGAGAATATAGTCATAATTTTTTGACAAGGCACTTGTCCTCTGGGTGTCTTAAAGCCACAGAGGTGGCCATGAACCATAACGTCCCCGGTTTTCATTCGTAAAATGGCCCCAAACATTTTAAAAATTAATAAATGTTTTATACACATATATAATTTAAAAAAATAAACATTTTAACAATACTTTTGGAACAAAATAAAAAACAAGAAAATAACATTATAGTATGAGGAAAAATTGGTAATTCCACAACAAAAGAAAATGAAATAATAAACTTGTAATTTTGCAAGAAAACATCACAATACTGTAAGAATAAAGTTTTAGATTTTACTAGAAACTTATTATGACAACAAACAGTTAGTAGACCAATTTATTAGAAATTATTAGAAAAGAAAGGAAAATATTATGAGAAACAGGGGTAAGTCAAAATATTAAAAGCCTTATGTTGTAATTTTACAAGATAAACTTTGAATTCTACAAGAAAACATATATATTATAATATATATGACAACATTACAACATCATGTTGAATTGTTGAATAGTGAGTTAAATTTCAGTACTGTAAACAATGCAAATGGTTGAAATTTCAAGTTAAGTGGTTGAGATAATTGAATGTGTGTGTGTGTGTGTGTGTGCGTGTGTGTGTGTGTGCGTGTGCGTGTGTGGTGTGTGTGCATGTGTGTGTGCGTGTGTGGTGTGTGTGTGCGTGTGTGTGTGCGTGTGTGGTGTGTGTGTGTGTGTGTGTGCGTGTGTGTGTGCGTGTGTGGTGTGTCTGTGCGTGTGTGTGTGCGTGTGTGGTGTGTGTGTGTGCGTGTGCGTGTGTGGTCTGTGTGTGTGTGTGTGTGTGTGTGTGTGTGTGTGTGCGTGTGCATGTGTGTGTGTGCATGTGCGTGTGTGGTGTGTGTGTGTGTGTGTGTGCATGTGCGTGTGTGGTGTGTGTGTACGCGTTTTTCTATCTTTATTGGGACCGTTTCTGGTATAAACACTGACCTTATTGGGACCAATAGTCCTCATGGGGACCAAAGCCTGGTCCTAATGCAGCAAAATGTCATTTCAATGTCATTGGTTAAGGTTAGTGTTAGGCTGTACAAAATGAATGGAGTCAATGTAATGTCCAATGTGTGTGTGCGTGTGTGTGTGTGTGTGCGTGTGTGTGTGTTCGTGTGCGTGTGCGTGTGCGTGTGCGTACCTGCAGTCGGAGGCTGGACTGTGGTTGTAGCTGTTGATGGATGGAGGCTTCACAGATCAAACAGGTCTCAGTGTTCACAGGAACCACAGTGTGACAGAACACACAGCGCAGCGTCTGACACCAAAACACACACACAAACTCAGTATGACATCACGATGACACGTCACTCTTAAACTGTGACTGCAAACCAGTAAGAACAATGTTTTCAAACAGCTGACAGAACATAGACTCCATTGGAGAAGATCAGCTATACCAGAGAAGTTCAGGTGTATCTGAGAAGTTCAGGTGTATCTGAGACGTTCAGGTGTATCTGAGACATTCAGTGCAGTACCTGTCCTCCCTCAGCAGGGGGCAGTCTCTGTTCAGGTAACGGAGGAACCACAGCACCACACTGAGCACAGAACTGAGCGAAAGGATCCGAAGGACGAAGACTCAAACACTGAGCACACCTGGACAGACCGACCAACAGGTTATTGAGCTGATCTTTAATTTATAGCTTAGATTGTTGATTTTTTTTTTTTAACAAAGCTCAAGATGAACTCTTCCTTATTTTACTGTTACACATCAAATCCACAACACATTTACTAAAAACCAGCTCTGTTTTTATTTGACATCAGGTTGCACTTGCTTCAGATTATTTTTTTTAAATAAATTAATGTCATATAAATTGTTTTTATTCACTGTGTTATGTTGATAACTTGTAATGTTCATAAATACAATGTTGAATGTGTTTTGTTTGAATAAGAAGCGGACGACCATGTGACTCTTTGTTTACTAGCATAGCATGCTACTCTCATGTTAGCCGTCTGAGTAGCTTTGTTTCTTTGAGCTTTTACAGTTTTTTTACAGTTGTGGTTACGTTAGCCGTTACAAAATGGTGCTTAGTCATGTCAGGATTATTATAGTTTTTACAAAGACATTTTTATTTATTATTTTACTTGTTATTTCATGATGCACTCGCATAATGTTGGAATAGTGGAACCGATTACAGTAGGAATTATTACTTGATTTATTGTAATATATGTAAGCCATGCAAGCCATGCATAGAAGCAAGCTGCACCAGTGAATGAAAGCATGAGAACATAATTTTATTTGTTTCTTGCAGAAAAATATGTGGCAGCTGAATCCTGTTATCATTCAACGGCTGCAACATAATGTACGTACAAATGGAAAACCTAGAGGAAAGGTCAGAGGGTCTGAGATGAAAGACGAAAGAACAAATATATGCTAACATGCTAACTGTCCGTTAGCCCACATTTTAGCGCCTGTTTGTACCGCAGGTAGTCGGTCTCTTTTTGGATTCGGGTCGTCTGCGTGCTGCTCAGCTGCTTCAATACGCCTGAACTCTGACAGACAGAAAACACAACAGAATTAACAGAAGTCAATAGTTTCAGCACCGCGGCAGAGAGCCGTTAGTCTGAGTCAGGTTGTGTGGCCTGTTTACCGCTGACTGGGAGTGTTGAGAGGAACCAGTTTGGGTGGTGGTGGCTGCGGTCGGAGATCCCAGTCGACTCTTTAGGAAACGAGGACCTGATTGAGGAGAGGTGGTTCTCATCATCCTCGGCTCTGAAGACACGCGACAGTAAATCTGTGTCAGTTTAGTTTTAATGTTCAGTGGAGATCAGTACATCAGTACCATACATCCTGGTTATTAGCTTCTAGGTCCAGTCAGCTTAAAGTTAGCTCTCAGCGAGGGAAAAGACCTTTTCTATGGGATCAATGATCTCTACAGAGTGGATGAACTCGTGAGGAGCTAAAAGAGCAACTTCATATAACTGAGAATAATGTTTCAGAGGGATCTTGACAGTGAGATCGGAGCCGGATGTGATGTCAAATGTAGGCCAAGCTACAAGGGATGCAAGAAGGAAGTTTATCCATTATATGAGTGTACAAAGATATTATTTTACACCCCTCAAACTGTTTAAAATGGGCCTAACCCAAGATAATCAATTACTCCCTCCACAATTTTGTGTTTGTGTTTTTGTGATTATTGTGGCCAAAAATATTTGATTTTACAGCGGCTTTTCTCAAAAAATTGCGATATATTTTGTGATGTTTTATGTCTATTTTTGTGGTAAAATTGCAGGATTTGGGAACATTTAGGAAATGTTTTGCTCGGTCTATGGAATCATTTTTGTTGGCAGGTGAGATTTGTCCGTCTCCCACCTGAATGCGCCTGAATCCTTGCTGAATGCTGCGATGATGTCAGTTACCACCACACCAAATACCACGATTGGCACAAATCACAATCACATTTGGACATTTCATGTGGAAAAGTTGTGGTAATTTAGCAAAATTGCAGCTCTCACAGATATTGTGGAGATTTCTTGAATTTGTGTTAATTATTGCAAAATCACAATTTCCTGGAGGGAGTGATTAGTGGAAAGGTAATAATGCTCTGTGGGACTGTCCCTTTTTGGAAAAAGGTGCTCGAACAACTCGAAGAGTAGCTCAAAAAACTGTTTATATGGGGATGAATGTCTCAGGCCACCATAAAAAGCAAAGTTTGGCCCGGCAGTAAAAATGTTTAACATTACTGTTAAAATGCTAAAATGAATAAAAACTTAAATGACAAAAAGTTAGCTCTTAGCTGTTGACCCTTGGGCTCCAGTCAACTAAACCAGCTACAGCGTGGACTGCTGATTAGCTTATTAGCCAACATTACACAACATATAAATCAGACAGATGTAAAGTAGTTGGAAAGTGGATTTATTCTCTTTTGATGGAGCTACACTCAGCTCCAATCAACTAAACCAGCCAGAATACAGGATGGACTGCTGACTAATTCATTATCATAACATGATACAACATGTCAATCAGTAATAGAAAAATGTTTTTGTTTTTTGTTTTTTTGATGGATTTGTTGTTGTTTAGCTAGGCTAAACACGTCTTATTCATCTGAAACGTGACTGTGGAGAACACACAGAACTGACTGAAACATTGGTTTGTTTCTCTCGCTTCAGTTTTAATCTCACTCTGATGATTTACCTCTTGGGTATCTACACACAGCACATACTGCACATATAAAAACTGCAGTATTTATCTGAAGAATGGCACTATATTTTTGTGTCATAATGGTACAGAAACAACTGCTGAGTGTGTTTGAAATGTTGAAAATTCAGAGCCGACCTGGAGGCCTCCGTGATGAACCGGCAGAGGACTCAGCAGTTCCTTCAGATGGACGCTGAAATGAAAACAACCAACTGATTAAAGTGGAAGGATTTCTTTATTTCAAATCTGTTTAGTGTTGGTTTCACTTTAAATCATCAGGACATTAACGCTGTTCTGTCAGAGCTCATGAAGAACAATGCTAACATGTGGATCCTCTGCAGGAGCAGTAAGACACGGGGCTGATGGGAAATATAATCTGAATGTGGTGAGGTAGTTGACTCTGTGGATGTTTAATTACCTGCTTGTCGCTCTGCAGGAAGTTCCCCTCACTCTCCTTCCTGCTGTTTGAATCCACAAGTTCAACAAAGAAATCCTTTGTCACCGTGGAGCTTTCTCTGCCATCACTGTGGAAATGATGCAGCAGGTCTCACGTCAGATAAAACTCACATATTAAATGGACAGACTGAGTGTAGTTTCTATACGACATTTTAGTGAAAGAAATTATTTTAAAAAACTTCAATCCTGGTGAACAAATGAGATGTCAGATGTTCAGACTGATTCCTCTCTCATGTCTGTATAATAAATATGATGCAACAGCCTACAGCTGGTTAGCTTAGCTTAGCATAAAGACTGAAAACAGATGGAAACAGCTAGTCTGGCCCTGTCTAAAGGCAGCAAAATCCAACACTTTATATCTCATTTGTTTAGTGAAATGTAAAAATGACATTATGTGTTGGACTGTTTCTTAACTTCCTGGAGTCTCCGCTGGTTGCCTGGCAACCTCATGGTGACAAGAAGACTTTAGAGGTGCTGGAAGGAGGATTTTGTTAGCTTTGGATGGAGCGTGCAGACATGAGAGAGGTATTTATCTTCTAACTCAACAAGAAAACAAATACGCTTATTTCCCAAAATGTTGAATTATTCCTTTTAAATTAGTTTTTGGCCTTTTTTTGCCTTTATTTGATTGAGTGTGAAGAGAGACAGGAAACATCGGTAGAGACAGGCAGGCATTCAACATGCAATCAAGGTCTGCCACCAGAATCAAACTGCGGATGTTATGGTTATGTAGAATATGTCTTAACCAGCAGGCCAATAATCTAATGATGTCATATATAATAATATATCAGTCAGAGGGACCAAACCACTACTTTTACTGCAATACTTTAACTACATCAAGCTCATAATACTTATGTACTTTTACTGCAATACTTTAACTACATCAAGCTCATAATACTTATGTACTTTTACTGCAATACTTTAACTACATCAAGCTCATAATACTTATGTACTTTTACTGCAATACTTTAACTACATCAAGCTCATAATACTTATGTACTTTTACTGCAATACTTTAACTACATCAAGCTCATAATACTTATGTACTTTTACTGCAATACTTTAACTACATCAAGCTCATAATACTTATGCAGTTTTACTGTAGTAGGATTTTTCATGCAGGAGTTTTACCAAGCAGCAACCTCCGGGGCTGAAACATGAAGCCAATGCTGAAGTGCCAAAAGCTGCAGTTCCTCAAATGGCCACTTGAGGCTGGCTCAAAAAGTGAGTCAGTCCCCATAAACCCCCATGTTAAAACTTTACAGCAGAAGCAGCAGTTTACAGCTTGGTGCAAAAAACAGTTTTGCTCTCTATAGCTAATTTCCCCGTTCATTACAACTGTACGGGGGTGAATTTTTATATAACTCACCCATTTAAATTAAATTAAGATTTAAAATTATGCATAATTAAGGGCATGGGCACTTTGAGTGACAGGTGGGTGCCATCACAGGCAAGTCGCTACCATGATGATAACGGTGGTTGGGTAACGTAACCATGGCGTAACCCCAGATTCACAGAGTATAGGCGAAGCTGTTGCTATTTCAGTGTTTTGGTCACCTAAAAAAAGTCTTGTTCAGTGTTGTGTTGTACTAAAGAACCTTCTAAGGAGTCGGATGTTCAGTTTTTTAATGGTAAGTACATTTTGTTTTAATGGTTTAAGCCTGTTTTTTGCTAGCAAAAATTACCATTAGCATTATCATAGTTAACCATATACTGTAAATGCTCTGTGCTAACCAAGCTAGCAGCTAGCATTAGGGTCAGCTCCACCCTTTTGTCCAAATATGGTCACTTCTGGCTCCAAAAATCCAAGATGGTGACGGTCAAAATGCAAATCTGAGGTTTCAAAACAGTCCACAAACCAATGGGTGACATCATGGTGGCTACATCCATAATTTTTTATAGTCTACGTGTTTTACTTACAATGGAGTATTTTTACATTGCTGTATTGGTATTTTTACTGCTGTAAATTATCTGAATAATTCTTCCAGCTCTGTATGTAACCTCTCCCAGTGTCACAGTGTCGTTGGGTGAGCAGTTACCTGGTGACAGCCAGAGCTCTGACAGCCACTCGACCAGCAGGCAGCAGGATCGGCTCGCTGTACTTCCTGCTGCTGCCCGTTGACCCCCGCTGCATCGCCGCTGGCTTCGACCCATCCAGAGTGTAGAAGATCAGCACTGCAGGAGTGTCTGCAGAGACAAAAACACCTGTCAAACACACCTGGTGACACTATAGCTGTATGAGCAATCAGAGGATTAGGAAGGTCTGAGAGTTAATACTGCCTGACAGACAAAACCCAGGACAGAAGAGTTGTTAAAGGTCTCTCTGCAGATCATAGAGGCCACTTTCTTGTCACATTACATATCCATGTAAACCTTTGTATCTACACAGACTGTGTAACTGATCAGGGAGTTCATGAGGTGAAATCTGCGTTGTCCTTCCACCTGTTGTCTGTCTAAATGTTTTTCCTGCTGAGGACAATCTGTGATTTCGTTCAGAGCAGTAAGAATCTCAGTCTATAAAACATGATTAAGTCAGTTCTTTATTTTGAGGTGAGTGTGTACATCAGAGCAACTGAGCTGCATGACAGAAATGTGTGAATGTAATTAAAAAGCAGTACTTAGATCACACAGACACACAGACTCATCCATGTTGAAGGTCTTCTTAATCAGTTATTAATCAGACCCAGGTCATAGAAATATCTCAAAGCTGTACAATGTATTACAGAAGCTGAAGGGGGCAGACACAACATACTGTATATAAAGGTGAAATGGGAAATGGAAGGTTACATTATGATTGGAG
>CM076447.1:475000-707500 GCA_038419695.1 Scomberomorus guttatus | reverse complement strand
TGACGACCACAACGCTGACGTATTATCTTGTGCGTGTATACTCTTTGGTAGAGGGGGGGTGACGCCATTGACAGGAGACCAAATGAAACAAACTGTTACCTTGATTAAAACTACAGATTTCTTTGGGTTTGAACATTGTTGGAAACATTTGGGATAATGTAAGTACACAACTCAACAATATATATAACATAGGTCTAGTTGTTTTTAGACATTTTAATGCTGAATAGTTACATATTATAGCTTTAACTGTGTACTATTCTAATGCAGGATGAGGCTGTTTTCTTACACCCTCTAATATCAAGAAGGCCTTGCGACCCCCCTGTGAAGCTGTGACGACCCCGATTGTGGGCTGGGACCCCCAGGTTGGGAACCAGTGCTGATTTGATTTTGTGTGTTTCAGGATCAAAGAGCTGTGTCAGCAGTTTCCTCACGGCATCACTGACCAGGTGATCCAGAACGACATGCCTCACCTGGAGCCGCAGCAGAGAGCCATGGCCATCAACAAGCTGCTGTCACTGGTCAGTCTGATGATGTCACTGCTGCCTCCTCTCTGCTGATTGGTCAGTCAGATCAGACCCTGCTGTAAACACCTGGCGGGTACACCTTCATGTTCTCAGCTGGTTGTGTTTCTGATGACTGACTGATCAGTTACCTGTTGTTCACCTGTGGTCTGTTCCAGGAAGCAGGTTTAACAAACTCTGACTTTAACTCTGAGTTTTGGGTTCCAGAACAGCTGATCGGAGTTTGTTCAATTAATCTGACTATGTTCACTCTGAGTTAAGCGCGTGTGTGATGAATGCAAAAGGCATCATCAATGGAGCTCTGATACTACATGTCACCATGGCAACAGGTAAATAAAAGGCAGAGCCTCCATTTGAATCCAGTGGACGTAGAGACATTAATGCATGTGTATGTGGACGCTGCACATTTATCTTTACAAAAACAGCCTGAGCGGGAAAAGTGTCAATAAAGTTTTATTCAGTGTCCATGAATTCATCATTTACCAGACTTACATTTCCTTAATGATGATAAAGTGGAATCTGACTGTATCAGGCTGCAGCTACTTTACATGTGAAATATATTTGTTCAGCTTTAATCTGACGGGGACAAAACACAGGAGGCAGCAACTGAAGATGAAAATATAGTTAAAGATTTAAAACATAGATCAAAGACACAGACGTGACTGTAAGCTCACAGTCTGATCCACTAATAATGTGTTTGCTGATTTGTTCTTGAAAAGGCGTCGAAGTTAAAATACAGCAGATTTTAAATGTTCAGACATATTTGTATCTCAGCTCAACAGCATTCAGTGATGCTGTCTGATCCTGCTCACTCACAAATATTAACATATAATCTCCAACATTATAGGAACGATGCTCCATCAGTGTGACCAGTTACATCATGAGTGACAGATAATTATTCATTGATCCTACGTGTCTGAAGCTTTTTACATTTAAACTGAGATGACACATTATGTGTAATAAAGATTTGAGGTGAGGAGCTGCTCTAACAGACAGACAGAGTCACAGTGTTATAACAGAAGGACATGCAGAGGTTTGATTCTGAGCTCAGGCTCAATTCACACTGTGGAATATTTGAATGTGAGAGAAAAAACTGCTGTTCAAAGAGATGACTGATGCACATAAAAGCTTTAGAAAGTCCTGAGTAACAAACTAATATCCAAGCAGGATTTAGACTGTGACAGACAGTAAATCTCCACTAATGAATGTGCTTCATTAGGAGCTTTGATACGGACTGAATGAATGAGGACATGAAACTCTGTAAGAGGGAGGAGACACAGAGAAACTCAGGGTTTGTTGGAGAAAAGCTGCCAGCGAGCAGGTTAGACCCAGAGTTTCCCTCATCTCAGGTTAACAAACATTTCACTAAAGCTGCTTTCTGGAAAACACCCCAGATGTTCACCTGACGTTCACCTGACGTTCACCTGACGTTCACCTGACGTTCACCTGACGTTCACCTGACGTTCACCTGCCGCTCACCTGACGTTCACCTGACGTTCACCTGACGTTCACCTGACGTTCACCTGCCGCTCACCTGACGTTCACCTGACGTTCACCTGACGTTCACCTGACGTTCACCTGACGTTCACCTGACGTTTACCTGACGTTTACCTGACGTTTACCTGACGTTTACCTGACGTTTACCTGACGTTCACCTGACGTTTACCTGACGTTCACCTGACGTTCACCTGACGTTCACCTGACGTTCACCTGACGTTTACCTGACGTTTACCTGACGTTCACCTGACGTTCACCTGACGTTCACCTGACGTTCACCTGACGTTCACCTGACGTTTACCTGACGTTTACCTGACGTTTACCTGACGTTTACCTGACGTTTACCTGATGTTTACCTGATGTTTACCTGATGTTCACCTGATGTTTACCTGACGTTCACCTGATGTTCACCTGATGTTTACCTGTTCCAGGGTCTGCTGGACCTGCTGAGGAACAGCTCAGGACTCCTGTACAGAATGAAGGACTCTCAGAGCACCAGGTAAACACAGCAGCTCTTTGATGTGTCCATGTTCATCATTGCAACACTAAACACATAATATGGAAGCAACACTAACGGAAACTGATGATCTGCAGATGAGTTTGTAGACGCTCAAAAACCATTTTTACTCGTGTTCTGAAGTTGAAGTTTTGAAATTGTCAGCAGAGTTCGATCATTATCCGTCAGTGCATCATTTCATCTCAGCTCATTGATTTACTGCACACTGTTAATTTCCAGCTGAATAGTTTTGACTGTGTTTGTGTCAGTAAGATGAAAGGCTCAGACAACCAGGAGAAGCTGGTCTACCAGATCATCGAGGACGCAGGAAACAAAGGTAGGACCTGCAGCAGCAGCACATGTTAAACACACGTTACACACATACATGTATGTAAACACAGCTGCTGAGGTGTAGTTCTGTTGCTGCTGCAGGCATCTGGAGCAGAGATATCCGCTTTAAGAGCAACCTTCCTCTGACTGAGATCAACAAGATCCTGAAGAACCTGGAGAGCAAGAAACTCATCAAAGCTGTCAAATCTGTCGCTGTGAGTTTACAGAGCTGCTCTCAAATTCACTGAAACATCAAACTCAAGCCAAAGTCCTCCTGACAGTCACATGTTTTGTGTCCAGGCGTCGAAGAAGAAGGTGTACATGCTGTACAACCTGCAGCCAGACCGCTCTGTGACGGGCGGGGCCTGGTACAGCGACCAGGACTTTGAGTCAGAGTTTGTGGAGGTTCTCAACCAGCAGTGCTTCAAGTTCCTTCAGAGCAAGGTACACAAAACTTTATTTAGGCAGGACGTATTCTGTTATTTCTGTCCTGTTCTGATGTCAGATGTTAAACATGGTCAGAAACTTGAGGTGAACGTATGTAGAAATGCAGCCTGCAAGACAAAGTCCAGGGTTCAGATTTGAGAAGTTGACATTTGGAGTAAAGAAGGAGAAAAAGAAGTGAAATTCTGCTACTATAGTTTGTTTACGTAGCCTCCGGAGCCGGAGGAAGCTTCCTGAAGCTGACCAATCAGAACAGAGCGGGCTCATCAGGAGGGGGGCCTTAAAGAGACAGGAGCTAAAACGGCCTGTTTCAGACAGAGGCTGAACTGAGGGGCTGCATAAAGGGCCAGTATAAGATAAATAAGGAGTTTTTAACTGGAAATCATGTTCATGGTTTGTTTCCTGCTTAGTTTCTTCCCATAATTATTATTATTGTTGACTGCTTGCATTTATTAGGGTTAAAAATATACCAGAACCCTGCACAGATTAAAGCTGCTATAATATTTTGATATATTTGAATAAAAACATGAGTAACAGAGAATGTTTTGCGCCTGTCAGAACTGATCAATTAAATTTGGTTAAACAAAATCAAAGGGCAGAATTATTAACATTGATTTATTGGTTTAGTTCATTAATAACCTTGTTACCTCATTAGACCTGCTCCCACAAAATGTGATTTCACTAAAGTATAAAAGTAGAAAGATGAGTAATCAGATATTCAGCTGGCAGCTGGTGCTGGGACAGCCTCTGAATTCTGTTTGGAGCAATGATACTGATACTGTACAGCAGTGATAATCAATATCATGGACATAATCCACAGTCTGAGCTGTCAGTGTGTAATGTGTTGGTCGTGGCTCGTAGTGATGAACCTACAGAGAATTATCAGTGACTCTGCAGCTCCCCTCGGCTTTACGGAGCTTTATAGTGAGTTTCAGCTCATTGTTTATCTGTCCGGCTGCAACTTTACTGTTTTGGTTCACTCTCAGCGCTCTCATAGCGTCGTTTTCAGAGAAAAAGCTGTAAAAAGCCACTGTACACTACCTGCTCAGCACCAAACAGCAAACACACACAGTTAGCTGTAGACTAGCTGGTGAACATAGTGGAGCTCAGTTCAAGATCCAAATAGAAGTGTATTAAATCCACAGAGAAATGAGTGTGTGACAGTGTGGTGCTTCTGCTACATCTAGAGCAGGAAATATTTAACTTGAGAGGACAAATTAATTTTCTGTCTCCATGACACCTCCTCCTTTTTAGAAACCCGAATAAGTAAAATGATCCAGTAATTCGCAAGTAGAAAGAAGAAAGGAAAAACTTTATTCTTCTCAGAAGGGAAATTCACAACATTAGAAAAGTACAAAATTAAAGATTAGAAGAATGTCTAAGAAAATAAATATTAAAAAATGTTTTTTCTGCTCTATTATCCTGTTAATACTCTCAGATTAATCTGAGAGTGACCTGTTGGGGGGGTCCTGACCCCCCACTGAAGCTAAAAGCTCTACTACTTAAATATTTCACCTGTTTATCTGAGGAGCAAGTTACTGTTGGTCACATGACCCTCAGACTGTGTTTGTGTTGGTCACATGACCCTCAGACTGTGTTTGTGTTGGTCACATGACCCTCAGACTGTGTTTGTGTTGGTCACATGACCCTCAGACTGTGTTTGTGTTGGTCACATGACCCTCAGACTGTGTTTGTGTGTTCAGGCTGAAGCAGCGAGGGACAGTAAACAGAGTCCCATGGTTCAGAGGAACAGCTCCTTCGCCACCTCGCACGAAGTCTGGAAGTACATCTGTGAGCTGGGAATCAGCAAGGTGACGCAAACTCATCCTCCTCCTCAGAGTCAAAACTCAGTCAGATGTGAACACACAGACATGAAACATACTGATATCTTTCAGTGTGACTGACACTTCCTGAGGAAATCATTATCTCTGATGTCCATCAACAATAAACCTCCATAAATTCACTTAGACACCAGAGAACAAAGAACATGTTGAAGTTTCCTTCAGTATCTCAGTGATCAGTGATATTTGTCTGATCATCATGTTACTCTGCAGACAGCAGCTGCTAACAGCTGATTCACAGGACTCTTTGCAGCTTTATTTGATATTTATGCTACAAATCCTTGTAGGAACAACACTGCACTCCCAGAGAAAAAGGAACAAATTAAACAGCAAAGCTACAATAACATAAACAAAAAAATGAATAATATGAGTTCATAAACATAAAAATTATAATATAATTAAACAAAATAAATGTACATTAACAAACAGACAGATGACTAACAAGGCGGCGAAAATAACTGAATAAATAAACAAAACAGAATTTTGGTCAAAATACAAGAAACTGAGAACATTCAGCATATTTTTAATGTTTGATTAAACTAATCAGATGTTTGGACGTGTCTGAAAGAACAGCAGCTCCAACCTGCAGCTGACGTTACAGCAGATCAGCAGTTTTATTTGTTTCTGTCGTCACGTTGGTTCAAACAGGCCGACATGTTGCTGTTAACATGTTTCCATCTGTCAGATTAACTAAAACATTTTCACACAAAAGTTAAAATTTCACTCTGAGCTGATTGAAATGACAGGAGGAGAAACATCTGAGCAGCAGGTAGTGATCAGGTCACCTCAGTTAGTTTCTGAATCTCTCAGGTGAGAACCAATCAAATATCAGAGTCAAACTGCAGGACTGGAAGCTGCTCAGTTTGATTGACAGCTCTGTGATGCAGGTGGATCTGTCCATGGACGACATCGAGACGATCCTGAACACACTGATCTATGACGGGAAGGTGGAGATGACCATCATCGCTGCGAAGGAGGGAACGGTGGGCAGCGTGGACGGACAGATGAAGCTCTACCGCGGCGTTAACCCCGTCATCCAGCCCACCGGCCTGGTGAAGACGCCCTGCGGAATCTGCCCGGTAACACGCACCACACACGTGTTTAATGTTTAGTTTCAAAGAGGATTTCCATAACTGCTCCCTGATTGGCCGTTTCCTCTCCGCAGGTGTTTGATGACTGTCACGAAGGAGGAGAAATCTCTCCGTCCAACTGCATCTACATGAGCGAGTGGCTGGACTTCTGACCGCAGCTCGTCTCTCTGCTCTTTTCTCTGTGATGAAAAGCTCTTTATTTCCTCAGCGATCTGTGATCCATGTGATTTATTTTGTATTTATCGCAAAGTTTAATAAACCTGGAGATGTGAAACGTCTCATGCACTGTATAAATCAGGGCAGCCGAGTCGAGCGTTCAGGTTTGTAGTGCTGAATGTTTAAAGCTCTGAGTGAGTGTCTGACTCAGAGTTTGAGGCTCTGGCTGCTCTCAGATGCTTCAGAAAGGCAACGATTGGCATCAGAGCTGCAATGATTACTCAGTTAATCAATTAGTTGCCAACTATTAAATGAATCACCAACCATTTTGATAATCGATCATTTTGAGTCATTTTTTTAAGAAGAAAAAGTCCAAATTCTCTGATTCCAGTTTGTTAACTGAATATTTTCTGGTTTCTTTGGTCTCTCTGACAGTAAACTGAATATCTTTGTTGTGGACAAAACAAAACATTTGAGGACGTCAGCTTTGGGAAACAGAGATTGACATTTTCTGGACCAAACAACTAATCGACTAATGGAGAAAATCATGAAAAGATTAATTAATGATGAAAAGAATCGTTAGTTTCACCTCCTGGAGGATTATGGGTTAAAGGTGTGATCACATGACATTTCTGTCATACGAATATTTGTTCCGTTTCTCATGTGCTTCTGTTGAAGCTCATCAGATGGACGAATCCAAGCATGCGTTTCCTGTTTTGGTGCGATGTCCGTCTGCTGTGGTGGTTTTGCGGGTCAGAGGTCATCTGTGCTCATTTCAGCCAATAGAAACACGGCTGCACAAACTGTAGTGATGCTCTCACACTCCATTTCCACCTGGTAATAAAGAACGGGTTCACAATTTTTCAAGTGTGTTAAACCAACAGTCAGGAGCCCGAATGAACAGTGAAACATTTTTCTTGCTGTAATTATTCCTCCTGTTCATACTGACCATTACTCACTGTGGATTTTGGCCTCCATCACTTCCATTAAAGCACATTTGAAGGGGATCTTTTAATATCCAGTATGAACAGGAGGAATGATTACAGCGAGGAAAACCTCTTTCACTGTTCATATGGACACCTGACTGCTGTTTTAATTCAACATGTCATCTGTATCTGGATCATGACATTTGATCAGTTTTTGCATGTATACCTGGTATTAAACTGCTCGTTTTCTCAATCAGATCTCAATATGCAAATTAGCTGGACGTGAGATAACTGTTTACAGTCGGTGATTGTTCGGATCAATATTTATTTATCACCAGCATCATAAATGCAACATCACATCCTTATTTCTGGTATATACATACAGAAACATCATGTGACCATGTTATTGTATTTCACTGTTGGGTTTAGGCAAAGCCTACATTCACAGAATCTGGGGTTATGGTAAGGTTGTCCAAAGTATTGATACTTTTTTGATACCACGTGTTTAAAGCTATACAATCTCTGTTAATTATACATTCGATAGTATCGAAAGTACCGAAGCTATAAAAAAACAGATCTACAATCAGATTTTCAACCCAAGGCTGCACAGATGAAACAACTGGTCCTCAACCTGTGGCTGTTACATCACTCTCCAGCAACAGAGAGGGTTCATCCACCGTGGCAAAATTAATTAAAAATCTATTTGCCTTGGTATCAAAAGAGGTAAATAGAATAGTTTTTATACTATTTTATCAAAGTTTAAAATTCTGGTATCGTGACAACCTTAAGTTACAGTATGTAACAAACATTCTTCCATGTGTCATTGTGTGTAAGTGTAACGTGTTTCTGTTGAGTCTGCTGTGGTCCTTCTTCATGTAAGCAGGAGCTAAAGAAGGACTGTTTGCATTATTTTAAACATTTTACAGCCTCAATTATCAATCAATATGAAAACAGCACTCAGGTACATAACCCCGGTTCTGCACTCTGAGTGTGTTTACCCAATCACAGCTCACATTAGGCCTCAGTGTTTTCCATCAGAGCTCATTAAAGCGCTCCATCAGACTGTAATGGGCTCAGTGCTGACGCTCAGCTCAGCTCAGTTTACATATCGACCAGGAGGCAGGAAGTCACCTCATTAAAGGTTCATCTTCTGCTCACCAGGCTGAATGCTTTCATGTTTTCTGCATCTGGTCTGTGACACGTCTCCAAAGACTACAGTACCCATGAGCCTCTGCGGCTGTTGCCAGGAAGATGATTTCATGAAATCAGAGTTGGATCATATTCAGAAGAATAGTGGTAGTTATGAGTTTTTCCTCTGACAAGAGCTGAGTGTTGACAGCTGCAGATACATTAAGCTCATTAATAATTAATCAGCACTGACTCTGCTGAAATGGAGCCACGCCCACCTTGTGACATCACTTCCTGTTGAAAATTAAACAAATAATTTCTTTAACAACTTTTATGGAACTTTCTCTACCAGTTCCTCCAGGAACTGTGCTAAATTACAGCAACTTTTCCACATAAATGTCCAAATGAACAGATGCTTGTGATTTGGACCAATCGTGGCGTTTGGTGTGGTGGTAACTGACGTCATCGCAGCATTCAGCAAGGATTCAGGACAAATCTCACCTGACAACAAAAATGATGCCATAGACCCAACAAAACAATTCCCAAATGTTCCCAAATGTTCCCAAATGAGGTTTGATTCAGGTAGTCAGAAAAATACAAGCTGATGTTGTTCAGACAGCAAAGATGGACATAATCTACCTCAAACATCAACATGAAACTATATTTTTATGTTTTATTTTAATGGCATTATTGACTGATTTTATTTGGTGCTAATGTTGAGCTGAAAGTTTATTTAATAAAGCTTATAAATGGAACTCAAGTACAGTATTTTCTTTGTTATATAACTTTGAGCCCAGAAAATACACTAAACATTAGACCTGAAATATAGTTGTTTCTGTGATATGCAGAATGCTTTTTATCCAAGGAAGTCATTACATATGACTCTTCACTGGCAGGAGTTTAAATAAATCACATTATTTTCTTTTGTTTGCAATTTTTCCCAATTCCTGCAATTTTACTGCAAAAAGAGACATAAAACATCACAAACTGAATCACAATTTTAAAGAAAAGCTGCTACAAAATCATTTTTGGCCACAATAATCACAAAAAAGCTAATACTATTAATACTACTAATACTATTAATACTGTATATACTGTTTGTACTGTTAATACTGCTAAAACTGCTAATACTGTTAATATTGTTTATACTGTTAATACTGTTTATACTGTTAATACTATATATACTGATTATATTGTTTATACTGTTAATACTATATATACTGTTTATACTGTTAATACTGCTAATATTGTTTATACTGTTAATACTGTTTATACTCTTAATATTGTTTATACTGTTTATACTGTTAATAGTGTTAATATTGTTTATGCTGTAAATACTGCTAATACTGTTAATATTGTTTATACTGTTAATACTGTTAATACTGTTTATACTGTTGATACTGTTAATACTGTTTATACTGTTAATATTGTTTATACTGTTAATACTGTTGATACTGTTGATACTGTTGATACTTTTAATACTGTTGATACTGTTGATACTGTTGATACTTTTAATACTGTTTATACTGTTTATACTGTTAATATTGTTTATACTGTTAATACTGTTAATACTGTTAATATTGTTTATACTGTTAATACTGTTAATACTGTTTATACTGTTGATACTGTTAATACTGTTTATACTGTTTATACTGTTAATATTGTTTATACTGTTAATACTGTTTATACTGTTAATACTGTTAATACTGTTTATACTGTTAATACTGCTAATACTGTTAATATTGTTTATACTGTTAATATTGTTTATACTGTTAATACTGTTAATACTGTTTATACTGTTAATACTGCTAACACTGTTTATACTGTTAATATTGTTTATACTGTTAATACCATTAATACTGTTTATACTGTTAATACTGTTAATATTGTTTATACTGTTAATACTGTTTATACTGTTAATACTATATATACTGATTATATTGTTTATACTGTTAATACTATATATACTGTTTATACTGTTAATACTGTTAATACTGCTAATACTGTTAATACTGCTTCTACTGTTAATACTGTTTATACTGTTGATACTGTTGATACTGTTAATACTGTTGATACTGTTGATACTGTTGATACTTTTAACACTGTTTATACTGTTAATACTGTTTATACCGTTATTACTGTTAATACTGTTTATACTGTTAATATTGTTTATACTGTTAATACTGTTTATACTGTTAATATTGTTTATATTGTTTATACTGTTAATACTGTTTATACTGTTTAAACTGTTAATATTGTTTATACTGTTTCTACTGTTAATATTGTTTATACTGCTAATACTGTTTATACTGTTAATATTGTTTATACTGTTTCTACTGTTAATATTGTTTATACTGCTAATACTGTTTATACTGTTAATATTGTTTATACTGTTAATATTGTTTAAACTGCTAATACTGTTTATACTGTTAATATTGTTTATACTGTTAATATTGTTTATACTGTTTCTACTGTTAATATTGTTTATACTGCTAATACTGTTTATACTGTTAATATTGTTTATACTGCTAATACTGTTTATACTGTTAATACTGTTTATACTGTTAATATTGTTTATACTGCTAATACTGTTTATACTGTTAATATTGTTTATACTGTTTCTACTGTTAATATTGTTTATACTGCTAATACTGTTTATACTGTTAATATTGTTTATACTGTTTCTACTGTTAATATTGTTTATACTGCTAATACTGTTTATACTGTTAATATTGTTTATACTGTTAATATTGTTTATACTGCTAATACTGTTTATACTGTTAATACTGTTTATACTGTTAATACTGTTTATACTGTTAATATTGTTTATACTGCTAATACTGTTTATACTGTTAATACTGCTAATACTGTTAATACTGTTTATACTGTTAATACTGTTAATACAGTGAAAAAATGCATTCTTTGACAATATCTTGTGCAATATTTTGAAGCTAAGCAGCATTTTCACTTAGAATATATTTTTACAATATTTTGTGTTTTAATTGTAAATTTTATTTATATATAGTTGTATTTTCTCTAACTTTGTGTAGATATTTGTGTTTTTTCTTTCCTTCTATTTCTGACTGATATGAACCAACACCAGGCATATTTGTTGTATGTGTAAAGAGATTGTGATCCTGAGCAGTGCGGCCTGTAGGGGGCGCTGACAGCAGAGATGGAGTTCAGAGTTGTTCAGAGGAGTCTGTGAATGCAACACAGAGTCCAGTCTGACAAATAAAAAGATGAGAAGCAGGATCTGAGTCTGATGCAGAGAGAGATGGAGGAGGCAGAGTTTGGCTGTTGTTGCATAAGTTTTTTTGACTAACAAAGACAAAGATGTTTTTTTAAAATGCTTCACAGGTTTTATCCAAATAATCATAATTTACCGAAACTAAAGAAAGACAGTGATGTAAGTTTGTGGGGAGCTCAGAGAAACGTTGGATTTATTAGATTCAGTGATTTGGGCGCTGCAGGTAAACTGTTGCTTTATTTTCACCCTTTCTCTTACTGAGTGTTGGTATCAGCAGTGGTAGAAGTACTTAAACCGTTATTAATACTGCACAGTAAAAATACTGTAAAAGTCCTGTATTCAGATTTTTACGTAAAGGCAGAAAGGAATTATCAGCACAATGTTAACGTCTGTTCACAGTGGAGCTTTTCATTCTTATATATTGCTGGATGGTTTAATTAATAATAATGCATCATATTGTATTTGTTATATTTTGTGAGTAAAATCTGAATCTGCAGTGTAACAAAGTAACATTTATCTATCACTAAATGTAGTTTACAGTGTTTTCCTCTGCAGTAGAAGTACACAGGTGCATATTTTTTAAGTACTTTGGGGCCTTTTGTAAGTTATTTCAGGGTATAATGAGTTAGAACAGTAACATAATTCAACATTTTAAAAATCCAATCATAATAAATCTACAGCTGTTTGGGGCCCTTTTAGTTGGGGCCTAAAGGTAAAGTCGCCCTGACCTTTAGTCCCTCTGGTGTGTTGTGACTGTGGACACAAACTGCTGTAAACTTGTATACTTCTTCCAATAAAGCTGTTAAAAAAAGGGAGGAAGAGGAGGAGGCTGTGTGGAGGGAGGAGGAGGGAGGAGGAAGAGAAGGGGGGCAGTGCGGATTCTTTCCCGTCATTCCCTGCAGCAGCAGCAGCAGCAGCAGCTCCCTCCTCCCGTCTCACGGTGCTCTCGGTGTCGGATGCCCGTCTGCGGACTCTTCCTCTCGGCTGAAGTTTGGAGCCTCGCCTGGTTCCTGTGAGCAGGTGAGCCGCTCCTCCGTGTTTCTACTTGTTTCTGTGTTTCTACCTGATTCTATTCTGCCTCTATTGTCGCACCGGAGCTCTGCGGAGGGACACACCGAGTCTCTGATCCTCATGTCGGATGAATCTGTGCGCTCTCACTCTGCTCCGGTCACCGGCGGGGAGTCTCCCGGAGGCCCGCTCTTCTCTCCGGGCGGGATCCGCTCTCAGTAGCCGTGTCGCGTTGCGCTCCAGCCCGCGGGTCCGCTGCACGTCCCCCCGCCCCGCCAGCAGCCATCAGTGTCGGCGGAGGATGGAGCAGAATAACGGTGCGCCATGCATGGACGCAAACACAGGCGTGGCCGCGGGAGGAGGAGGAGGAGGAGGAGGAGGAGGAGGAGGAGGTGTGTGTTACTGTGTGTGTTCAGGACAATAAACACCGAGGAAAACGCTCCTCATCGTGCCGATCTGCGGGTGTTTGTTAGGGGCAGAATGAGCGGGCTGTGGCCGGCCTCCTGCAGCTGTCTCCGGCTGTGTGAGGCTCTGCAGGCCGGTGCGTCAGAAAATGCTGGAAAACAGACATCAGGACGGAAGGTGGAGCAGGCCTCTGGCCCCCAAACACCCAAACACACGCTGGGTTTCGGGAACGTTGCACGAACGTTGTCCTGACGTTCTGTAAATTCACACAAACAACATGAGTTCTCCGGTTCCTGTTCTGTTAGAACTCAGCAGAACCGTGATGTGGTCCTGCAGGGCCGGCTGCAGCCCGGGGGGGGGCGCCAGATATAAACACCCCCCCCCCCCCTTCACAAACAAATAAAGGGTGCAGCAGCAGATGGTTTTTAAGATTTAGTCTCTTTTGTTCAGTTTGCAGCGACATCATGTAAACAACACTTCTGTTTGGTTCCAATGTGAAACGTTCTGCTAATGTTTAAAGAACATCTTCAAAGCAGGAGAATGTTGTAGATAAATTAATTAATCCCAACGTTTCTTTAATGTTCCTTTTGCAAACTTACAAAAACGTTCCCTGAAAGTCTCTGTGAAACCTCTTTAGAACATTTGGAGAACGTTCCTTGAAGGTTAAAAGAACATCATTTACAACATGAGAACATTATTATCAGATAAACTATGAAAATGTTAATAAGAGGAAGGAAACCTTCAGGAAACTATATTTGGTTGCAGGAAACATTCTGGGAATTATTTTCTAAAATCAAGAGAATCTGAACAATCCTATAATGTTCCTGTAACGTTCTGAAACCCTCTACAGAACGTTGTTTCATGGTTCCATGAAAACGTTTCCTGCTGTAGACAGTAAATAATTACAGATCACAGCGTCTCTGCTGGTTTTCTTTCATACTTGGTGCGGTTTGATGGTGAAACTGATATTAAAATGTAATTCTGTAAATTTAACTTCAACATCAGATTGTTTTGATTGATTGATGCTGATACAGTGAGTCCATTAATTGATCAGTGGATGGTTGATGATAAATATCTGGGCTGGAACCATATGGCAAAATATCATATCACCATATCTTTGACATTATTGAAGATATTTGTTTTGTTTTTTCTCTAATACAAATGAGAAATGAAACCGTAGGGTTTCTGTTAAACTTGTTCAATAAATACAGCTCAAATATACTGGAGAGAAATAAGGATCAATCAAAAATGCTGTATTGAATTTCACAATTCTTATTAGGAATATCTGCAATACGACGGCGTCATCGCTGCAATCTCACGGTTTCTGGTCCGAATGTTTGCAGATTCTAAACATATGATGACGTTTAGTAAACAGTTAACATTCATGTAAATGTCGGTGCGTTTGCTGTCCTGTTACACGTATTCACCTGCTGAGCCAACATAACATAAAATACAAAGAAATGAAATATGTATGCTGACTGTATAATCTAACATCAGGAGTTACTTTGTCTGACATTAATAACACAATAACAGCTTCCTGCTGACTGCAGTTAATGCAGATCAATGTGACGCTAGAAACTCAGATTAATTTAGCTGACACTAAACGCATCAGTTTCAGTCCAAAGCGTCGTCTTCACATCTGTGACCAAATATTCAGTTTACAGTCATAAAAACAGATTTAAGCAGCAGAAACACATTATTGTCATTCCTGCTGAAAAGTAAATCAGACAATTAATTGAGTTAATTGACTAATTGTTTCAGCTGATATTATAATATCTAACCTATTCTAGCATAATATAATGTTATATAATATAACATAGTATAACATTACATAACAGATCAATCGATTACTAATTGGACATGAACCTAATTTCTCAATAATAAAAGACGATATTTTTATCAGACATTTGAAACGACGTGTTCACAACATCTGATCTTCTTTTAAGTGTCTCCTACAGAGAGTGATGCATTCTGGGTAGTTTGTAGCATTAATGTTGCTAGGCTAGCAAGTTTCTTCCAGTCTGTGAGAGTCAGTCAGCAGTCAAAGTGTTTGTTAGCTCAGTTTAACCTGCAGAGCTGCTGAAGGCTCGTGTGACGCGTTTTATTTCCTCTCTGTGATTACTCCACCTGGAATCAGGTAGATCACATGACGACTCAACATCCCTAAACTTAATATAACAACATATTGTGATATAATAATAAGGTTTTATTTTCACAGCACTTTCAGGTGTGAGCAGCTGCTGCTCCTGAAGTGTGTTTCTGTTTTCTTATCTCACATCTTTCTTTATTCGATCTCCTCGATGTGACTGAACACAGAAACTCACAAACTCTCCTGAACATAACCATCCTGCAGGTTTATATTCTGACAGCAGTTTACATTATTTACACATATTTGTACTTTTCTTGGTCTTGAGAAGCTGCAGCATTTATTAACTGACACACTGCAGTCTGTACTGTACATTTACTGCTAGACTGACAACTTCCTGCTAACCTTTTCCTCTGCTGCGCTCACATTCACGTCACCTCTCTGCCGCTCGCTCTGTCGCTCTGTCGCTCTGTCGCTCTGTCGCTCTGTCGCTCTGTCGCTCTGTCGCTCACTCGCTACACACACACACATTATACACGCTCCTATTCTTTAAAGCAGCTACGCTGCTCTTATAACAGCACCTTTCACCTAGATGTCCTTTGAAGAACGAGGAGAGGGAGGACGACAGTTCCACGGTAACGTCGGGTGTTATCGTGCTCGCACAGTGCGACTGAAAATCATTAGTAGCTTAATGATATAATGATTGATCACAGAGGAAACGCTGGATTCTCACGTTTGTCTGTAATTTTGTCAGACAACTAAGAATACTACAATACCCATGATCCTCGGCTGCTGTTGCTATGTTGCTAAGTTATAAACAAAACGTGTCGCCATGGTTACTGAATTCACTCAAAGTGACCCAGACATTAAAAGTGAACAGATTTAATCTGCAGATTGTAAAATCAATAAGCTCTGTGATTGGCTGTTTCTTGCTGAAATGCACCTTGGGAGTTGTAGTTAACCACAGGCTTGTGACAGATATTTTCTAACACAGTTGTTCATCTTTTTTTCTGATGATTCAGGAAAGTTTCATGTTGATCAGAGAACTAAGAGGGTAGGCAGGGTAACATAATATAATGTAACATAATAATAATAATACATTTCATTTTTAGAGCGTGTTTCAGGATACTCAGAGATGTAATATAAAACATAACATAACAGCTAACAATTCTTTTCATCCGTCACAGTTTCCTAAAATATTTGAAGTCTTCAGATTGTTTGGTTCGTTTGTCCATCTGACCAAAGTGAGTGTTTGACATTTTTGCATTAAAAATGACTGAAACGATTAATCGATTATCAAAAATAGTTGCAGATTTTTTTTTCTGTCGGTCGACTAATCGATTCATCAACTAATCTCAGCAGCTCCACATAATGTAATGGCAGGTCGTTGTCAGAATCAATGACAGCTTCAGACAAAACATCAATATTTTTTGACATTTTTTGACATTTTTTGCACCAATAAGACGCCGGCGTGTCAGCAGCGAGTCGTTGTGTGATTCAGCAGAAATGTTTTCTTCTCTTGTTCAGTCTGAGCACAGATCAGTGATGAAGGGTGGGGTCAGCTAACCAGGAAATGACTGTGTGTGTGTGTGTGTGTGTGTGTGTGTGTGTGTGTGTGTGTGAATCCGATAACTCCACCCGGCTCTGCTTGGTGGAGTGAGGTCATTCTTCTTCTGCTGTTTCTGGAACATAAAACAGGCGGCGTCCTGACTCTGACCTGAAGTTAACCTGCTCTCAGCTCTTTATGTTCTTGTTTTACTGTCACATGAAATGTTTCACATCGTGTGTCTGACAGCAGCTTCAGGTTTAACTAAACTTTATCTGTCATTTGCTCAGAGAACAAACACACGGCAGCTTTTCACACGCAGTAAAAATAGAGTTGAAATACATAAAAAGTACAAAACTAGAAGTTAAACTCAGGTTCAACAGATTGATCAGTTTAACTTCACCCAGTCCAGCTTTTTCACAATGAGCTTGTCAGAGCTGCAATGATTAGTCGATTAATCTATTAGTTGATCGAAAATTAATTGTTACTATTACTATTGTGATAATTGATTAATCATTTTGAGACATTTTTTAAGAAGAAATAGTCCAAATTCTCTGGTTCCAGCTTGTTAAATGTGAATATTTTCTGGTTTCTTTAGTCTCTATGACAGTAAACTGAATATCTTTGAGTTGTGGACAAAATAAGACATTTGAGGACGTCATGTTTGGAAACACTGATCCACATTTTCACCATTTTCTGACCAAATAACTAATCGATTAATGGAGAAAATAATCTCCAGATTAATGAATAATGAAAATAATGGTTAGTAGCAGCTGTGTAAAGCAGTTTAATGTGAGATTCATCTGAACACACAGACATTCTTCACAGGACGTACGAACACTGTGTGTCGGTGTTTAACCCTGCGGGACAGCTGCTGCTGGGAGACAGGTGACACACACCTGTTCTCTGTGTGTGTGTGTGTGTGTGTCTGTGTGTGTCTGTGTGTGTGTGTGTGTGTGTGTGTGTGTCCTCAGCTGTGACTGTCAGGCTCTGAAGAATGTTTGATGGTATTTCAGGAGTTTTTCTGCTCAGAGTTGCAGCCATTTGTTCAACAACCCCCACCCAACACACACACACACACACACACAGACACACACACACACACACTGCTAGCACCCTCCCGTCATTTCTATTTAAAAAATGCACCGGGGTGTGTGTAAACTGTGCGAGGTGTGGCTGTGTTATGTGTCCTGTAAATGGTTTTTGTGCAGCGTGCGATCGCTATAGTTACTGTATATCTGTATCTATATAGAGTTCAATATATATATAGTTACTGTATATCTGTATCTATATAGAGTTCAATATATATAGTTACTGTTTATCTGTATCTATATAGAGTTCAATATATATATAGTTACTGTTTATCTGTATCTATATAGAGTTCAATATATATATATAGTTACTGTATATCTGTATCTATATAGAGTATATATAGTTACTGTATATCTGTATCTGTATAGAGTTCAATATATATATAGTTACTGTATATCTGTATCTGTATAGAGTTCAATATATATATATAGTTACTGTATATCTGTATCTATATAGAGTATATATAGTTACTGTATATCTGTATCTATATAGAGTATATATAGTTACTGTATATCTGTATCTATATAGAGTTCAATATATATAGTTACTGTATATCTGTATCTATATAGAGTATATATAGTTACTGTATATCTGTATCTATATAGATGTAGATATAGATCTATATTTAGTGGAGTGGAAGCTGTCCACTATCTCAGGAATATCTGAGGGAATTTCTTCAAATTTGGCACAAACGTCCACTTGGACTCAAGGATGAACTGATTAGAATTTGATTGTCAAAGATCAAAGGTCACTGTGACCTCACAAAACATGTTTTTGGCCATAACTCAAGAAATACAATAATTATGACACAGTTTCACACAAATGTCAACATTTCTAGTTTCCCCCCGCTTTATGCTAAGCTAAGCTAGGCTAAACATAAATTAGACAGCAGACACGTCAGATTCAGTTTCTTTGTCTGTGAGCAGCTGCTGCTTCAGAGCAGCTCACCTGTCACTTCATCAGTTTTATGATCCGTTGGTTCTCTGTGAGTTTGGGTTCCTGCAGGCGTCATGTTCGGGGAATGTGAACCCAAACACACAGAAACCCAGAGGGAGGGGGTGGGGGCCGCTCACACTTCCTGCCCCCCCTCTTTAAACCGTTATTCCTCTCAGTCTCAGTTTTTACTCTTTGCTCTATTTTTATCCTCAAATCGCTTCTTTTTTCAGGGAAAAGCTGAAACATGTTTCACTTTTTCACACAATCTTAAAACTTTTCTGTTTGTAAATCATAAATATTTAACATTTACACATTTCTGTAAGTTTGAACAACAGATAAGATGATTTTAGATAATTTTTCTGTTTAGTTTGATGTTTTCAGGCTGCGGTTCGTCTGCAGACGTTTGATCACAGCTGAAACATGTTTAATGTTTCATCTTCGATCGCTGCTCTGAGTTTTTTCTCTGAGTTTACTGAATTATTCTCGTCACATGAAGTTTGTTGTTTTCGGATTCAGTTTGAAGTCACAGATGATCTTTTTAAATTTGCCTCTTCTGTTACTCAGCACAAACTCTATATGGCCAAAGGTATGTGGACAGGCCTGTGTTTGTCAGACTCTCTCAGACAGATGATGGATCTGTTTCCTTTCCATCCAGCGGAGGATTCTGGGAAGTGGGATGCGTTAATGGCGGGCGGGTCCCTCGGGACGTCTGAGTGCTGTAACGGCTCCTGCTGCTTCTCCGTCCAATAACTCCATCAGCTGCGGTCAGCTGACCCCGGCAGCCAATGGGAGCTCAGCGTCGCTGCTCTCACAGAGACACAGAAACACCAGCGACTGTGTTTAAACACTACACTACCCATGAGCCTCAGCAGTCATTTATCCATTCAAAGCTCTGCCTTTATAGTTTTTGAGTCAGACATGTTTGTTGGTGTTTCATCCCTTCAGTCATGTGACTCAGTCAGCTGATGTTTAAGCAGCTTCCTGTCAGAGCAGACAGCTGAGACAACCAATCAGCAGGCTGGAAACAGTTAATAAACGTCTCATTTACAGAGACGAGTCTGAACAGAAAGGTCAGCTGTCTGACATCACTTCCTGTTTACTACATAACAGCTTTCAGACCTGCAGCCCTTTAATCTGACGTCAGAACAGAAAGCAGCACGTCAAACATGTTTCACTGTAAAACTTTATTACCTCAGTCTTCATCTCTGATTTAATCAACTGGGAAACTCTTATATCAGCACAAAGTTCTTTCTGTAGACGACATAAAAGACAAATCACAGATATAAAAAAGAAAAACACAAGAACAGCAAAGTACAAACAGACAGTTAAAGACCATAAAAACATCAGAAGACAGAAACTTTTCTTACTGTTTGTTCTGCATACAGCTGCCTGATGTGCTTTTTATTCCTGTGTCTGTGTTTGTTTGTTTCTAAACAAATGTGATTAATAAAGTTTCAGATAAATGCTGGAGTATATTTTGTACAGAAGAAGACTGACAGTATGAACATGAGGAATCATGACATCATCGTGACATCATCAAGACATTTGTCATTTGTTATGTTGCTGTGTTGTGTTGTGTGGTATGTTGTGTTGTTGTGTGGTGTGTTGTGTTGTTGTGTGGTGTGTTGTGTTGTTGTGTGGTGTTGTTGTCTGTTGTTGTGTGTTGTGTTGTGTGTTGTTGTGTTGTGTGTTGTTGTGTTGTTGTGTTGTATTGTTGTGTGTTGTTGTTGTGTTGTGTTGTGTGTTGTTGTGTTGCTGTATTGTTGTGTGTTGTTGTTGTGTGTTGTTGTGTTGCTGTATTGTTGTGTGTTGTTGTTGTGTTGTTGTTGTGTGTTGTTGTTGTGTTGTTGTTGTGTGTTGTTGTTGTTGTGTTGTTGTGTTGTTGTTGTGTTGTTGTTGTGTGTTGTTGTTGTGTTGTTGTTGTTGTGTTGTTGTGTTGTTGTGTGTTGTTGTTGTGTTGTTGTTGTTGTGTTGTTGTGTGTTGTTGTTGTGTTGTTGTTGTTGTGTTGTTGTTGTGTGTTGTTGTGTTGTTGTTGTTGTGTTGTGTGTTGTGTTGTTGTTGTGTTGTTGTTGTGTGTTGTTGTTGTTGTGTTTTTGTGTTGTTGTTGTTGTGTTGTTGTTGTTGTGTTGTGTGTTGTTGTGTTGTTGTTGTGTGTTGTTGTTGTTGTGTTGTTGTGTTGTTGTTGTTGTTGTTGTGTTGTTGTGTTGTTGTTGTGTGTTGTTGTGTTGTTGTTGTTGTGTTGTTGTGTTGTATTGTTGTGTTGTTGTGTTGTTGTTGTGTTGTTGTTGTGTGTTGTTGTGTTGTTGTTGTTGTGTTGTTGTTGTGTTGTTGTTGTGTGTTGTTGTGTTGTTGTGTTGTTGTTGTTGTGTTGTTGTTGTGTTGTTGTGTGTTGTTGTGTTGTTGTTGTTGTGTTGTTGTGTGTTGTGTTGTTGTTGTTGTGTTGTTGTTGTTGTTGTGTTGTTGTTGTTGTGTTGTTGTGTTGTTGTTGTTGTGTTGTTGTTGTTGTTGTTGTTGTGTGTTGTGTGTTGTTGTTGTGTTGTTGTGTTGTTGTGTGTTGTTGTGTTGTTGTGTTGTTGTTGTTGTTGTTGTGTGTTGTTGTTGTGTTGTTGTGTTGTTGTTGTGTTGTTGTTGTTGTGTTGTTGTTGTGTGTTGTTGTTGTGTTGTTGTGTTGTTGTTGTTGTGTTGTTGTGTGTTGTTGTTGTGTTGTTGTTGTTGTGTTGTTGTGTGTTGTTGTTGTGTTGTTGTTGTGTGTTGTTGTGTTGTTGTTGTGTGTTGTTGTGTTGTTGTTGTTGTGTTGTTGTTGTTGTTGTTGTTGTGTTGTTGTTGTTGTTGTTGTTGTGTTGTTGTTGTTGTGTTGTTGTGTTGTTGTTGTGTGTTGTTGTGTTGTTGTTGTGTGTTGTTGTGTTGTTGTTGTTGTGTTGTTGTTGTTGTTGTTGTTGTGTTGTTGTGTTGTTGTTGTTGTTGTTGTGTGTTGTTGTTGTGTTGTTGTGTTGTTGTTGTGTTGTTGTTGTTGTGTTGTTGTTGTGTGTTGTTGTTGTGTTGTTGTGTTGTTGTTGTTGTGTTGTTGTTGTTGTTGTTGTTGTTGTTGTGTTGTTGTTGTTGTGTTGTTGTGTTGTTGTTGTTGTGTTGTTGTGTTGTTGTTGTGTGTTGTTGTGTTGTTGTTGTTGTGTTGTTGTTGTTGTTGTTGTTGTGTTGTTGTGTTGTTGTTGTGTTGTTGTTGTTGTGTGTTGTTGTTGTGTTGTTGTGTTGTTGTTGTGTTGTTGTTGTGTTGTTGTTGTTGTGTTGTTGTTGTTGTTGTTGTTGTTGTGTTGTTGTGTGGTGTGGAGTCCAGCGGGGGGTGCTGTGAGTTTATTTATGAAAGAAAATCTCTGCTGCAGTCTGACATCATCATGTTTCCACACGTCAATATTCATATTTGTAGTTTTCTGAAAGGTTTTCAGATGTTTGTTTTGCTCCAAACAGGTTCTGAGTGTTTGTTCAGTAGAAAACAAATCGACTGTTGGAAGAAATAAATAAATAATATAATAATAATACATCAGCTGATTGTATGCTCATCAATTCATCATTTTGTTTGTAAAATGACAAAAGTTCTTCTTCACGTCTTTTCTCTGACAAACAAAAATATTCATTTTATTATGAAATAAAACAGAAAAACTGGATTCAGATCATTTCTGACATTTTTACTTTTGATTGACTGATTATTTCAGGTGTTTTATATTTGTACAGATTCATGTATTAATCAACATCAACTTGTTAAAATGGACAAAAAAATACAAAAGTAAAATATTCCTGTATGTGTGTTTGTGGAGTTTTCAAGCTGTTAAAAACTGAATTTGAAATGATGTAAATAATAAAACGCTGACTTCCTGTGTGTCCCCGCAGCGCTCGGCCTGAAGCCGCCGATGTGGACGACGTGTCTCTGCTGACGTGTCAGAGGTGAAAGGTCATGATGACGACGGTGGCCGCCGAGTACGACCACATGGAGCTGCAGCAGCAGTACAGCAGCAGCAACGACACGGTCAACAACCGCTGGGATGACGACTGGGACAACGAGAACAGCTCGGCCCGCCTCTTTGAACGCTCCCGCATCAAAGCGCTCGCAGGTAGGAACCTTAAAATACCACCTCAGTCCAGGTACAGGAGGGGGCGTGTCTGCCAGACATCTGCTGCAGGAGAAGGAGACACAAACAGAATCAAGTTTATTTGTACAATAAAACAAAGTTACAGAAATCAAATCAACAGAAAATAAAAGTGTTCAGTGTGTGAAACATAATGAGACTAAAACAACCTGAAGATGTCTGCGCTTCATTACACATATTTTCTAGCTTTTTCTATCTTATTATTTTTTATTAAGGCTGTAATAATATTTGAGATGTTCATTTTGTTACGCTGCATTTCCCAAAACTGTGTGATGTCACAGAAATAATTCCTCGTCCTGAAAGAACGAGCGAACAGTGAAAGTGGAAGAGAAGATGTTCTTCATGTTTATTCAAGAATCTGAGTGGAATCATGTGACCGAAGAGCTGAAACATCAGATCTGTGTGGAGCGATGAGGAGACTGTAACCTTCCTCACATCAATACATGAAACTAACACAAATGTCATATTTCATCATGTTTTCCATCGTTTGAGCTTTGACTGTCGCTCTGTTAATGACGTCATCTCGCTGTGTCTTCTTCTTCTGCAGCGGTTTAATGGCAGCGACTGTTTATCTGCTGATATTCACACAGCAGCAGGATGGAAACAAACATTCAGGATGTTTTATACTGAACATTTTCCAGAAATTTGGTGAAAATTTGACCCCCATTTGTATGAAACCTGAGTGTAGAGCAGTGACCAGCACACAGAGGGTTAACAACATGTGTCTGTGTAATATGTGTAATATTATATTATAACAATGTGTTTTGGATTTCACACAGCTTCTGTTATAGCTACATTATTTTTTAAGCCACGAGCGTCTTTGTTTACAGTCTTGAAGGCTGAAAGGCGAATTCATAAATATCATTTTATAATCTAATTCTGCCAAAATATTTCCACTGTGGCAGATCAGCAGAGGGAATCTGAGTCGACTCTTCACAGTGTATCAATAAATATGACCTCACAACATTATATATAAACCTACAAAAAGAAAAATACAGCTAACGATTATTTATTATTATTATTCATTATCGATTAATTAAAGTTATTTTCTTGATTAATCTACTAATTGTTTTGTCTATAAAATGTTACAGTCTAACGTTACGTCTTTAAATGTTTTTTCTGACCAACCGTCAGTTTATGGTCACATGACACAAAGAAGACAGCAAACCCTCAAAGCGAGAAGCTGGATTTAGGAAATATTTGGTATTTTTGTTTGAAAAATAAATGAAACAATTAATTGATTATCAAAATATTTGCCAGTTAGTTTGATCTGATCGATTCATCTACTTTGCTTCAGCCACGAATGAATCAGGCTGCTGTTTATTATGTGGATATTAGTTACATTTCATCTTATTTTTTTTAGATGAGTTTTCACAGAAGCTGCCGTCTGTCCGTCAGATACGACCTGAAACTGTTTTAGCAGGTTCAAACCTTTTTGTACTCAACAGAAGGAAGCAGCTCAATCAGCCAAAATTAAAACCGTGAGCAGCAACGAGCAGGTTTCAGACTTCACAAAGGTGAGCAGAGTCACTTCAGCTGCTTTAGATGCTTGTTTCATTATTACAAAGCCTGCAGCATTTCAATAATTGCGCACTCAAAGTTCCACCAGTCGTCCCCACGTCATCGGATTTGAACAAAACTCGGTGTGTATGTTCAGGAGATGGTGCCGGATGTCTCCGCCCACTTGCACTGATCAATATAGTGCTTCAGATTTTGGTTAATACTCGCCCCCAGAGCATGCACGCCAATTCTGGTCAAATTCTGTCCACCAGGTTTTCAGATACAGGTTTGTGGTGCCCCCTATGGGTCAGACTCAAAATGCTGTGGTAGACTGGTTCCCAGTCACGGACTGAAGGTGTGTACCAAAACTTATGATGATTGGACAAATGGTTAATGGTCCAATATTCTCTAAGCCCTTTGCAAAGATATTTTGGTTGATGGCGGCCATGTTTTTTGACCGATCTTGCTCATTTATAATAGAAATGTGTATCTCAGTCCCCCAAAGCTGGATACCAAATTTGGTGTCGATTGAGTTAAAATCCAAAAAGTAGATGTCAAATTACTGTTTTTCAGTTTATGCAAATTAGCAAAAAATCCTTTTATGGTCCAAGAGGCTTTTAGTGGAGCACACTGAGCTTTACTAATAACTTTAACTCATATATATCTAATAAAACAGAGACGTCATCATAGTTTCTTCTTCATTGTTTTTATTAGTGTGTTACTGAGACAAACACACAGCAGCTAACTGAGCGTCTGCTTCTCACATGATCCTGTTTTTACTGCATTCCTGAGGGGGGGTGAGGGGGGGGGGGGGGGGCATCCTTCACCTCAGAGTCGTCTCACTGTCGTCCAAAATCTGAGACTTTAGAGAAACTGGAATCAGAAACTATGAATCAGTTATCAAAATATTTCTATCGGCTGATAAAACAACAGCGATATGAACCAGCGACACTTCATCAATAGCAATAAGAAAATTGTTCAATAGGATGTTCAATAGTTTCACTTAAATGCATTAAATGCAAACCGCCATGAAAGCACATAACGGACATGAACCTGAGCGTGTTCCCTCCCCGGCTCATAAACAGCCTATCATATCTCTGATAATGGAGCAACACCCTTGATTAAATATGGTCTTCCTGTTAATTGTAATGGTTGTGTTATTCCACAAGGTGGAGCCATGTGCTGTGAAATTGTGGGTAAATAACATTTTCAGAAATGCAACATCTGACAGCTTGAAAGGCAGTTTAGAAATCTCAAAATCACATCTCAACAAAAATTCCAACCCTCCAACTTTCTGGAATAAACATTTTGGTTTATCAAACCATAAAAAGTCTTCATTCTTCTTTCTGTTAAACTCAACTCTAATGTGGTTTGTCCAAGTGGTGTTGCCGTACCTAGCTGCTATGAGATGGTGGACAGATCGTTCAGTGACAAACCTCCAAAAACTCTGACTTGAAACATTATGAACTCGTCCTTTAAAGGGTTGAGAAAACGTCATACTGATGATGTCACTGATGATGTCACAGCGGGGGTGGGGGTGTGTAGTCAGAAAGAAGCTCCTCATCTCTGCTGGAGGTTAGCAGCTCCAGGCTACTTTAGCCCCTACTAGCGTCATACACCACAATGTCCAGGTGCATTGTGGGTGATGTAGGCGCCTGTGACAGTTCTGCTGCATCAGTTTACATCCTTTGTTTCTTTAGACGCTGTTACAGGAGCAGAGTGATGATGTGTGGAGGCTCTTCACAGTGTGGTGACGTGTTTTTGTATTTACGTCATGACGACGTCCAGCAGTGACCAGCCTGAGCTGAAGGAACTGAACCGATCAAGATTATTGATCAGAAATCAGTTTGTACTTTAACATCGAAGCGATTAATCAGCATGTCGGGGAAAAAACACTTAATGAAAATAACTCGTGAGGATGTTTGTCATTTCAGTTTGTTGTCAAAGTGCATCCTGGGAGTCGTAGTTGACTTCTCTCCACAGACTCGTAGCTTTTTGATGTTTGTTGATGATTCAACCAGCAGAAAATCAGGTTTATTATATTGATTTTGGATCAATCAGTGATCTGTGTGTGTGTGTGTGTGTGTGTGTGCGTGCGTGCGTGCGTGCATGTGTGTGTGTGTGTGTGTGTGTGTCTGCAGGATGTTTGTTTCTGGTTTCCTCTCCGTCCGTCAGGAATGTTGAAGGAACAATGAAGGGAAACACACACACCTCCCCTCCCCCCTCTCACACCCCTGATGACATCATCATCACGCTGTAACGTCATTGGCTGAATTCCAAGCTTCTGCATCCCCCCCCACCCCATAACACACACACACAAAGGACATCCTGTGTCCAGACGGCAGCGTGATGATCTGTAGTTTAAACTCTGAAATATTTTCTATTAACTATCAAATTTAAAGCTGAAACAGGAAGATTTACATTTTAAATCTCATACTTTCATTTTTAACAGAGTGCCCCAGCCCCCCCCCCCAGTTTCTGTGTGTGTGTGTGTGTGTGTGTGTGTGTGTGTGTGTGTGTGTGTGTGTCGGGGGTTTGAATGCGTTCTGGAGGGAAACGGAGAACAATCAGCAGCATGTAGCCGTCACTGCTGCCTTGCTTTATGTCCTGGGCAGGGCCAGATATGTGCGCACACACACACACACACACACACACACGCTGCGCTCGCCGCCCTGCGACCGTCTCTCTGACCTCTGGACTCTTTTTCTTTCGTCTCCTGACAACAGATTTCACTGCGAACACAAGGACGTCTTCTGTCTGCTGTTATTCAGCTTCTGCGATTTAAAAACTCTCAACTCAACTTTTTCTGATTTTTGCTTCTTAAATTTGTCTTTTGTTCACCTTTTTGAAAATCAGCTTTCAGCCTTTGAGGGAAGATATTTCTTTCTTTTGTAATCAGCTGAAACGTTGGTGAACATCAGACAGTTTCTCAGAGGAAAACGTTGCTTCTTTTTGCAGATTTTACTTTGTTTCTGCACCGATCCTAAAAACTATGATCCAGATCTGTTGTCCTCAGTGTGTGATCGCTCAGCTGTCAATGGGCTGATCTGCAGCAGACGCAGCGTTTCTTCATCAGGACTTTATTTCTCTCATTGGTGTATTTCTGTTAAACCTCTGGATGGAGGTGGAGTGGGCGTCGGCGGACCCGGCGCAGCAGCCGTTCAACTACAACCAGCTGGAGGGTCGATTCAAGCAGCTGCAAGGTAAGAAGAGAAGAAGAAGAAAGTGTAGTTTGGTGAGAGGTCAGAGGTCACAGCAGCAGAGGAGAGAAATGTTGGTTTGAGGAGAAAGAAGCTGATGGAGGAGAGGAGGGATGTTTCTTGCTGCCTTTGTGTCGTATAAGAAAGAAAAAAGTCATCCGCAAGTGGCTCAAATTTTACCCAGATTTCCAGATAATGTTCAGTATAAAATGTCCTGAATGTTTGTTTCCATCCTGCTGTTGTGTGAATATCAGCAGATAAACAGCAGGTGGCGCTAATTCTCCAGTCGGTGCCATTAAACCGTTGCAGAAGAAGAGGACACAACAAGATGACGTCATTAAAGCATCGATATAAAAACGTAGATGGTGCGTTCACGATTTGACGTGCGTCGGCGTGCCAATCCATCCAACTCATGCCCACAAAGTCTACCTGAAACTTGGGTGTCATGATTGATGACCAACTAACCTTTAAGGTTCACGTGGCGTCGATTGCTCGGTCGAGTCGATTTGTCCTGTTCGACATCAGGAGGATCAGATCCTACCTGTCTGCAGCACTCAGTGCTGATTGTAGTAAATCGTGGTTTTCCTGAGCTGTCGTGTTTAAATGGATGATGATTGATCTGCTGTCACACTGATTAGTGTCCAATGAACTTTTTAACAAACTTCTTTATTCATTTTTAATTTATGTTTTTCACATTATCAGAACAGCATGCAGAAAGCAAACAAACTAGCAAACAAATTAGAGGTCAATATATCAAAGCAAATTTGCCTGATTTAATATAAAATATTGCACGATACAAGTAATGATTATGAGATATCTCTCTCATTGGCTAAATAAAGTTCTTTGTGTTTAACATATTGACATAGCGGCCTGCAGTAGGACAGTTATTCTGTAATCATCTTTACTGAGCCTGTAATATAATAATATGTCACCCAGGATTTTTGAGATGATCGCTGCTTCCACAAGGTTTGAATAGAAGGACGAGAGCAGCAGACATGAGTGTGATCGGCCATGATTCCTCCCTCCAGCAGCATAGCTGGCTGTTTGTTGAGACTTCTGTTTTCCAGCAGAGTCTCTCCAGGTCTGAGAGTTACTGTTTCCCTGGTGTTCAGCTACATGTCTTCAGTTATTTCAGTGTGCAGCTCTTTTTCCCATCGTTGTTAGTCTGTAGTGTCTTTATTCAGTGAAGTGATGCTGTGGTGTAACTTGCTGATATGACCTTTATGGCTTCCTGAGTTCTTAGATTAGAACCTTTTACCAGAAATAATCAAAAGCTTTAAATAAATAAAAG
The DNA here is from genome assembly GCA_038419695.1 of Scomberomorus guttatus. Lineage (NCBI taxonomy): Eukaryota > Metazoa > Chordata > Actinopteri > Scombriformes > Scombridae > Scomberomorus > Scomberomorus guttatus. The sequence goes on along the minus strand of CM076447.1, from coordinate 678,616 downwards.
TCCTGCCCACCCAAGTCATAGGTCTGACATAAATGATTAAAACTAACCATTTTTTAATGACCTTGCATATGGAAATGCTGCCAGAATAGACCTGATGTCTGTATCTGTGATCTTGTGATGCTGGCGTAAAGTCAGGGTCATACGCCGGCCGTCTGAGCAGTTTAACCACTTCCACCCAAACTTTCATTCTCCCACTGACAGCCCCCCCCCCCCCCCCCCCCCCCCAGCAGCTGAAGGGAGAATTTCACCCTTTGTCTCTTTTTATTCCAAATTAATCATGAAATATGCTTATTCCATTCTCTACATTGTTTCTGAGGGATTTCCATTGGAAGTGATGAGAAAAGATGTAACAAAGATGTAATTCTGCACCTGCTGAGTCTTCTTATATTCTTTGTTAATGCAGTTTAAGTTAATATCAAATAACTGACAGATCTTTGGGTAACTAACCTGGGCTTTGTGTATGTTTCCAGTGATCAGTGCTACCTGTCTAGCGTTGTTGTTCGAGCTGAAACTATTTTAATAATTGATTAAGACAACGAGTGGAGGTGATTGGACGGGAGAGCTTTCAGTGTCTTTAGAGAGACACGGTGATATCTCAGCTGATTCAGAAGCTTAGAGTCAAAAATCTGACAGAGACTGCAAACCAATCAGAAAGCAGCAATAGTAAGAAAGTGGAACTGCTGCCTCACCTGCTTTTTGTCGACAGATTTACTGACTGTTTTCATTCTTAAAGGCAAAGTGTGTGTGTGTGTGTGTGTGTGTGGCTTTGTGTTGTCATGGCGTCCACGCTTCTGCGTCTGCAGCAGGATGTTGAATTTGGTGGAAGTGGGCGGCGACCTTTGAACCTGGCGGCCTTTGACCTCCGGAGCTTCGACTCGTGGTCGTTAACGTTTAAACAGTTTTACAGCCGCAGAGTTTTACTGCTGAACACACACAGACTCTTTGTAACGCACTATAAACCTGAACTGATCAGGTAAATATTACAGAGTCACATAATTCTCTCATTTTAAGTTGAGACTCAGTCTGAGTCGTCAGATCAAACGTTCTCATGTGAATCAGAGCAGTTTGCAAAGATGAACTCACACATGAGGAATGTATCACAGCGATAAAACAAACATGAACAAGAAGTAAACTGTAAATGAATAAAAGCTTAGTTACATTATAAGTGTAATAAGTACAGTTATATACAGTATCTGCCGGCTGTGAACAGAATATTTCTGGATTTCTTTACAGTGAAATCTGCAGAAGACAAACAGCTGTGGACACGACCACAAAACATGTCGATACTTCCTCCATCATGCTGCCCAAAGTTTGTCTCCAGTTTTGTCTTCTGGTCATGTGGTCAGTTCCTTCATGTATGATTTGTGCTCCAGACTCATGACACGCTTACAGAAGAGCTCACCTCAGACTAAGAAGTTGAAAGGTTGTGAGGTCTGCTCGATGTTTCTGACAGTTTGTTCTCAGTATGAGGAGGAGAAAGAGTGAGAAGTCGTCATTACTGCGTCTGTCTGCTACAAAATATGAAGGATCAAGGTTTTTATTTGTCACATACGCATCAAACACATCTGTAAATAAAGGCAGTGAAATAATATCAAAATGACTGAAGTATTAAAGCAGAAACAAAATGAACAAAAGGAAACAGAAACAAGAAAAAGAGAAACAACATAACTTTAAGCTCTGAAGCTGCAGATTTATGGAGGTTTTTTCATGATGCACTGAATCTGAAATATGTTGAAATAATATAAGCTGCTGTGGAAATATTTAAAAATATTAGAGACATTAAAGTGAAGTAAAGTCAGCCGCAGTCTGACCAGCTTTGGTGTCGGTGCGTCTCTGCTGCGACGTCAGAAACTAAAACTTCCTACAGAAGAATGTTTAAGAAGTAAAATAGTTAAAGATTCTGGCTTTATAAAGTTTAAGGGTGTAAACTCAGACTGAGCGTGCTCAGTAGCTGAGAATCAGGTCAGACAGCAGGGCTGTATGGATTCTGATCAATCAATAATCAATATGTCTCCTGTCCGTGGACGGAGTCAGGAGTGTCTGCTGGGTTTGACCTCCAGGTCAAAGTCAAATATTGATCACACTGCGAATGACTGCAGAGAAAAAGTATTAATGCAAAAGTTTTTACATATTAAAGTAAGAAAGAGGATTACTGGCTCCTGATTGGCTCTCTGCTGAAGAAGGAAACGTCCTCTCTGCTGTTGAATTCATTTACGTTTCACATCCTTCCTGCTTCCTGCAGGTCAGAGGTCAAACACCAAAATAACTTAAAGAAACTGAGACGCTGCTGTTAGAGTCAAAACTCATCATAACTCAGAGATGAAACACATGACATCACTTCCTGAGTATATCATTATCTCTGATGTTCATCACCAATAAATAATAATAATAATAAACCAGAGAAAAAGTCAGAATATCTGAATCTCAGCAGAAACAAAGTCGTCACAGCTCCTCTATAATGTGTCAGTTTACATCAACATGGTTAAACACACGTATCTTCATACTTTAGTTCATGACCCCTTAAAACATATTCAGTGACCCAACAATACATCTGCACATACAGATAACTTCATGTACCATCCTATGTGTGTGTGTGTGTGTGTGTGTGTGCGCGCAGATGAGCGGGAGGCCGTGCAGAAGAAGACCTTCACTAAGTGGGTGAACTCCCACCTGTCCAGAGTCTCCTGCAGGATCACAGATCTCTACATGGACCTGAGAGACGGACGCATGCTGATCAAACTGCTGGAGGTCCTATCAGGAGAGAGACTGGTACACACACACACACACACACACACACACACACACAGCAGCACCTTCCTGCATGTTACAACAGATCATCTGATGAGCTTTTATTGGCTCTACGTGTTTCTGTTGTCATGTTGAGTCGAACAGGCCGACATGTTGCTGTTAGCATGTTTCCACACAAAAGTTAAAATTCCTCTCTGAGCCTATAAAATTCAACAGAAGGAAAAAACTCAGAGATCCAGTTTAAAATAAAGGATGTCGCTCCAGATGAGCAGCGAGTTGACTGAGTGTCTCTAGTGAATTTCACTCTCAGTATCGGAGGTTTAAATAAATGTAAATAAAGAAATTGAAGCTCTCGAGGAGGATTTTGGACACAGCCTTCATCTTGATGTGTGAGAGCTGAACCAGGTGTGTCTGACTTCCTGTTTTCCCTCCTGAAACCTAAAGTGAAGCGCGTTGACGAGTCGGAGTGGGAGCTGGATCCAGATGTGTTGGTGATCTGGCTGCAGTCCAGCTGCTGCCTCCCTTTCCTGTAGACCAAGGACACTTCGCTGCTCGCTCACTTCCTGCGCTGCTTTCAGGGCCAGGAAGACGCTCCAGTTTCTCCACATCCCGTTAAACCTCGAGTTTGGGTTTTTCATGAACATAACCATCTTAAAGTCTTCTTAAAGGAAGTTTTATCGTACAACTCTGCCCTCAGCCTGACAGTAGACCACTTCCCTCCAGGATCTCACTGTTTGTGATTAATGTGGCCAAAAATGTTTGATTTTGCAGCGGCTTTTCTCGAAAATTGCGATCCAATTTGGGATGTTTTATTTGCTCTTTTTGTGGTAAAACTGCAGGAATTGGGAAAAATTGCGCTGCGATGACATCAGTTGCCACCACACCAAATACCACAATTGCTGTGTGTGTCTGTTGATTTGAACATTTCATGTGGAAAAGCTGCTGTAATTTAGCAAAATTGCAGCTCTCACAAATATTGCAGAGATTTCTTGAATTTGTGTTAATTATTGTGATCTGTGTTGAAGTTCAGGTTTTTATGATTCACTTGAATACAGTCAATTTGATCACAGCAGCATCTAGTGGACATCAGAGTAACTGCAGCTGAAAACACAACATTTAGTTCAGCTCAGTTTCTTCTAATAAAACCTTTTTAAACATCAGTTAGAAACCTGCGTCCTTACACTGTGTTGCTGCTTCTTCTTCTCTTCTTTTATATTAAGCCAAAGCCCACCAAAGGTCGGATGCGTATCCACTGCCTGGAGAACGTGGACAAAGCTCTGCAGTTCCTGAAGGAGCAGAGGGTTCACCTGGAGAACATGGGCTCCCACGACATCGTCGACGGAAACCACCGACTCACGCTGGGCCTCATCTGGACCATCATCCTCCGCTTCCAGGTAACAGGCTCAGGAAGAGGTCACACTTTACTTTATTAATCATTAATAATCAGTATCTAAACAGTTAATAAAGGGTTTATAACTCACTATAATGTAGTTATAAGCAGATATAAGTGTTAATTAATGTTCAGTATATATTATAACTTCTTCTATGAAGACATATTTTATATTATTACAGCTGTGTTTGACTATATTGTCATGATCTGTTTATACAGCAGCAAACACTTCTGTTATTGACTATTGACTAATACATTAATAAACACTTATATCTGCTGACAGCTGCATTATAATGAGTTATTAACCAGTTTTTAACTCTTTATAGACTGATGATAAACAGAAGAATTTAAAGTCAGTGTTACTGAAGACGAGCATAAACAAAAGCAAATAAAATTAAGAAATAAAAAGAACTTTCAATTTAAGAAAATGTATTATTTTATGAAATAAAGCATTATTGAGAAAGAAAGAAACAAATAACTGTTTGGGGGCTGACAAAGGTAGAAACAGTGATGTAACTAATTACGGCTCAAATTGAGTAATTATTACTGTAATGTGTCTACTAGTAAAGAGTACTTGATTGATAACTGTAACACTGGTCTGGGTTTGTACGGTGGCCCTGAGGTACAAAAACAGCATCAAACAAAACGCATTTACGTGCAATTAATAAATCACGTTAATAAATATATTAAAAATATAGAAAATAACTGTGAAATATTCAGTCAATTCAGCTCATTATTATAAAACATTGTTTTTCATCCCGGTTCTTCTGGTTCTGTTGGTAATTCAGACCAAAGCAACAGTGAATCACATGAGTTGCTCTGACTTCCTGATGAAAAGTGTTGTTATGAAATAAATCAGAGAATATTGGTGTTCGAAATAAAAAATCTTTGAAAAATGACAATTTGAAATAAACTCTGTTATAGTGTAAAGAATTAAAAAAAACATTTCATTATAATCTGAGTTTTAAAAATCTATTTAATGTTTTTATTATATATTTTGTCTGTATTTACTCATTTAATTGTTTATTTCATCTTATTTATTGATTTAATATTGATCAGTTTGGGTCTCTATAGATGACTACAGAGAGTGTGTAGAGACTCGCTGCTGCATGAAAAGAAGAATGTGTTTTCTGCAATGTTGTTGTGTTTTGTCCCTTTAGGCCACCATACAGTTGGTTTAGCCTAGCACAACACTGTGTATATGTCCCAAAATGTTATATATATACTATTATATATACTAAACTGATGTTCACTTCCTGTTTAAACACAACAACATAAATATTTCTAAGCTGTGAACACAGTCACACTGTAACTCTATTATTATTATTATTATTATTATTATTAACAATAATAATAATAATAATAATAATAATAATGAATTATTAGTATACAGAGAATCAGATGAAAACTAAATGCTAATTGTATTTGGGGTTAAAATTTAGATGCTCTCTGCTGGTCTGCTGCTGCACTAATGATGACATCACACTGAAGATTTGACACAATTTGACCTTTTTTCAAATAAACCTTTATTGTAAAATACATTTTAGCAATACATTCATCAGTTGTAACAATATGACCACTCCAAAATTAATCTGCAACTATTTTGATAAATAAATAATCTGTTTAGTTATTTTTTAAAGCAGAAATACCAAAAAATTGCTGGTTGCAGGTTCTCAGCTGTGATGAATTGCTGCTTTTCTCTGTTGACATTGCTGACAAGACATTTGAAGACGTAACTTTGGGCTCCAACAAATTATAACATACAAAATATATAATAAAATATTAATTAAGAAATTAATCATTAGTTGCAGCTCTAACGTGTATCCAAACACAAAACAAATCATAATATATATATTATATTAAAGAACCACAAATGTAAAATCTGCAATTAAATGAAGTGTTTTTAATTAATCGACTTCATTTAAACTCGTCTGACTTTAGAGAATAAAATGTTTCATGTAGCTGCAGACAAACACAGACTCCGCCCCTTTAGCTCAGCCTGGCCTGTGATTGGTTGAGGTCATCAGTGTCAGTTATTTACCAGCTCAGGTTAAAGTCCAGGCTCCTTCAAGTTTTACCAGCAGCAGACTGTCGTCATGGAAACCCAGTCCTGGTGATGTCACACAGTCCAGTTGACCGTTGACCCTGAGGAACCCCCCTAAAAACGATTCATCAATTATCACAATAGGTAAAAAGACTGTAAATGTGGCAGATATCCACTTGATATGACTAACTCAGACTGCTGAAGCCTCATATAAGCTTCACATCTACTTTTAAATGACTGTGTGGACACACTGTGGATTTTGGCCTCCATCACTTCCATTAAAGCACATTTGAAGGGGATCTTTTAATATCCAGTATGAACAGGAGGAATGATTACAGCGAGGAAAACCTCTTTCACTGTTCATATGGACACCTGACTGCTGTTTAACACACTGGAAACACTGTGAACTGTCCTTTAATGTAGTTTTATATAAAAGTCTGACTGAAGTACTGGTGTAGGTTGAAGGTGGAGGTGTGACTCTAGTGTGTGTGTGTGTGTGTGTGTGTGTGTGTGCGCGTGCGTGCGTGTGTGTGCGCGTGTGTGTGTGTGTGTGTGTGCGCAGATCCAGGACATCAGTGTAGAGACTGAAGACAACAAGGAGAAGAGATCAGCCAAAGACGCTCTGCTGCTCTGGTGTCAGATGAAGACAGCAGGGTGAGACTCTGACCAACACATCACTGATACTACTGATACTACTAATATTAGTACTGATACTAATACTATTATCACTACTGATACTACTAATATTAGTACTGATACTAATACTATTATCACTACTGATACTACTAATATTAGTACTGATACTAATACTATTATCACTACTGATACTACTAATATTAGTACTGATACTAATACTATTATCACTACTGATACTACTAATATTAGTACTGATACTAATACTATTATCACTACTGATACTACTAATATTAGTACCGATACTAATACTATTATCACTATTCATGTTCAGCTAACATGAACACTTTAATGGAAACTGAATGTTTCTTCTGTTCTCGTCCTCTTCAGGTATCCCAACGTGAACATCCACAACTTCACCACGAGCTGGAGAGACGGCATGGCCTTCAATGCTCTCATCCACAAACACAGGTGACAGCATCATCATCATCATCAAACATCAATAAGACAACTTTAATTATCTCATTACATCAAGAAAACACATTTTTGTCCAGTAACGCCAACTTAAATGTCCTGTGTTTGTTGATGAGGTTTGTGTTGTTCATAATTATATTTCACAACCTTTAAACTGAGGTCAGGAGTTTATTGTTTTAAGTTAATGTTATTTTCTCAATGTAGTTCTATCAAGATCATTTAATTATAATCCTAAAATAATTTAATTATCTTAAGATAATTTAATCATCCTGAGTCTCTCAAGATATTAAATTATATTAAGTCATTGTCTCACAATCAGTTTAATATCTAAACATCTCAAGGTTACTAATGGTTGTAATTCCAAATTCTAAGATAATTAGCTAATTAGGTTATTTATTATCTTGAAACATCAAATATCTGAGCTGTTAATAAATCTTAACTTATGACTTTGTCAACCGAGATCTTCATCAGTTTGACCCATTAAAATAAAGACACAACTGACTCTTGATCTTAAGAAAAAACTTTAAAGATCTCAAGTGAACATGTTTACAGGTTTAAGGTTAGACAGCTGTGTTGTTGTTTGTATAAATAAAGTTGTTTGTTTGTTTCAGACCTGATCTGATCGATTTTGACAAACTGAAGAAGTCCAACGCTCACTACAACCTGCAGAACGCCTTTAACCTGGCAGAGCAACACCTGGGCCTCACCAAGCTGCTGGACCCCGAGGGTAAGCCCAGTTTAACTAAGCCCAGTTTAACTAAACTCAGTTTACCTAAGACCAGTTTAATTAGGCCCAGTTTAACTAAGCCCAGTTTAACTGAGCCGAGTTTAATTAGGCCCAGTTTAACTAAGACCAGTTTAACTGAGCCCAGTTTAAATAAACCTGATTTGGAAACATAGTCTCTAAATAACTAAACTGTTTAATTAAACCTGACAGCCAGTTGAACTGAAACGGCTCCTCTCATGTCCGTGTGTGTGTGTGTGTGTGTGTGTGTGTGTGTGTGTGTTGCAGATATCAGCGTGGATCATCCTGATGAGAAGTCGGTCATCACCTACGTGGTGACGTATTATCACTACTTCTCCAAGATGAAGGCTCTGAAGGTGGAGGGCAAACGCATCGGAAAGGTCAGTCAGCAGACACATGCTCACATGTTTTATTGCCAGAGGGAAGTGTTCCAGCAGCTTTAATGTGAAAATACATGAAATATTTCCTTCAGTTCAAGAAAATATAAATCCCAGAAAAACATGGATGTGACTCATTACTGAGTCAACGAGGAACCAAACAGCTTTCTTCTGCTGCTGCTAACAGATTTGAGATATTTCTGAGTGTCTGATGTTCACTCAGTTCTGTTGCTATAACATGATGATATCTCATGAAGATCACAGGAGATGTCCCTGTTTTTTTGTCCAGGTGCTGGATAACGCCATCGAGACGGAGAAGATGATTGAGAAGTACGAGTCTCTGGCCTCCGACCTGCTGGAGTGGATCGAACAGACCATCATCATCCTCAACAACAGGAAGTTTGCCAACTCTCTGGTGGGAGTCCAGCAGCAGCTGCAGGCCTTCAACACCTACCGAACCGTGGAGAAGCCTCCAAAGTCAGCACCTCCACCTTTTATAACCTCCTCTGCACCTCCCCCTCTCCTCTCCAATCCAACCTGCTCCCCCGTCTTCAGATTCAGATTTCATTAGAGCTGCAAATAACTATTATTTTTATTATTCATCTTTAAAACTTTAAAAAACTGAAAAATGCATATCACAATTTGCCAAAACCCAACGACGTCTTCAAATATCTTCCAACCAGCACCTGAAGATATTCAGTTAACTATAATGTAAACAAAAAAAAGAGCAAATTCTCACATCTGAGATCCTGGATCCATCGATCTGCTGAAACAAATTACCTTAATGATGAATCATTTATCAAAATATTTGCCAATAAATTTTCTGTCAATCAACTAATCTCACGGCTGATCATTGCAGCTCTAAATCTGATAAATAAACATTTTGAAGATCTGACACTTTGGCTCATTGATAACTGAGTATCTGGATAAAACATCTTTTTTACTTGTTTTTTTATATTTTGCATTTATTCAACAGTTGAAAGTGCAAAGCAGTGCAGGCTGCTGCTGCAGAGCCTCTATGCTTCCAGGTCACAGTGTTGGCAGGTTAAAAGTCGGTGTGTGCCTGAAAACGAATTAGTTTATATGTGTGATGCGACTACGTTTGCTCTCAGAGCAGCCAGGGACTTAATTTGAAGTCAAGAAGGCACAAGGAGAGGGAATATAAATTCAGTTAAAAAAAAAAAAAAACTACAAATTCAGATTCACCTGATTTGACACCAGCGAGCATAAATATCTGCTCCTACACCTTCTCAGCTCCTCCACTACCTCCTACCTGCTTCACCACTTCCTCCTTCTCTCGCTGCCTTTCCTCTCGACGTCTCTGCAGCTCTGCTTCTCCTCCTAACGTCTGTCTCTCTCTGTGCTTCAGGTTCACAGAGAAGGGAAACCTGGAGGTTCTTCTCTTCACTATCCAGAGCAAGATGAGAGCCAACAACCAGAAGGTCTACATGCCCCGAGAGGGGAAACTCATCTCAGATATCAATAAGGTCAGAGCTGCAACCATCAGCTGATATTTACACCTGAAATATATTTCTTTGTTTGTATGGGGGCGGCTGTGGCTCAGGAGGTAGAGCGGGTCGTCCACTAGTCGGAAGATTGGCGGTTTGGATTCCCGGCTCCTCCAGTCCGCGTGTCGAAGTGTCCTTGGGCAAGATACTGAACCCCAAATGTATGAATGTGTGTGAATGGTTAGATTTCCTCTGATGGGCAGGTTGGGACCTTGTATGTTAGCCCCTGTACCCATTCAGTGTCTGAATGTGTGTGAATGGGTGAATTGACTCATAGTGTTAAAAAGTGCTTTGAGTGGTCGGATGACTAGAAAGGTGCTATACAAGTACAGTCCATTTACCATTTACCATTTACCATTTATTTGAGAAAAGAATTTTCTCCAGCTGAGCTGCTGTTGTCTAGTCTGTTAGAGCAGCTCAGCTGTGTGTCAAAGTTACTGTTAAATCCAGGTGTCATGTCATAAGATTCAACTCACTACTGGCTGCTGTGTGCTCCTACAGTACACAGGTGCCCTGAGCTTTCACCTGTACCGCCGACACCAGCAGCATCTTTGACCTGACTTAGTGTTAGCAGGCATTCAGACTGAGGGCGCTGCGTTGTTTCAGGTACAGGTGAGACATGAAAGAAGTCCAGTTTGAGCAACAGATCTGTGAGTTTGAAGGTTTATCACCAAAACAGCCAAAGCATAGCACAGAAGTTTGTAACACAGACAAACAGGATTTTACAACTCTGGAAAGTTATCATGGTGCCTATATTTGATCTGAGTCTCAGTCTCCTCTGTGTTGACACCTTGCTGCGTCAGTTCATTGCTTCCATTTAAATGAATCAGAAGGCTGCGTTTTTTTACACAGGGTTTAAGTCACTCTGAATGCATTAGAGATGACTGCAGGTATTCATCATTTCACTACTGAGAGTTCCTGTTTAGCACCAGTTTCAAGAATCATACAGCTCAAACACTACTGATTTCAGTCGCCTGCAAACATAACTCGATGTTTGACAGGATGCATTCTCATCAGGAATAAACCTTTCATGAGCTCTTTTTCAAATCAAAAATTTATCTAAAAACAATTTGTGTAGGAAGAGAGTATATAATGCAAAGAAAAGAAAAATCTAATCAATGAGAAGAAAATGGAAAGTTTAGCACAGTGAAGGTACAGAGTGCAGATGGAGCCTGAGGAGTTGGATGTGTGTTTGGTCTCTGCTTGGTTTCGTGTTGATGGCGTGTTCGTCCCTGCAGGCCTGGGAGAGACTGGAGAAGGCGGAGCATGAGAGGGAGCTGGCTCTGAGGACGGAGCTGATTCGTCAGGAGAAACTGGAACAGCTGGCTAGACGCTTCGACCGCAAGGCGGCCATGAGGGAGACCTGGCTCAGCGAAAACCAGAGACTGGTGTCACAGGTAAGAAGAAACTGAGTCAGCAGCAGCTACCAGGTGTATATTTAGGATTAGCTGTTAGTCCAACTGAAATTAAACTGTACAATATTTTTCTGCTACAGCTTCCACATCTGCTCTGCAAATCACATCCTGTTGTCTCTTTTGAGAAAAAAACAGAACCCAAAGGGCAGGAATTCAATTTTTTATATTTTTGGTTATATTATGGTTGATTCCTCTTTTTCTCTCCAGGACAACTTTGGTTTTGACCTTCAGGCTGTCGAGGCAGCCACCAAGAAGCACGAGGCGATTGAGACGGATATAGCAGCGTACGAGGAGCGCGTGCAGGCTGTGGTTGCCGTGGCAAAGGAGCTGGAGGTGGAGTATTACCATGACATCAAACGCATCACTGCCAGGAAGGACAATGTGATTCGGCTGTGGGAGTACCTGCTGGAGCTGCTGAAGGCCCGTAGACAGAGGCTGGAGATGAACCTGGGCCTGCAGAGAGTCTTTCAGGAGATGCTCTACATCATGGACTGGATGGACGAGATGAAGGTACACTGATGAGGGCAGAGACAAGTCAATGTGTTGATGTTTCTGTAACTAAATCCAGCTTTACTGAAGTGTCGCTTAAAAGATGAGACCAAAATTTTCGAAAATCATCTGCAGAGTTGGATGTTTGGGATGGATATCAGCTGAATCTCTTTGTCCAGTACTAAAACATGAATCTCATCTTTGTGCTGCTTGTCCATGTTTGGTTTTAGAGTGTGACTGAATGCACTACTAGCTACCCCGTTGTCACTGATGGTGAGAAAACACCCAGTACAACTGTGTTATCACCATCTGTAGTTACAATAAATATTTCCACTAGCTGCCACAAGGGATAGAAATGGAACCTTTCCAGCTTGGTGCAACAATGTGCAACAAAGAAAATGCAGCACATGAAAACAAATGTAGACAAAGGTGATATTTATCTGTTATTGGATTATTAACATGTTTTCAAACTGTTTCGCTTTCACAAGAGAAAAGAATCCAAGGATGAGGACTAACTAGCTGGTTTGATAAATGTGTGTTGGGTTAACTTTCCCACCTCCGATAAAGATAAACAGCCTTCTCCCTACAGTGTGGAAGAGACGGTCCCACACAGGACAAAGGGAAACTCTGTGTAGCGGTCGTCTTCTTATCTTCACGCTCGAGCAGAGAGCTGATCAGAGCCGTCCTAACTGTCAATCTTGTGTGTCTGTCTGTCTTTGGTTTCCAGATGCTGCTGCTGTCTCAGGATTATGGGAAGCATCTGTTGGGCGTGGAGGACCTGCTGCAGAAACACGCCCTGGTTGAGGCTGACATCGCCATCCAGGCTGACAGGGTGAAGGCAGTCACCACCAACGCCACCAAGTTCTCCATGAACGACAGTGGTGAGCAGCATACAGCATGATCTGTCCGAGGGATGAAGAGCCTTTGTTTTGTCTAAATTCTTATCTGTTTTTATACTTGATGTGTTTTTTTTATTGTTTCTTACAAATGACAACAACAAAGAATCTTGAAGTGTTAGGAGCACGGAGACTAGTCATGAATTTACTTTGATGAGGCTAAGCAATGAACACATGATTCTGTGGCTGTTTGTGACAGCAGTCTACAGTTTAATGTTATTCAAACCTTAAAATGCTGCAGTGCTGATAATGGTGTCCTTCCTGTCCAGGGTACAAGCCCTGTGATCCTCAGGTCATCCAGGATCGGGTGTCCCATCTGGAGTTCTGCTACCAGGAGCTGACCCAGCTTGCCGCAGAGCGCCGAGCCCGCCTGGAGGAGTCCCGTCGCCTCTGGAAGTTCTTCTGGGAGATGGCTGAGGAGGAGGGTTGGATCCGTGAGAAGGAGCAGATCCTGTCCTCTCTTGAGCACGGAAAGGACCTGACAGGAGCACTGCGCCTCCTCAGCGAGCAGCGCGCCCTGGAGGACGAGATGAGCGGCCGTGCCGGCCACCTCCAGCACACCATCGCGGAGGGCCAGGCCATGGTGCAGGCCGGCCACTTTGCTGCCACAAAGATTCAGGATCGTATCACCGACCTGCAGGCTCAGTGGGCAGCACTGGAGCAGTTGGCAGCAGCAAGGAAGAAGAGGCTGGAGGAAGCTCTGGCACTGCACCAGTTCCAGGCTGACGCAGATGATGTTGATGCCTGGACGCTGGACGCCCTGCGTATCGTCTCCAGCGGAGAGACGGGCCATGATGAGTTCTCCACCCAGGCTCTGGTCAGGAAGCACAAGGACGCAGCAGCGGAGGTGGCCAGCTACCGGCCCGTCATCGACTCGCTCCACGAGCAGGCTGCCGCCCTGCCTAAAGAGGAGGCAGAGTCAGAGGAGGTGCGCGGGCGGTTGATGGGCATTGAGGAGCGCTACAAGGAGGTGGCAGAGCTGACGAAGCTGAGGAAGCAGGCGCTACAGGACGCTCTGGCTCTCTACAAGATGTTCAGCGAGGCCGATGCCTGTGAGGTTTGGATCGATGAGAAGGAGCAGTGGCTGAACAGCATGGAGATCCCTGAAAAGCTGGAGGACCTGGAGGTCATACAGCACAGGTAGGACCACAACGTGCTGCTTACATTTTTGTGATTGTACATCTCTTCCAGCTGGCACTGCATTCATGTGAATTGTGTCCTTGATAGGTTCGAGAGTCTGGAGCCGGAGATGAACAACCAGGCATCTCGTGTTGCCGTGGTGAACCAGATCGCCCGGCAGCTGATTCACAATGGTCACCCGAGTGAGAAGGACATAAAGACCCAGCAGGACAAACTCAACAACAGGTACAAACATGTAATAGTAGTAGTAGTGACACCATGAAACACCATGAAACTGTAGCTATGACTACATCTTCAGACTGATGATCTCTTCTCTGCCACTAGGTGGAGCCAGTTCCGTGACCTGGTGGACCAGAAGAAGGAGTCCCTGAACTCTGCTCTGGGTGTGCAGAACTACCACCTTGACTGCAATGAGACCAAGTCCTGGATCAAAGAGAAGACCAAGGTCATTGAGTCCACCCAGGAGCTGGGCAATGACCTCACCGGGGTCATGGCCCTGCAGCGCAAACTGACTGGTATGGAGCGTGACCTGGCCGCCATTGAGGACAAGCTGGGTGACCTGCGAGGTGAGGCCCAGCGGCTGGCGGAGGAGCACCCAGACCAGGCCAAGGCCATCACAGGCCGTCTGGCTGAGATCACCGCTGTCTGGGAGGAAATGAAGGACACTCTGAAGACCCGTGAGGAGTCTTTGGGCGAGGCCAGGAAGCTACAGCAGTTCCTGCGTGAACTGGATGACTTCCAGTCCTGGCTGTCCCGCACTCAGACAGCCATCGCCTCCGAGGACATGCCCAACACTCTGGCTGAGGCAGAGAAGCTCATGGCCCAACATGAAGGCATCAAGAACGAGATCCAGAACTACGAGGAGGACTACCAGAAGATGCGGGACATGGGGGAAATGGTGACGCAGGGCCAGACAGATGCGCAGTACATGTTCCTGCGACAGCGGCTGCAGGCGCTCGACACCGGCTGGAATGAGCTGCACAAGATGTGGGAGAACCGGCAGAACCTGCTGTCCCAGTCCCACGCTTACCAGCTGTTCCTCAGGGACACCAAGCAGGCTGAGGCCTTCCTCAACAACCAGGTAAACAGAAGATCTGCCTCACTGCAGTTTAGTGTCCGTTACCTCTTTAATACCGGTCCCGTGACCCCTGACCTCACCCACTGACCAGAGAACCTGATCTGAAAACATAGAAACCCAAAGTTTGCTGATGCCTAAAGTTCAATCATTTCCTAAAACCTTGTTGTTTACATTTACTGAGCAGGAATGCTTTTTCCTGATTTTCATGGATATTGATGTTCCTCAGAGAATCATTACTGATGATTTTTGTGACCCTCTGATCTTTGTACCATCTGCACTAAATGTCAACTTACACAGATCTGAAAATCAAATGGATCGATTGGCATTACATTTCTAGATCCCATTGCTGCCCCCCTGAAGATGAACTTTTTAGATTTGAATGACCCCATGACTTTTCCTCTAGTGCCACCCTCAGGCCAAACACACCGGTTTGTTTCTGTCCCGACATTAACTGCAGGTTACTGTATCAGTATTGAACTGTATGTCCTCGCCCTGCAGGAGTACGTCCTGGCTCACACTGAGATGCCCACCACTCTGGAGGGCGCTGAGGCCACCATCAAGAAGCAGGAAGACTTCATGACCACCATGGATGCAAACGAGGACAAGATCAACAGCGTGGTGGAGGCCGGCAGGCGGCTGGCCAGTGACGGAAACATCAACGCTGAACGTATCCAGGAGAGAGTTGCCTCCATTGATGACAGGTAGACGTCAGCTGTGTTTTACATTTAAGTGACTTTTAGTAGACTTTGTGTCTTCAAACTATCTTAGTCAACCTTGGAATAAACACTACTTTACTACTTGAACCAGTAGGCATAGTTATAAGTAAATAATTAACAATTAATGTCCCCTCCAGCCAATCTGAGTCCTTGTTTTCTCTTAAGACATGTTTTAAAAGTGTTGACTTCCTGCTCTAACTTTGTCCTCTGTGTTTCAGACATAAGAAGAACAGGGAGGCTGCAGTGGAGCTGCTGATGAGACTGAAGGACAACAGAGACCTGCAGAAGTTCCTGCAGGACTGCCAGGAGGTCAGTCGCACAGCAAACACTTCAAACATCAACACTTCACAGAGAAATTAAATGTAAAAGACAGGTTTTAGTTTGTTTTCTAGCTTCTCTCTAAGCAAAGTCACTTAATGGATGATGTCTTTAGAAAGGATGCATATTAAAATAAAACCCTGCTTTGCAAGATGTGAGTGTAAAGATGGTGAGGTGGGTTCATTGGGTCTGCTCCCCAGAGGATGAACCCTTTATGACCTTTCCATTAGTACCCACCACCCTACAGGCAAACCTAACATTTTGTGTTTGTGTCTAGCTGTCTCTGTGGATCAATGAGAAGATGCTAACAGCTCAGGACATGTCCTACGACGAGGCCAGGAACCTGCACAGCAAGTGGCTGAAGCACCAGGCCTTCATGGCCGAGCTGCAGTCCAACAAGGAGTGGCTGGATAAGATCCAAAAGGTTCGGGGAGTTGTTGCTCTTGCAGTTTAGAAAACACTGTGTATGAAATACAATGAATAAATACATTCTGCAAACACCTTAAAACCAAAACTACAAATTAAGGAAAGCTAAAAAACCTAAAGCTGCAGAAATGATAAGAATTATTTGTGGACCTTTTTCACATCACACATGATTAGATTAAATGTTAATATAAAAATATTGATTAATGCAGGATTAAACTATTACCTTCAGACCACAAGCTAACATGTTTATTAGATTATTAGCACAATGTAGAAATTAAGTAAAACAACTAACACATTCTCAACTGATATTGTGGTAAAAATATTGATTACTGCAAGTTTAAATGGCTAACATCAGATGACATTAGCTTTAGCTCACTAGCTAACAGCTATCATACTTGTTAGCTAGCTGTCATTTTCTGATAAATGTCTCAGCCCAGTTTAACATAATTCAGCTTCAGTTTGACTTTTTAATTATTTTAAATGGTGCAGTATACCTGATCTGTTGCAGAGGAGCAGTCAGGTAGAAACAGGGAGGAAGTCACCTGTGTTTTCGTTCAGTGACCTTTGACCCGACTCTTCCGGGGTGTTCTTGCTGTAGGACGGCATGCTGCTGGTGTCGGAGAAGCCGGAGACAGAGGCGGTGGTGAAGGAGAAGCTGTCAGCGCTGCACAGCATGTGGGAGGACCTGGAGTCCACCACGCAGACCAAAGCTCAGTGTCTGTTCGATGCCAACAAGGCTGAGCTGTTCACGCAGAGCTGCGCCGACCTCGACAAGTGGCTGGGCGGCCTGGAGGGCCAGATCCTGTCCGACGACTACGGCAAAGACCTGACCTCCGTCAACATCCTGCTCAAGAAACAACAGGTACCACAACTGTATCACTGCAGGAGGGAGTATATAAGTACTTCTACTGTACTATATTTATCTGAAAGCTTTCGTTACAAGTGACTTAACAGACTTTTGAATGTAACAGTATTTTACATTAAACTACTCAGCTGTATATGAAGTACAACATAAGATGTTACTTCATATTAATGCATCACTTTTGATCATTAATGAAATACATTAAGATGTTATAATAAACCTTCCTTTAGGGCTTTACTGCACAATAAGTACTTTTACTTCAGATACTTTAAGTACTTTTTACCGATAATACTATTAAGTAAAAATTTGAAAGCAGGACTTACTTGTAATGGAGTATTTTTACACCATGTTCATAGTTTTTCATAAGTAAAGTACTTCTGTCACTGATTACTAGTTGCATCAATAGTACCTTTACCAGTAGTAGTAATAGTATTTGTTGTAGTATTAGCGCTAGTATCAGAAAGAGTAGTAGCAGTACTTTCAGCTGCAGCAATAATATAGTGGTATTATCGTTGTTAAGTACTTGTACTTGTTCAATTACAATAAAGTTGAATCCAATCAGCAGCAGTATTAGTATTAGTATATTTACAGTAGTTTTACTGCTCCCCTTTCTGGTAGTAATATCAGTAGTAGTATAAGTAGGATATGCAGTAATATAAGTGTCAGTGTGACTATGTCCCCTACTGGTGCTGGCAGTAGTAGTACTGTTATAGCTGTAGTACTGTAGTATCAGTAGTAGTACAGACAGTATTGGCAATAGTAGTACTGTTACTTGTAGTAGTATTAATATTAGTAAGTAATAATAAGTAATTAATAAGTAGTATTGGTAGCAGTAGTAGTTCTGTGATAGCTGTAGTAGTATTAGTAGTAGTATAAGTAGTATTAGTATGCGTTGTACCAGTGTCAGTCTGACTCGTCCCCCTGCTGGCAGTAGTAGTACTGTTATAGTTGTAGTAGTATAAGTAGTATTACTAACAATAGTAGTACTGTTATTTGTAGTAATATTAGTATGCATAGTACCAGTGTCAGTCTGACCCTCCCCTTCCTGCAGATGCTGGAGAACCAGGTGGAGGTGCGTCAGCGGGAGGTGGTGGAGCTGCAGAGTCAGGTGAAGGCGCTCGGTCAGGAGGTGAAGGACGCTGATGAGGTGGACGGCCGGAGGCAGCTGGTGGAGAGGAAGTTCCAGGAGCTGCTGGAGCCGCTGCGCCGCCGAAAGAACCTCCTGGTGGCCTCCAGAGAGGTTCATCAGTTCAACCGAGACGTGGAGGACGAGATCGTACGTAACACCGCCGCAGGCTGAGTGACCTCTGACCCCGAGAATAAACGCGTCAGGGTTTAAAATGATGTGGCACGCTGCGATTGGATGTTGAATAATAATGTTGAAATGAAATTGCCCTGTAGGAGCTGGAGAAGACTGACAGTTCAGTCAAAATAACTCAAAGTCCACTTACTCACTTTTTCTGGAGCTTTTGACTGTATCACACCTCAAAATGTCAACATGGCTTTAAATTTAAAATTAAATCCATGATTTGATAGTTTTAACATAACTGATCACACTCACTATGTTGGTGAAGACTGTGTGTCAGGGCTAAAAGCTCCAGAACAAGCAAATAAGTGGACCTTGAGTAGCAGTTGTTTTGTGTTTATTGAAAGTATTAGTTTGTCTTGCTCTGTAAATAATTTCAGAGCCACTTGTTTGAATCCCTGTTGTTGTCTGTGTGTGTTATGGACTCATGGTGGTTTGTGTTCTGTCCTCCAGCTGTGGGTTCAGGAGAGGATGGCCGTCGCCACATCAACCGACCACGGACACAACCTGCAGACCGTCCAGCTGCTCATCAAGAAGAACCAGGTGAGACTTCTGTTTACTCATGTTTAGTGAAAATGTTTCTTTCTGATGATGGTTTAGAGTAAAGACAGCTGTTATTGAACCCTAAGTCGAGCACTGAGGTGAACGCAAACAGGCCGGCTCATTGGGGCACTCATCCTGCAAACATTGCTGCTTTACACTTTAAACAAGACTGGGTCAAAACCTTGTATATGGCTGCACCGTTTCTCAAACAAGTATGCCAAGTTCGGGCTTGCGTACTTGCTAGTTTGAAGTTGGCAAGTTCAACTCGGGAGTACAAACCTCTGAGGACGGGAGGACACAGTACGATCATTCTGCCTGCTGACAGCAGCAGCTCAGCTTCAACACACCTACCTGACTATACTGTGACAAAATAATCTCAACTCAAAGCTTCACTAACACTTTTTCTCAGAAAATCCAAACTATAGTTTGATAAAATAAAATGAAATTTAATCACCAAAGGTAAAGCACCAAAGAGCTGCACAGATCAGTTCATGGGATCATGTTCTGATGGGATGACGACACATTGACCGGCCGATCATCTCAGGAGTCGGGCTGCCAGCAGCTGAGATGATCAGCTGGTCTCACCCGGCCAGCGGCTCCCAAACATCCCCCAAAACTTTGCAGCAGATCTACAGACAGGCGTTATTTGGATAAACTGACCACATGTTGGGAATCTAAATGTTACTTTCTCACCTGAAAAAATATCAAAACTTAATAAAGTGACATATTAACAGTCCTACAGTGAAAATTACAACAGCTTAATCTCCGCCATCGGTGCTGGTTGGTGTGAAATGTATTTTGGTATATTTAACTTTGGCTGCCTTTGGCTGACTAATGGTGTGTCAGTCAGGGACAGACATTCGCGTTTAAAGGGCTGCTGTGGTCAGCCAACAATCCGTGGAAGTTACTTTTGTTTTCAAGAATTATTTGTGGTACGAGTAGATGAAATGTGTGTTCCCTTTTCAGAAAAAATAATCATCCAGTCATCTGTCCAGTTTTTGATCAGCTCAGTCGTGTCAAAACAAAAATTGTAGTCAATTTGAGTAAAGCTGCAAAGATTAATCAATTAGTCAATCAACAGAAAATAGGTTGCCAACTACTTTGATAAGCAATTAATTGTTTGGAGTCATTTTTGAACAATAAATGTAAAAATTTGCAAATGTGAATATTCTCTGGTTTCTTAGTCTTCTAGAAGTCACTTTGGAAAACTGTGATCGACATTTTTTTTTTTCCATTTTCTGACATTTTATAGACCAAATAACTAATCAATTAATAGAGAAAATAATCAACAGATTAATCAATAATTCAAATAAGCTCTAAATGTGAGGTCCTCCTCCTCTTCCTCCTCCAGACGCTGCAGAAGGAGATCCAGGGCCATCAGCCTCGTATTGATGATATCCTGGAGCGCAGTCAGAGCCTCCTGAAGGACGAGTCGTCCAACGCCGACGCCATCCGGCAGCGGCTGGCCGACCTGCAGCAGCTGTGGCAGCAGCTGATGGAAGAGGCGGAGCGTCGCCACGGCAGGCTGGAAGAGGCGCACAAGGCCCAGCAGTACTACTTTGACGCGGCTGAGGCGGAGGCGTGGATGAGCGAGCAGGAGCTTTACATGATGTCAGAGGAGAAGGCCAAGGTGGGCGGGGCTTCTGGGCACTGTAACTAAAGATAAGATGGCGGGGTGTTGTGGTGATGTGAGCAGCGACAAGCTGGAACATTAACGGTTGTGACTGTGTGTTTCAGGACGAGCAGAGCGCCGTCACCATGCTGAAGAAGCACCAGATCGTGGAGCAGGCGGTGGAGGACTACGCTGAGACCGTCCACCAGCTGTCCAAGACCAGCAGAGGACTGGTGGCCGACGGACACCCTGAGAGGTACAAACACGTTTCTGTTACTCATGAGGAGGTACACTGACATCACGTGTTCCACAATCACAAAGTAGAACAACCTGACAGACATCTGACAGCACCGACACATCATCAGCATACAGAAAGAACCAGAACTATACTTTCTATAAGTATCCAGACCCGGCAGGAGAAACAAATTCATGGCATTAAATTTTCTATTTTTATCTATTATTTTCATTCCTTGTCAGTTCACAGAATTGTTTTGTGGCAAGTAAAATCTCATTTAAACAGATTTATTTCTTTGCACAAACAAAACGCCTTTTGTTACTGCGGGTTTCCCTGCAACAGGTTCCCTTTCTGTCATTTCTCTCTCTCTCAAGAACATGCACTTTACAAAAACAAAGACTGAAACGGATATATGTCTTCGGAGGATCTCCCTCTTTTATTTAACTCAACTCAACAACACAGGCAACAGACAACATTATGGCCTATCTGCACTACAGAGATAATGTTTAAAACATTACATTGGAACACTTTGGGCCCGGCGGCTGCAGTGCATATGCAGTAGAACAGCTGTATGAAACCAAGCTGCTATGCCATAGACCTGGGCTATAGGCTACTCACAACACATTAAAACCAACACAAATAATAGAGAGACGTGTCAGACTCCATGCTTTGCCATTTGTAGAGCAACATGGCAGTTATATAATACATTAGCTAATGCACATTCAAACCATGTTTTGTATCCACAGAAATAGCAACGTTGTAATAAAGGTACCCTGGTAGGCTGTGTTCAGAAATATTTATTATATACATGTAACAGTAAGGCTGTTCGGCTCTTTTTGACTTGGCTTGCTCAAAGTCCATGTCTGCAGAGAGAGAGAGAGAGAGAGAGAGACGCTGTGAGGTCGAGTTTCAAATGTTTTAAAATGCCTAACAGAGACTTTAAAAAGTAATATTGTAATAATAGCCAATAGGCTACTCACCAGCAGTAGAGAAGTAGACAATGTTGTTGGACAGAGTGAAATCTTCTTAAAACACTGTCCCCAGAGGCTAGCATTCATGCTAGTAGGCTACTAGCATGAATGCTAGCCTCAGTGGGTTTGTTCTCTGCATCAGTCTGGCCCGAATTGATACATCCTGCGCTGCATGTTTCCTCTCTGCGACTCTCCTCTGACGACCCAGCTGCAGTTTTTTTGAAAAAACTCCTAATATCCATTACATTTAGCTAGTCCGACTCCGGGGACGGAGGCTCATCCATATTTGATCGTCCATATTTGATCAGCTCAGCCTAGTTTGACAGTTTGATCGGAGTTTCGTGAGCTGTTTTCCAACTTTATTGAGTCAACGACGCGCACATTTGTTTTGGTCTGAGATGCTGGTGCTATAGTGCGACATCTAGTGGCTGAATGTCATGTATTGCAACTTTAAACACGTCTCAGACACATTTCAATGGTTTTATCACAAAAGTAAAATAACATCATAAAGGGAAATTCGGTGTTCTCTAATCCTGTAATAACCACCTGTGGCCACAGGAGGAGTCATGAACCAGTTGCTTCAATACAGTCCAGTTTGCCATGGTAACAGGACTCTGTGTGTGTTTGTGTGTGTGTGTGTGTGTGTGTCAGCGAGCGGATCAGCATGCGCCAGTCTCAGGTGGATAAGCTGTACGCTGGCCTGAAGGACCTGTCAGAGGAGAGGCGGGGCAAACTGGACGAGAGGCTCCGCCTCTTCCAGCTCAACCGGGAGGTCGACGACCTCGAGCAGTGGATCGCCGAGAGGGAGGTGGTGGCCGGATCCCATGAGCTAGGACAGGACTACGAGCACGTCACTGTACGTTACTGCGAGTACTACTGATGCTGATACTGATACTGTTACCACTACTGAACGAGAGGGAGGTGCTGTCCAAGAATATGAACACATCACAGTACATTATACTACTGCTACTGGTACTAATACTGATACTATTATTACCAGTATTACAGCAAACAGGGCCAAGACGTTACACCTTTAGGTACTACTGCTAAATCTACTGTTACTACTGTGAACTGAGAGAGAGTTGGCTTGCACAAGCTGAGCCAGGACTGTTAGCAGTACTGCTACTGATACTACTGATACACCTACTATAATTAGTAGTGGTATTATGACTACTTTGCCTTGTGAAGCACTGTGTTTTCAAAAGTTCCACATAAATAAAGTTTATTATTATTATTACTTATACTGCTACTAGCACACAGTAGTAGTACAGTTACTAGTTCTGCCTCTGCTAATGCTACCAAATGAGCCACGACTGCAATGACTTGATTGTACCGAATAACTAATAAGCAGTAGTATTACTATTTTACTCTACTGTTAATACACAAGTCACTACTACTGGCTTTACTTTGACAAACGTTACTACCAGCTTGTAGTCTGTGGAGACAAAACACCGACATGTTTCCTTCTCCTGACCTTTGACCTCTGTGATATGTGCTCAGATGTTGCAGGAGCGTTTCCGGGAGTTCGCCCGGGACACCGGGAACATTGGCCAGGAGCGCGTGGACGCCGTCAACCGCCTGGCGGATGAGCTGATCAATGCTGGGCATGGTGACGCGGCCACAGTGGCGGAGTGGAAGGACGGGCTGAACGAGGCCTGGGCCGACCTGCTGGAGCTCATCGACACCCGAACGCAGATCCTCGCCGCCTCCTTCGAGCTCCACAAGTTCTACCACGACGCCAAGGAGATCCTGGGACGCATTGTGGACAAGCAGAAGAAGCTCCCAGAGGAGGTGGGCCGTGACCAGAACACAGTGGAGACGCTGCAGAGGATGCACACCACCTTCGAACACGACATCCAGGCCCTGGGAACACAGGTCAGACTCTAACCTGCCTTACAGGGACACAGGTCAGACTAACCTGCCTTATGGGGACACAGGTCAGACTAACCTGCCTTATGGGGACATGTTTGCATGTTTTATGTCTATGAAATTTTCAACTAAAATTATTTAAATGTAGTCACTGCGATCATTGGATCTTTTTGGAGGTGAAGGAAGTTCAAATGATGTTTTTGTGTAGACTTTTTAATTTTTTTTATTGTATTTTATATTACAAATACAAACAAGATACAGAACAGAACATACACACAACCCACCAGAGGATACTACATAACAACAAGCAAAAAAAAACATAATGGTACGCAGATCTCTGAACTTTCCCGGCTTCTCCACTGGCATAATGTGTGCCTCCACATTTCAGCAGAGGTGATGTGGACTATACAAAATACACTTCTTAGCTAAATAAAAAAGAACGCTTAACAAACAAAATGCATTTACGTCCATTATGTGATTAAATACAGGTTCTTTGTTAGTCATGATAAAATTCAGTGTTTCCTCAGTCAATTACAGTTTTTAGCTCCACAGCGTCTCTGACCTCATGTTAGGTAAAAGCAGCTCCACACAGGGAGGTTTACAGATTTTACATTTGGTAGAAATAGATGTCTGGTATCAGCTCGTACAGGTTCTGACCTTTGACCCTGTGTGTGGCAGGTGAGACAGCTGCAGGATGACGCGACGCGCCTCCAGTCGGCGTACGCCGGCGACAAAGCGGACGACATCCAGCGAAGGGAGAGCGAGGTGCTGGAGGCCTGGAGGAGCCTGCTGGAAGCCTGCGACGGACGCAGGCTCCGCCTCATCGACACCGGGGACAAGTTCCGCTTTTTCAGCATGGTCCGAGACCTGATGCTGTGGATGGACGACGTGATCCGGCTCATTGAGGCCCAGGAGAATCCCAGGTACACAGTCCACCACCGTGTTACACTGCTTTAACTTTAACTGTAACTGCTTTAAACTACATCTCATCTGATGGAAAGTCAATCAATCAAATTTTTAACAAATTAGTGTAAGTAGTGTTAGTGTAATTCAGAATGCTTTACAGACAACTGATTACCTGATTTTACAGTAGATTAATTTGAGACTAATACACACCAGAAATAAAAATGATGAAAACTGTCATGAAAACAGGATTAAAAAAAAACCAGAAAATCGACAAAAAATATAAAAAGACAGTAAGAAATAAAACAAAACATGAATACACTAAAATAAATAATTATAGAAAATAAATTATGTTTATTTAAAATAGAAAGACAGACTGAAGAGGTTTTAAGTTATCAACACTTTCAGCTCCTGTTCAAGTAGTTTCATAAAGTACAAGTACAACAGAACTGTACTTCAGTATTTCCACTACTACTTTACTACATTTATCTGACAGCTGACTCACTCAGATTGATATTCTTATAAAATAAAACACATTATTAAAGATGAAACCTTTTAATCTTCTGAGCTCTTCTATAAAATCAGCGTATATTTATTAATCTGCTGATTATTTTGATTAATTGTTCAGCACATTTAGTCCCTGCTTGTATCTAATATAGTTTATTTAAATGTTTAAATGAAGACAAAGGTCAACTTTTGTGCAACAAAGGTGGACAATAAAGTTGTTTTGATTTAGATTATGAAAGGTGAAACATGTCTTTTATAATTAAGAGTCAAACGTGTCGTCTTCAAATGTTTTGTTTTGTCAGAACAGATCAAAACACAAATATATTCACTTTATTATAATTGATGGCAAAGTGTACATTAAACCGTCTTATTCTAATAGCTGAAATCAGCAATATTTTGGCATTTTTGCTTAAAACAATTACAAAAACGATAATTTGATTATCAGTATTGCTGATTAGTTGCTGATTAATTGATTAATGCGTGTGTGTGTGTGTGTGTGTGTGTGGTCAGGGATGTGTCATCGGTGGAGCTGCTGATGAACAACCATCAGGGCATCAAAGCGGAGATCGACGCCCGTAACGACAGCTTCACCGCCTGCATCGAGCTCGGGAAGTCGCTGCTGGCCAGAAAACACTACGCTTCAGAGGAAGTGAGGACCGCCAAAACCAGATCCAACCAGAGCATGTTAGAAACACTGACGCCATGACCCCAAGCCCCTCTAATGCACTCCTGAACCTTACAGTGTGGAAGTTATTTGTGTTTCAGAACAAGTTGTTATATTTTCAGTACATTTTATTACTCGGCATGTATGGAGTTAGTTTTGCGTCGTTGTTTTTTGCAATCAAAAAATAGATTTGAGAGTAAAACTATTGACGCTGCAATCAAAAAAATGTTTTTTTGCAAGCAAAATAAATTTGATTAAAATGCAAAGACATAATCAATGTGCATAACTTCTGTCTTAGTAATAGCAAGAATGTGATGTTTGAACTGGTGCATGTAGATTGTTTTTGTAGATCAGTCTGCAGTCATGTGACACACAGGTAGCTCAGGTGTGTCTGCAGGATGACAGCAGACAAAAAAACAAACATCATGTGCACATTTTGAAGGTAATTGTTGTTTGTTGTTCAGATTAAGGAGAAACTGCTGCAGCTGACGGACAAGAGGAAAGAGATGATTGACAAGTGGGAGGATCGATGGGAGTGGCTACGACTCAGTAAGATTTGACTCTTTTTATTGTGCAGTATAAAACATGAACAGAACCACACTTCTGATCTGCTGGAGACACGACAGACGAGGTCAGAGGTCACAGAGGTCAGCTGCAGCGATGAGTCAGCGGGACCGCAGGCTCTCGCTGTCCTGTAATGAAGCTGAGCGAGCTTCTCCTCAGCCGGCTCCGACAAATCAGGAAACGCTGCTGGTGCTTTAGTCACATCGACTCATCAGCTCAGTCAGTGTCGCTGCTCACAGGAAGCTTCATCAGCTCAGACTTTAATTAAAAACATCTTTTCTCTGAAAACAGCTGCCTGCTGCGGCCCAAAACGACGCTATGAGAGCGCTGAGAGTGAACCAAAACAGTAAAGTTGCAGCCGGACAGATAAACAATGAGCTGAAACTCACTATAAAGCTCCGTAAAGCCGAGGGGAGCTGCAGAGTCACTGATAATTCTCTGTAGGTTCATCACTACGAGCCACGACCAACACATTACACACTGACAGATCAGACTGTGGAGGGTAGAAATATATGTTATAGGCACTTTAATTGCATAAATTAGGCATTTCTGTCAAATATGCAGAAGAGGAGCAGAGTTTAAGGGTATTACCATATTGTCCTGATTAGAAGACGACTTTTCCAGCAGTAGTTTTATTAAAAAGTCTTTCTGAAGATAAACACTGACACTCGTCCTGTTGGGAATGTTTCCTGAGATACTATAAATCTGAGCAGGAGAGTCGTCATACCTCCATTACAGCAGAAGGTAAATCCTACATTAGTGTATCACGCTCTCTGCTGTCACTGATCGTTGTGTCTGAGCTCCTCATCCTCAGTGACAGCAGGGATTCTTCCTCTGCTGTCTGACAGATGATTCAGTCTCGCTGTGTTTCTGTAGTAAACACCTCGTTTTCCCTCGTCATCAACTGACTGACTCTCACAGACTGGAAGAAACTCACTAGCCTAGCAACATGCTACAAACAACCCAGAATGCATCACCCTCTGTAGGAGCTGGTGTACTCTGCATTCAAAAAGATCTAATATTGTGAACACGAACTGTCTCGTCCTCAAATATAAGACGATGCCCACTTGAGATGCCACTCAAAGCTTCCTCTTATATTCACTGAGTTTCTACACCAGCAGCTGCAGCACTTTGTTTATCTACAGTTTAACACCACAGCCAGCTGCTGTCAATCACACACAGACACTGACACGCCCCCAAAAAGGAGCATTTCTGACATTTTTCTTCCTTCTAATATTAAAATCTATTAATAATACATGGAAAAAACATATTGGACCTCATGCAAGCACATTTTTGTACTTTTATCCTGAAACTCTGACTTTTCTCTGTGAGGTTTGTTTGTACGAGTGTTCCAACGTCAGATTCAACAAACTCTCTTAGCTGCATGAACTCTCTGATGAACGTCGCCTGTTCACGAGGAGCTGAAACTGTGAGGAAACATGAATCCATCAGAGCAGCGCTGACTGTGACAGAAGTAAAGAGGAAACTCTTTGACATGAAGTCAGATGCTAAAAAACGTCTTTCTAAAGCAAAGCGCTGCATGACTGATATGAGAGGCGTCATGTGACGTCACAGAGATATTAGAGAGAATATTACAGCTGCAGTAGGTGATGTTACACTGTCAGAGAGCTGCAGCTGTTTACTGCTGCTGACATGCAGAATAAAAACCATAAAACCTAAAAAAGCTCTCAGTAAACTGGCAGCCATGATGATGATAATATGGTGAACAGAATATTACTTTTGCATATGAATTTTGTTTTAGTTATATGTTTAATTTCATATGTAAACTCCTAATTCATTCAGATTAAGAGTCAAAATCAAACAATCAAGTGTTTCTCTCCTTCTTCTGTTCGTACCTCAGAGAAACTTCTAAGAAACTTGATAAACGCCATAAATGTTCTTAAATCGCTCGTACGAGCCTCTTAAGAACAAATCTGTTCCTTAGTGCTTCTTCTATGAGGCCATTGAGATTATTTTGGGTTGTAAAGATGATAAAATGTCTTGTCAGTGGGACTTTAGATGCTGTATGTGCTTGACTCTAACCCCCCCCAGTCCTGGAGGTGCACCAGTTCTCCCGGGATGCGGGTGTGGCCGAGGCCTGGCTGCTGGGTCAGGAGCCCTACCTGTCCAGCAAAGAGATGGGTCAGAGCGTGGACGAGGTGGAGAAGCTCATCAAACGCCACGAGGCCTTCGAGAAGTCTGCCGCCACCTGGGAGGAGCGCTTTTCTGCGCTGGAGAGGCTGACTACGGTGAGCGGCGAGGGACACAAACACCTGTGAGGTTTTTCTGATGATGATGTTTGATTGTTATTGTAAGTTAACCTCCGTACATGTCCACCTGTCTGCAGTTGGAGCTGCTGGAGGTGAGGAGGCAGCAGGAGGAGGAGGAGAGGAGGAGGAAGCCGCCGACTCCAGAGCCAACTGTGATTCAGCAGGAGGAGACACCACAGCAGAGGTACAAGCTCAGGAAACCATCTGCTGTCAGCTGAACGTGTAAAAACTGTTCAGAATCAATCTCCAACTGCTTTGATAAGCAATTAATTCACTTGAATCATTTTTAAGAAGAAAAAGTCCAAATTCTCTGATTCCAGCTTGTTAAATGTGAATATTTTCTGGTTTCTTTAGTCTCTGTGACAGTAAACTGAATATCTTTGTGTTGTGGACAAAACGAGACATTTGAGGACGTCAGCTTTGGGAAACATTGATCTACATTTTCACCATTTTCCCAAATTTTATGGACCAAACAACTAATCGATTAATTGATAAAATAATTGACAGGTTAATCGATAATGAAAAAAATCGTTAGTTGCAGCTGTATGATGAAAAGACAAAAAAAAGATAAACGTTTTTCTCATTTAGAGAGTCAGTTTGATCACAGCAGGAGAGGAACTGCAGCTGTTAAACATTATTAACTGAAACTATAAATAATATATATAATATTAATATGTTTCTCTCTCTGCAGCGGAGTCATCAGTCAGAACGGACTCCCGTCAGACCAGGACTCTCCTCGGGTCAGTGCTCACATTTCCACCCTCACAGATCGACTCTGATCACCTGATCAGTTCCAATAAACTCAAACATGTTGCTGCTGCAGTAACATTAAAACAAACTGACAGCAGCCATGATGGAAATCTGACCTCAGAACTGCTCAAACTGCAGACAGACGAGCAAAATATCAACATTAAATCTAAAAATTGATTCAGCTCAGAATTTAGTTTTTGAAAAACTGTTAATAGTTTTCAGATGTTTAAGTCAGGATCAAAATGAGAAGAACGCTGAGAGTCTACAGCTAACATGCTAACAGTGATAATGCTAGCATGTTGATGTTAGCATTATTGGGTCTCCAGAACTCACGTCTGGGGACCTTGATCATTTTGACCAGATGATGGCGCTAGATGAAAAGTCAGAGGATCAAAGTTACTACAACTGTTTTATTACATTTGTATTACAATGAATGTGTGAAACTAATTTTAATCCATCTAATAGTTTCATTTCCACTCAGACCTTCACAGTTTTTACTTAAACTCAGATTAAAACTTTTCTTTCTGCTTTTGAAGATACAAACACAAATCATGTTATTTGTATTGCATTTAATTAGTTCAGGTACTTTGTTAGAATATGATGTTATTTAGTGGCAGCTGAACTTACAGATATACAGTAATGTATGTATGAGGAGTATTTATGGCAGCAGAAAACAGTTTAATGCAGAAAATGAAGCTTTTATAACCACTTTGGGTATAAATCTGAAAACATTTTTAAATTTAGGAAAAGAACATGAAGGTAATGAAGTCCAGAGAGTCGTCATTACAGAACTCTGTTTTATATTTTTATTATTATCTTTAATCTCATACGAAGTGTATTTTATTCAGTTTTTATTGTTATTGTCTTGTTTATTATTGTACTTGATGTTTTAACCATGTAAAGCACTTAGTAACTTTCAGTCAGTAGCAGCTTCATTCCTGTGTGGTCAGCGTGTCTTTAACTCTCCCTCTTAAATAAATCACGTTGCTCAGGACGGCGTGGACGGTGGAGATCTGGTGAACGGTGTGGTGGAGCGGAGCTCCAAGGAGCCGAGCCCCGCCCCCTCGCCGATCTCCAGCAGGAAGAGTAAAACCAGCCAGTCCAGCACGCTGCCCTCCAAGAACCAGGACTCACCGTCACAGCTCGAAGGCCTCCTGCACCGCAAACACGAGTGGGAGGGGCATAACAAGAAGGCGTCCAACAGGTGACCCTCAAAGATCCTCTGCTGCAGGCCTTACAGGAGCTCTCACTCCTCTGCTCGCTTATTGATCCTGCTGCTCTCTGATTGGCAGGTCGTGGCACAACGTGTACTGTGTCATCAACAACCAGGAGATGGGTTTCTATAAGGACAGCAAGGCGGCGGCTCAGGGCATCCCGTACCACAATGAGCTGCCCGTCGGGCTGAAGGACGCCACATGTGACGTGGCCTCAGAATACAAGAAGAAGAAACATGTCTTCAAACTCAGGTAACAACTGTTTATTTAAACTGCCTGGAAATATGCACACATTCATCTGTAGTCATCTGTTGGAGTTCAGTGTTCTCAGCGCAGCAGGCTGCGATAAATTTGTTCAAACTTGATTTTTTGAAGTGACAGCACTCTTCACACCTGAGACTCAGACTTTACTTTTCCTTTGTGCTTCCCTTTAATATGTAAATATGAACTGTTGGAGAGAAAATGAATTTAAAGAGATACACTTGTAAAGGTGTGAACAAAAGATAAACAACCATTAAATCCACCTGCTGACTCTTATGGAAGCAGTCCTATAAGCAGAGCATATAGAGAGCTGAAGTCATGACATCACTTCCTGTCTAGCTTCTGTAACTCAACATAATCTCTCATTCAGCGTTTCTTTCATCACTCTTTGTGAAAACATGAAGCGTGTTCCTGGAGTTTATTTTCCATATTGTCAGAGCGCTCGGCTCCACTTTAACGTGGTTTATTCCACCTCCATAAAGCTCCCTGTGCTTCCTCCTGCAGTCGCTGCTGCTGTTTGCAGCTGTGCTCTGAGCTGTAAAGACTTCTATCTGTGCTGTTATTACAGGCACGTCTGAACTCACCAACACGCCTCCATTGTCAACATCCTTAACACCACCGAGGCTGAAATATGTGTATGCTGTAGCTATCACTGTTATATATTGTTCTATGTGTGCACTTATTCTGATGTAGAGGGGCAAATGCAATTGATGAATGAATGTTTGTTTATCTTCTCTGAACCATGGTAACAGGTATGTGCTGCGTTTGTCAGCGTCAACATAAAGCTTCTGTGTTTTTGTTGCAGACTCACTGATGGAAATGAATATCTGTTCCAAGCCAAAGATGAAGTGAGTCTGATTCTTCTTCTTTCTGTAAAATACTGTAAAATGTGATGAAACTGAGATAGATTATTAGATAAAACAACACACACACACACACACACACACACACACACACACACACACATATATGTGTGTGTGTGTGTGTGTACATATATACATAATATAATGAATGATATACACAATTAACATTAGCTTGATTTACATTCATTGTTTATTTTATTGTTTAATTATCCTCTACAGAACTATTTGATCAATGGTTTGATTTGCTGACACTTGATATTTGAAATGTTACAATCACAGCAAACTTATTTCATGATGTTGACTTAAACTTGTTTCCATTAGATTTATTTTATTTTATTTATATTTACAAATATTTCTCAGTTGTAGTTTTTTGATCATAAAAAGACAACAAGTTACTGTTTGTGATCTCAACAAAACTGGTATCAAAAACATTATTAATTCATTTTAATTGCATTTTTTTCATTTAGATTTAAATTTTGTGATCAATATTTTTGTTGTTTCTTCAATAATTAAATATCCTGAAATATTGTGTTGAGTTTTTAAAAATAAAACATACTTAACAGCTTTATCCAGAGTTTTTGACCACATTTCACAGTCTTCAGATTTCTCAGTTGCCATGGAGATCATTCAGTCATCATGTGACTAAAGTAACTACAGATGAAGACTGTGAGATGTGGTTGAAAGCTGTGGTAAAAAGCTAGTAAGTGGACCTTGAGATAAGATGTTTTTACAGACACAATAATTATAATTCAGTTTTCAATTGTTTATGATCACAAAATAATTATTGATCATCAATGATACTGAAATAAGAAAATCTGTGGTAATTAATAACTATAATTAATATTAAATATATAAATATTATAACAAATATATTGTAATTGTAAAATACATTTTTTAAAAATAATTTCAAGAAAAAATAAATAAAAATATAAAGTCAGATTTTTATTGTTATTTATTGTTTTGAGAAGCAACAACATGTTTGGTCAAAGTCAACTTTATTGTCAATTCTGCCACATGTACGAGACACACAGAGGATCGACCCGCTGTCACATACACAAGTACTAAAACACAACAACAAGGGGGGCAACAAGGCTCAGATCAAGAACAAACAGTAATGATAAAAGTATAGTGCAAATAAGACAAATATAATGCAAATAGAGCTGAACGATGTGCCAACATATTACTTGCACAACACGTTTGGCCTCTCTAGGCTTCCGTAGTTAAATGACACGTAGAGCTAAATGAATCTGGTTAATCTGATCGGAGTTCAGTTTCTGCAGCTGTCTGACGTGTGTCGCCCCCTGCAGGAGGAGATGAGCACCTGGATCCAGGCCATCCTGAACGCCGGCACCGCTGACGTGCAGAGCAGCAACCCCGGCACTCCGGCGTCAGGCCGCGCACAGACGCTGCCGGCCGCCGTCACACTCGCCACCGAGTCGAGTCCCGGCAAGAGAGAGAAGGACAAAGAGAAAGACAAGGAGAAACGCTTCAGCCTGTTCAGCAAGAAGAAGCAGTAAAGAAACACGAAGCGCTTTGGTGAAACTGACGCAGAGAATCTGACGCGCTCTGATGCAGCAGGAGTCATATTTAGCTTCAGTATGTTTAATTTCTCATTACCTGCCGTCAGCTGCAAACTCACACAACTGGAATCTGCTTCAGAGCGCGTTCAGATTTTAGCTTTCAGCTTTACGACCTGAGAAATGAAACTGCAGGAAACGTCTCTGAAACTGCACATGAAAGCAGCGTTAAGGTGAATCCGTCACTCGCCTCGCTCAGATAAGACCTTTGTCAAGTGTCACACAAGTTTGGCTGTTAACCTCCGACTTTTCCTGCTCATACAAACCCGTCTGCAGCGTTACAGACGTTTAAAACTGCTGAGAGGTTAGAAGTATTTCTATCAGACAAAACTGTTAAAACGCTGAATCTATAAATCCACTAATGTTGTTGATTTTTTTCATAATAATTCAATTTGATGTGAAATATTGCATCAATGAATGTCTCCAATTTTTAAATCTTTAATTTTTTCAAAGAGATTCTGAACAGACGTTAGTGTGAGTTCTGGCTGCAAGATCCAATAATCCATCGTAAAGGGCGTTATGTGCTCTGTACGTGTTTTTAGACGATCCACATACAAAATTAAAGATTTCGTAATAGAAAACAAACCTGACTGTGACATCACTGCTGAACAGCCAATGACGACGTTGATGGCTGACAACAGTGAGGAGCAGAAAACTGTAAGTTTCACCAAAGTGCGACGTCGGGTTGTTTTTTTGTGTTTATTCTCAGTGCATTTTGTTTTCTTCTTGTTGTTTTTTATATTTGGTTTGATTTTCTTCGTGTGGCGTCGCTCGGGTCGAACACAAACTGCACCCGAGAGCGAAAGCTGCAGCGGTTTTTGGTATAGATGATGTGATGTCAGTGCCTCAGTTTAGACGTTGTGATGTAACAGCGGCTCATCGTCAACGAACTGTTGTTACATCATGTCTAAAACATCTCAGTGACATCAGCAGGGATCACACACTTCATTTTCTTTATTTGTTGTTTTTGTTTTGTTTTTTCAACATTGTTTTTTATTTTTGGTAAATTTGTTATTTTTTTACTTTTTGAAACAGGTCTGAGTTATTGAACGTTTCCTCAATTTTGTGAGGGTGTCTTAAGAGACAACCTACATTCTTCCTCTGCCGTTGAGAAATTGGACCAATAGTGCATTTTTGTTTTATTATTTTTACTTTTTCTTTTTTGTCTTTGCTGCTCGGCAACCATTTCCCCCTCTAAACCAATCACCTTCGAGGAGGAGTATGATGTAAAATGTCCACTGCATGCTTCATCAGGCTCAGAGCGTCGCCTGAAAAACTCACCAGAAACTACAAATCTTCTCTTCTTTTTTAATATTTTTCTCCATTTTCTTTGGTTCTAGTTAGTTTCAGATCAAGTACAGATAATAAAGATTAATATGTATTATAAACACAGCGTTGATGTTAAATGGTAAACGTACGCCATGTACTGCAGACAGCTCTGGACAAATGAAGGTTGCTTGCTTGTCGTCGGCTCTTCACACCGCGCTGCGCTCTGATTTTCTGCTCTTTGATACTCGTGTTGCTCTCCGTCACTGTATATCTATTGTACTGAACATGTATGGAAGTTAACGCCATCTTACTGCACAATCAGAACTACATCTATAGGAATGAAGAAGAAGAAAATCCTTTGCAGGCCGTTTAAGGCCAAATATTTAAACAGAATTAGACCATAAAGGCTTTTCTCATGTATGAACCTGCACCTGTAGACTTTAAAGCTCTCTGTCAAATATGTGCGATGTCATTAAAGGCTTTTAAACTTTACACACTGTTTGCTTGTTGTCCTTCCTGTTGGAGAGTGTTTGGATTAAAACAACCCTCATTTCTCTTGGTTTCTACCAGCAGTGGAAGAAGTACTCAGATCCTTTACTGCAGTAAAAGTACCAATAAAGCAATGTCACAATACTCCATTATAAGTAAAAGTCCTGCATGAAAAATCCTACTACAGTAAAAGTACATAAGTATTATGAGCTTGATCTAGTTAAAGTATTGCAGTAAAAGTACATAAGTATTATGAGCTTGATGTAGTTAAAGTATTGCAGTAAAAGTACATAAGTATTATGAGCTTGATGTAGTTAAAGTATTGCAGTAAAAGTACATAAGTATTATGAGCTTGATGTAGTTAAAGTATTGCAGTAAAAGTACATAAGTATTATGAGCTTGATGTAGTTAAAGTATTGCAGTAAAAGTACATAAGTATTATGAGCTTGATGTAGTTAAAGTATTGCAGTAAAAGTACATAAGTATTATGAGCTTGATGTAGTTAAAGTATTGCAGTAAAAGTACATAAGTATTATGAGCTTGATGTAGTTAAAGTATTGCAGTAAAAGTAGTGGTTTGGTCCCTCTGACTGATATATTATTATATATGACATCATTAGATTATTAATACTGAAGCATCAGTGTGTAAGCAGCATGTTACTGTTGTAGCTGCTGGAGGTGGAGCTAGTTTCAACTACTTTATATACAGTTAGCTAGTTTAGTCCAGTGGTTCCCAACCTAGGGGTGGGGCCCCTCCAAAGGGTCAGCAGATAAATCTGAGGGGTCGTGAGATGATTAATGGGAGAGGAAAGAAGAAAAAACAAAGTTCTGATACACAAATCTGTTTTCACTTTTTGGACTTTTTTATGTCTGGACTTGATGGAGTCGACGTGTTTAGTTTAGTGTTGTTGTTTAAATATGAGTTTTTTAGTAGAAACTTTTTGAGTGACGACTGAGAAAACTTCAAACATCTATTATGGCGTCTTCACAGCTTCAAACTGGAGTGAACATGTTTCCTTCTGATGTTTATTATGATTAAACTGAAATCGTGTCTCATGTGCAGAGTTTTGATAAAAATGATAAAAGGTGGAGTAATGTTACCTGTGATGGTGCAATAAATCAATCACAGCTGTCAGGAAACTAATTAACACTGTTTTAGATTCATTTCTTTGCTGCTGACAAAAACTCTTCAGCACAGCAGCAGTTTGTGGATTGAGAGATTACACCCCAACAAAATCAGTCACAAGAAGTTTTAATCACGTCTGGATTTAAACTTTACAAACTCGTCTTCATCAAACTTCTCTGAACGACACTTCAGAAAACTGTCAAGTACAAACTTCAGAGTAAAGAATTTCTGGATGAATGTGAACAATAAGACTCTTTTATCAAGTGACGTACTTTTACTCACAGCAACGTGTAAAAGTCACTTTTACTCAAGTGATCACATGATGGATCACATGAAGAAACAGCCAATCAGAGATAAGGACTGACCCGACATCTGCTACAGTTAACTCAGTGGTGAGTTATTCTGCAAGAACATATAATTATGTTTTATTTGTGTGAAATCATCAAATCTCTGGAAATAATGAACAACAATCTGATATATTTATATTTTACATTATGTATAAATATGGATGAATGAAAGGACGATTCTGCTGTTGGTAGACGAGCTGATCATGACCAATGATTAAAGTCCAATCAGACAGAAAACAGAGTTTCTGTCCTGCAGTCATGGAGGATCTACTCTGAACCACCTGAACACACCTCTGTAACAGCATTTTAAAGACAAAACTAGTTTGATCAATAGTTCTTATTCTTCTGTTTGTGAGTGAAAGTGAAAGATTTTTACTTTTATCTTTCACTAAAGTCCAAACTGTTCCTGTTAGCAGGACCGTCTCTCTGTGAGGTGACAGAGCTCATTCTCAACTTTCATCTGCATGAAAATATACATAAAAATAAATGAAACCAAATGAACCAAAATATATAACTGTTAGTGCCACACAGTTGTGTAGAAACTGGTTGTGATCCTCTGTGTGTGAGAGCTGCTTCAGCTCAGCATCTTTCCTCTTCAGCTCAGTGATCTCCTGCTCCAGCTTCTCCTGAAGCTCTTTGACTCGACTCACTTCAGTTTCCTGCTGGGATCTGATCTGCTGCTTCACATCAGAGCTTCTTTTCTGGATGAGACGGATCAGCTCAGTGAAGATCTTCTCACTGTCCTCCACTGCTTTATCAGCAGAGCGACTGACGGCCTCCACCTCCTGCTGAAGCAGCTTCACATCTTTCTCTCTGTCCTGGATTCTCTGCTGGATGTTTTGTCGACTCACCTCGAGCTCTCTCTGCCTCTCAGTCCTTTCTGCTGCAGCTGAGACTGTGTCGTGGCCTTTATGTTCATCCACAGAGCAGAGATAACAGATACTCTGCTGATCAGTACGGCAGAACATCTTCATCACCTCATCATGACGAGAGCAGATGTTCTCCTGGAGCTTCTCAGAGGGCTCGACCAGCTTGTGTTTTTCAAATTTAGTTGTTTCTCACAGTGAGATCAGACACTGCAGACAGGACTAGAGGTTTGAGCTCTGATCTGAACATGTGTTTCTGCAGTGAATGCAGCCTGCAGCTCTTGTACTGCAGGACATGTTGGTTACTGTGGTGGTAATTTGAGAATTAGTAAGCAAAAACTCAAAGTATTTCACCATGTGTACACAATCTATAAATTGGCAGTACAGTATTTTCTTTGTTATATAACTTTGAGCCCAGAAAATACATTAAACATTAGACCTGAAATATAGTTGTTTCTGTGATATGCAGAATGCTTTTTATCAAAGGAAGTCATTACATATGACTCTTCACTGGTAGCAGTTTTTTTTAAAAATCACACATTTTTTACTTTGTTTGCAATTTTACCTCAAAAACTGCACATAAAACATCACAAATTGTATCGCAATTTTTTAGAAAAGTTGCTGCAGAATCAAACATTTTGGCCACAATAATCACAAAAAGACTTTGACTGATAAATGTGCTTAAATGCATATTTTACCAATTTAAGAATGTATATGACTGTCCCACATTTCAAAACACATTTTCTAAATTGGGACAATAAAAAAATTGATGGACTAACTTCATGTTTTCATCATTTAATGTTTTCATATTCTAGCACATTTTGATGCATGAATATATCAGTTTTAATTGGTCCTTTTCTTCGGCGTGTCAGAAGAACAGATAGATGCATGTGAGGAGTCACAATTTCATTCATGTTATTTTTACCTCTGGTGTGTGTTATCTGTCCCACCTGTTCTCACCAGCAACTGAAACACTACAACCCCCATCATGCACTGCGGGCTCCTGGGCGCAGAGTGACGCGCCGACCGCGCCTGACCTGCCGCTCCGAGAGAGGCGCGAAGCTGCCGCAGGTTCGCGCGAAAGACACCGGAACTGCAAAATAAAACCACACAGTTCATCATTTGAATCACAACAGAATAATTACTGTATGATGTGTTTTTAATATCTATCAGTTATATGATGCAAACCCACAGACAGCTGAACATGTGTTTTCTCTGTAGAAAAGGTGAAACAGCTTGTTTTTATTCACACTTTAACAAAATGATACTAATCTTAATATCTTAGTAGTAAAAATATGTTGGAGCAATGCAGAATCAGTTTAGTTACACTAAACTTTAGTTACAATAGTTAAACAAAAGTTAGAGTCACTAAATTTTTCTTTAAAACTACCAAAAATGACTTAAACAGAGAATATCAGATAAAATAAAAAGAATGAAAACAATAAAGTGCAAAGAAAATGTTTTTAGCTTTATGATTTATTATAATCATTTAAATAGATGCAGTGAAGTCTTTTCTGTTCAAAGGTTAAAACAGCTTCATGTATTTAAAAAGGCTAAATTTATTTTCCACATATTACCTGCATATTATAACATATTTTAACACTAAAAATATTTTTCAAATGGATTTTTCTATTTCTCTGCTTGTAAAACACAACAATCACCAAAAATAGGAAAATAAAATAAAATAAAATAAAATAAAAGTCTCTGGCAGTCAGTATTTTATTTTGAAGTCACCGACAGGAAGTGTTCGTGTATAATCTGAGCGGATTACCGTTGACGGTGTTTCTGGGTTCCCGTTAACATCCAGCCTTTCCTTCGTCGTTTCGTTCCTCCGGGCTGTCTGCGAGCCGCGGAGCTGCTGCGGGTCTCTGCCGGGTGGAAGCGCCTCCCCGCCGGCCTGCAGGAGCGGCAGCAGCCGGGGTGGACGCGGTGGAGCTCGGTTCTCTGCGGGGTTCTCTGTGGGGTTCGGATGCGGGGTTCGGATGCGGGTTGACGGAGATAAATCGGCGCTGTAATCTGCGGATTTCCACTGAAGCAGCGAACAGACGGCGGCAGGAGTCAGCGGGGGGATTTTCTGTCATTTCTGCCTCCGTTTGTGGAATTACCTTTAATTCAGAATAAGTGCAGCTCGGTCAGAATAACAGAGATTACGTCATGTCTCCCACAGACTGTAGAGATTATTATTATTATTATTACTATTACTATTATATACAGTCTGTGATGTCCCCACACTGAAAGCTCATTTTAATATCCTACAGATTATTTATTTAATTTTTCATTGTGACCTTCCACCTGAAATTTCCTGTAATCTTCAGTTTTTGCTGATATTTGTTGAAACCATCATTATAATTCTGGGAATGTTCCGGTTTGGGTTCCTGAAAACGTTCTCAGCAGGTTCCTCTTATTAAAATGTGTCTGCAGGTTCCTTTAACCATAACCTCTGAGGAACCACATCCCAAATTAAAGAACGCTTTAAAATGATTGTTTTGGGTTAAAATATTTAAAATATCAGGTGCATTTATATATTTTTTTCCTTGGAACTATGCAGAAATGACTAGAATATATGTTTATAGTGACTTTAACTGTAATTAAATCTACTGTAGCTCCACAATATTCAACAAAACCAACAACAAAACCATCGTTTTCCTGCAAAAACTGTTAATCTGTGAGCTTTAAAGAACCTGAGAGGAACCGCATCTCAGAGACAAAAACATATTTTATATATTTTAATGAAACAGTGAAACTGTGGCGGAAACATTAGCAACAATCTCATAACCTCACTAAAACGTTCTCAGAACATTCCCACAAGTAAAACATATTTCATTGGGTCATTGTGGGGATTTATTGACAAAATTTAGAAACATAAATTTCCCTTGAAGCTGTCTGCAT
Organism: Scomberomorus guttatus; assembly: GCA_038419695.1. NCBI lineage: Eukaryota > Metazoa > Chordata > Actinopteri > Scombriformes > Scombridae > Scomberomorus > Scomberomorus guttatus. The sequence goes on along the minus strand of CM076447.1, from coordinate 638,263 downwards.
TGTGCTTTGTTCTTAGAACAACTAAAACATATTTTATTGGGTTATTGTGAGAATTTGTGGAGATTAAAATGTCCCGATAAGGTTTTAGGGTTGTAGTGACTCTAACTTTAGAGACTTTGTTGTAATTAATATTTTAGTTTCTTCAAGTCAACAAAACCACAGATGATCACTTGATTTCCTACAAAAACTGTTTATTACTAAACACTAAATCACCACCACACCTGTTTCTTTAATGTGCTTTTTGGTGATTAAAATATATTATATTCTTTAATTTTCTAACGATACTCCAAATTTAGTGAAATGAAAACTGTTCTGAGCTCCAGGTTCCACGTTTTTATCTATAAAGTGATGAAATAACTTTTTGCATCCATCAGTACAAACATCCTCTCGTATTTTTTTTAGGACAGTTATAGTTTGTGAGGTTTGTTTAAATAATCTGATCAGCTGATCAGCTGATATCTGCTGCTCTTCATGTCATCAATGTTAGAGAGAATGAAGACATTTTATTCACTGCCTTTAACAGTTCGTTTATTTAGCGCCTGATGATGACCTCACATCTGATCAAAACACAAATTTTTGCATCTGACTAAATAATTTCGTAAAAGGGCGACAACTTTGTGTTTGAATGCTTAGAGGCTAAAATATTTTTAATATATTTTAGTTCAGGTTTTGGTTTAAACAACCATCCTGACTGACTCCTCTTTTCATAGACAACTGAACATAAACTCAAATTAATTTTAGCAGAAATAATCCTGAGTTTCTCAACAGATTATCATCCTGCTGTCGGCTCTGAACGCTCCTCGTCCTCTTTATAGGTAAAACCTGCTCATTTAAAACTGCTTCAGTCATTAACATTAAAACTAGAAGAAATTAACGTTTTATGACGTAAAACTTGTGTAGCACAAACAAAAGTCCTCTAGCACTGATACTTACACATACATATATATAAACTTCAGCCTTATTGTGTCCTGTTTATTATTTTAACTGTGAAAAAGTGACAGAAAGTAAAAGTTAAAATTTTTTTCCATGAATCTTCTGCTGTGTCACCAGTTAGAAACAAGAGCTTCTGCTGAATTTGAGCGACTTTGCTAACATCAGCTAGCTAAGCTGCAGGTTGGAATTATGGGAAGTGTAGTTGGATGTTGCACATGGACTACAGCTCCCAGCAGCCTTAGGATCAGCAACAGACTGTGATGGACTCTGTTTGGACTGTTTCTGTGTTTTTGTAGCAGATGCTGTCAGACATTTGTTTTTCTTTCTTTGTGGAGTTTTAATGTTGAGTTTCCGGCTCTGAGCCGACATGTCGGATAAGACGGCGCCGCGCTGCCAGCTGAGGCTGGAGTGGATCCACGGATACAGAGGTCACCAGTGTCGCAACAACCTGTACTACACCGCCGGGAAAGAGGTGGTGTACTTCGTGGCCGGGGTGGGCGTGGTCTACAACACCCGGGAACACACTCAGAAGTTCTACCTGGGTCACAATGATGACATCATCAGGTAAGGAGGGGGCGGGGTTTAGTTTCTGCTGACGTTCTGTCTTGAGAACATCTGCAGAGTTTTCATCGTTCTGTGTTCCTGTTTCATATTTATTTCACTAATGAATTCAAAACACTTTATCACTGAAGTTTGAAACAAAACACGTCGCCATAGTTACTGAATTCAGTCAAAATGAAACCGAAAATGAAAACTGAACTGATTTAATCTGCTCAACAGTTTAATCTTCAGCTTGCTGTTAGCATGTTGTGGAGATTTTTGCATCGTTGCTCAAAAATCACACAGAGAAATAAAGAAAGCATTAAACACTGTACAATCCGTCACACAATCAGTAACAATTATGCAAATGTCCACATACAAAAATACAAAACAAAAATACAATTATCTTGTATTTTTGGAGAGAAAGCATGTTGTTCAGTCAGCCTTTTCTCTAGAGACTGTGAACACAAACCAGACAGCTTTATACATCTCCAGAAGTTAAAAACAGGTCAGGTCCCCAAATGGACACTCGTATAAAATGTTAAACACCTTCTTACAAACAGGTATGATCATAGGATGATCTCACAGAGACTTCATGGTCAATGACTTCAAACAAGGACATCCTTCAACTTTAGCTTGTCCAGGTACCTCATGATCCACACAGTCTCTAAGGCAGTAGGCTTAATATCTCTAGCTAACCCCAGAGGTCAGCAAACAACCCTCAGATAGAAACAAGTTCAAGAGTTCAACCAGCCTAGGAGCAGTGTCACAGTGACGTTACATCACAGTGAACTGAGAACAAACATTGACCCCATAGTCTGTAAACAACATTTGTAACATACAGACAGGTGACAAATGAAAGTAAACACCAACATAAAGTGTGTCAGTAAGGTTTTGGGCCTCCAGAACAGCTTCAGTGCTCCTCAGCAGTGACTCTACAGTCTGAACTCTACTGGAGGGATGAACACCGTTCTTCCAAAGATATTCCCTCATGTGGTGTTTAGATGATGGTGGTGGAGAGCTCTGTCTAACACGTCGCTCCTAAACCTCCCACAGCTGTTCAGCTGGGTTGAGATGTGGTGACTGTGAAGGCCATAGCATATGATTCACATCATTTTCATACTCATCAAACCATTCAGTGAGCCCTCGTGTCCTATGGATGGAGGCACTGTCATCCTGGAAGAGACCCCTCCCATCAGGATAGAAATGTTTCATCATAGGATAAAGGTGATCACTCACAACAGCTTTGTATTGATCTGCAGTGATGCTTCCCTCTAAGGGGACAAGTGGAGCCAAACCATGCCAGCAAAATGCCCCCACAGCATAACAGAGCCCCCAGACCCCCTCACTGTAGGGGTCAAACATTCAGACCTGTACCGGTGTTTCCTTTCATCTGTCACCTGTCTGTATATAATATATTATAATATATACAAGAAATACATCAAAAGATAACCACTATTTAAATCTCTCACAAGTGGCACACATGAAAGAATCTTAAAGATCCCTCCAGACATGTTTTAAGTTTTAAGTTTAACTCTGCACAGAGAAGAAAACAACATTCAGCTGAAAGAAGAAGACGAAACATGTTTCTGAGTGGAGGAGGACTTTAAAGGATCACTCTGCTGATTTTCTATATTTTTCTTCTTGTCAACAAATCTCACCAACAATGAACTGATCTACTAACAGTATTGTGTGTGTATCAAAGTCTGATATATCTTATTCCTCCTTGTTGTCCAAAAACTATTAAAAACAGGTCAGTGAGTCACACCGCTGCACTGGGTCACATGTTCCTTCATCATGAAGAGTTTGGTCATGTTAGTTTGTTTAGAAACGGCTCCAAAGACTAATAACAGCATCATGTTTTCCGTCTCTGGAGAGTAGTTCTGTGTAAGGCAGACGCCACTGAGCATGTGCAGGAACACTGTTCTGTTTACAGCTTCACCAGCTTGTTGTGCTGCAGATCACAACCTCTGACTTTGTGCTACATAGAACATTTCTCAAAGAACTTGTTACAAAGTCAGTGGGTTAGCCTAACCTGACCAGTTCAGTTAAGGTGAACCAGCTCATCTCATTGTAGCGACAACTCAGCTGCTCCTAAACAGAGAACGGAGAATTGTCTGGCTGCTGAGTGCACCCCCCCCCCCCCCCCAACCCCTCACACGGTAACAAGTGCACGTTACCGCAGCTAGTGATGTTTGTATCAGTCTGTTGACATTCACAATCACATGGTTGATTGAAAGTCCATTTCCATGGAAACAAAAGATGTAGCTGTGACACACACACACACACACACACACACACACACACACACTCACTGACAGATGTTCCAGATGTGGCTGCAGGCTCACCTGCAGGTCTCTCTCTGACCCACTTCAGTCTGGTGACTCAAAACCAGAAACCAGAAAACATTCCTGTTTCCTCTGCAGCTGTGTCGAATTTAATTTTACTATCTGGGAATTCAACTGTTCACTTCTCAGTTCATTTGATTCTTTATTTCTGATGTCGTAATATTTCTTAATGTCAGACGCTGCAGGACTCAGCTGCAGTTTAATGTTTTAAATGAAATAAAACCTCCTGCTCTGTTGACACAATCTGCACCAATATTCATACATCTTAATCTGAACATCAACCAGAGCTCACAGACATCAAACACAGACTGTAAAACCTGCTTACAAAGAGATCAGCATCAGTAAATCTACTATGAAACCAGTGAAAAAAACACTAACTGGAGATCTTTGTTCAGAATCATCAAGTTAAAGTAAAACTTTTTACAGATGCATCCATGATCTGTGTGGAGACTTTGTTTCCTATGATACAGAACAATTACAGTCAGCAGGTCAATCATAGTGATCAAATCAATGAAAATAACACATATTCTGGCACCACTAAGACTCAGAATGTCTCATCAACATGGTTCTTATACCTGAGCAGCTCCTCTATCCACTATCTCTTCACTCAGACATGGAGATTTGAGTTGGACTGAAAACCTTACTGTACTCTCCCAGAGCATGTGTAGTAATACTCACCTGCAAAATGAATAGCTTAACTTGTCCTGAAAATAACAATATATGGCATCCTGGTGAACTGAAGTCATGACATCACTTCCTGTCTAGCTTCTGTAACTCAACATAATCTCTCATTCAGCGTTTCGTTCATCGCTCTTTGTGAAAACATGAAGCGTGTTCCTGGAGTTTATTTTCCATATTCTCAGAGCGCTCCGCTCCACTGCAGCAGCTGCTGTCAGACATTTAAACCTTTGTGATTTTAACAAAGTTCAACAGAAAGAACTACAGCTCCCATTAAAAGAACTACAACCCCCAATCAAAGAACTACAGCTCCCATTAAAAGAACTACAACCCCCAATCAAAGAACTACAACCCCCAATAAAAGAACTACAGCTCCCATTAAAAGAACTACAGCTCCCATTAAAAGAACTACAAGTTCCCATTAAAAGAACTACAAGTTCCCATTAAAAGAACTACAACCCCCAATCAAAGAACTACAGCTCCCATTAAAAGAACTACAGTTCCCATTTAAAGAACTACAAGTTCCCATTAAAAGAACTACAAGTTCCCATTTAAAGAACTACAAGTTCCCATTAAAAGAACTACAAGTTCCCATTTAAAGAACTACAGCTGCCATTAAAAGAACTACAAGTTCCCATTTAAAGAACTACAGCTGCCATTAAAAGAACTACAAGTTCCCATTTAAAGAACTACAGCTGCCATTAAAAGAACTACAAGTTCCCATTTAAAGAACTACAGCTCCCATTAAAAGAACTACAACTCCCATTAAAAGAACTACAGCTCCCATTTAAAGAACTACAGCTCCCATTAAAAGAACTACAGTTCCCATTAAAAGAACTACAGCTCCCATTAAAAAAACTACAGCTCCCATTAAAAGAACTACAGCTCCCATTAAAAGAACTACAGCTCCCATTAAAAGAACTACAGTTCCCATTAAAAGAACTACAGCTCCCATTAAAAGAACTACAAGTTTTCATTAAAAGAACTACAGCTCCCATTAAAAGAACTACAAGTTTTCATTAAAAGAACTACAGCTCCCATTAAAAGAACTACAAGTTTTCATTAAAAGAACTACAGCTCCCATTAAAAGAACTACAAGTTTTCATTAAAAGAACTACAAGTCCCCATTTAAAGAACTACAACTTGGTTTATTCCACCTCCATAGAGCTCCCTGTGCTTCCTCCTGCAGTCACTGCAGCTGTTTGCAGCTGTGCTCTGAGCTGTAAAGACTGTGCTGCTGTTATTACACACATGACAGTCTGTACAGTATCAGTCTGAACTTGCTGCTCCTCATTGACTTCGGCTCTCTGTAGTGACTCTGACATAAAACTATAAATGAAGAAAATTAAAAACAAGCTGCGGTTCAGAGTGACAGTCTGCAGTTTCAGTGAGTTGTAGTGAAGAAACGTTAGCAGAATGTTGCTTTAACCGTTCACCACAAACCAACCAACACGCCGCTGCTGGCAGACGGAAGCAGGAAGTGGGGGGGGGTGGGTGTTTTAGTCCTGCGGCCTGATGGGAGCTGACAGTCGGAGGGAAAACGCTGATGATGAAGAAGATGTGACGATGAGCTGAAGTTGCTGACGATTCAGTTCTACATCATCCTTCCCATCATCCTCTCTGCTCTGCTCCCACAACTCTGCAGATTTATATTAAAGCTAGTTTTTACTGAATATTTACAGCTACTAACTGACTGCCTGACCTGACGCTTTATAAGTATTATCAGCATGATGTAGTTAAAGTATTGCAGTAAAAGTACATAAGTATTATGAGCTTGATGTAGTTAAAGTATTGCAGTAAAAGTACATAAGTATTATGAGCTTGATGTAGTTAAAGTATTGCAGTAAAAGTACATAAGTATTATGAGCTCGATGTAGTTAAAGTATTGCAGTAAAAGTACATAAGTATTATGAGCTTGATGTAGTTAAAGTATTGCAGTAAAAGTACATAAGTATTATGAGCTTGATGTAGTTAAAGTATTGCAGTAAAAGTACATAAGTATTATGAGCTTGATGTAGTTAAAGTATTGCAGTAAAAGTACATAAGTATTATGAGCTTGATGTAGTTAAAGTATTGCAGTAAAAGTACATAAGTATTATGAGCTTGATGTAGTTAAAGTATTGCAGTAAAAGTACATAAGTATTATGAGCTTGATGTAGTTAAAGTATTGCAGTAAAAGTAGTGGTTTGGTCCCTCTGACTGATATATTATTATATATGACATCATTAGATTATTAATACTGAAGCATCAGTGTGTAAGCAGCATGTTACTGTTGTAGCTGCTGGAGGTGGAGCTAGTTTCAACTACTTTATATACAGTTAGCTAGTTTAGTCCAGTGGTTCCCAACCTAGGGGTGGGGCCCCTCCAAAGGGTCAGCAGATAAATCTGAGGGGTCGTGAGATGATTAATGGGAGAGGAAAGAAGAAAAAACAAAGTTCTGATACACAAATCTGTTTTCACTTTTTGGACTTTTTCTCTAATCTTTGATTTTTGCTGAAATATTGGATCATTTGAACATTTATTGAAATGAAACCATGTGAGAAGTTTAGAGGGAAAAATCACTATTTGGTGGAGCTGTTAACAACTCATAGACATCTGAAATGTGACCCCGACTACACACTGCTTTTTGTAAGACGTCAAAAGCCAAAAAGGTTGGAAACCACTGGTTTCATCTTTAACAATGTGTTGTATTTTAAAAGCTTGTTATATTATCCATTGTGTCAAATCTTCATCTGAAAAGTAACTAAAGCTGTCAAATAAATGTAGTGGAGTAGAAAGTACAATATTTCCCTCTGAAATGTAGTGGAGTGGAAGTATAAAGTAGCATCATTGAGTAAATGTACTTGGTCACTCCTCCAGATGTTTCCTAGGAACTCATTTACATGACTAAAGTGCTTATTTTTGACGTTTTAATGGTTCAGCCTGAGTAAAAACTGGTAAAACAAGTAAAAGACTTTAAACACAAACTGAGTGATTTATGATCAGCTGGTTTAAAAACATGATACATCTCCTCCTTATTTACCCAGCATGCATCTCTCTGTGTCAGTGATGGACTTAAACATGACATTTAGCATTTACCCTCCAATCAAATATTCAGTATTTTCTCCGCAGAAACAAACAACCCTGATGTGTGAAGTGCTTCCTCAGCCAATCACATGACAGCACACGTCTCTGTCATCAGCTGTCTCTGTGAGGTCGTACTCATGTTTTACTGCTGACACAGGAAGTTTAAAACACGATGAGCTCAGCGTTCAAGCTGTCAGTGATCGTCAATTTCATGTAAAGTATCAAAAACCTGATTTAGTCTCCTGCAAGTCAGCAGAGCTCAATGCTGCCCCCGCTGGATGGAAGATACATTACAACAATACTGCTGATTAAAAAGACCTCAGTCTGTTTGAAACCTCCTCTTTCTGTAGACGCAGTCTGACAGTCACGCCCACTTTACATTGTGATTGGTCCTGTGTGGAAGTAGGCGGGGTTTGAGCTTCACACGACTACTTCTATCACTGTTCATGTAAACAACTGAGTGAATGTTTTCCAGGAGAGACTGGGTCTGTCCCAACACACACAGTTACAGTCTTGAGCACTTCAGTGTTTGTTCATGCAGCGCCAGGTAGCAGACAGGTGTTCCACAGCTGAAAGAGACACACATTGATGCACACTTCTCCCAACACTTCCAAGCCATATTCTGTATCCCACAATTCATATTGTGCTACAGCAGCCCTCTCAGACTGAGACCTTTAGGCTTCTTTATATATCTTCCGTCCACCAGTGGCAGCACTGAGCTCACTGTGTGGAGTTGCTCAATATCAATAACTCCGTGTTTTCTGTCATTGTAATCAGAAGAAGTGCATCATTTCATACAATCACATGATGGTGTAAAAGAAACATAACACTAACACCAAGCTAACAGAGATCAGCAGGGTGGCGGCTCACTGTCGGCCCAGTGTAGGCAGATTGTTGCGTCTTTAGCGGCTCCTGGTCGGCCCTTCGTCAGCACGCCGCTCAGAGTGAAACGTGAGGATTTAACTGAGATTTATGAAAGTCAGATAGATTTCATGGAGTAGAGGCTTGTGACTTTTATATTTATATTTATATTTTTACCTGAACAAAAATACTAAGAACATAAAAATCATCAGGATTGCTCAGATTGTGTCTGTAATGAACTCTGCATCCTGTAGGGGGCACTGACAGGACTTAAGACTGTCCGGAGCGTCCAAAATTAACACCCACTAACCGCCAAACGCAGGTAAATGTTGGGTTTGGTGGAAAAATAAATTGGGGCCACCAGCCAGCTGTCCAGTAAATAATTTGGAATCACAGTGTAGGGCCAGTGAGACTAATGTGACCCTCACTGTCCACCGTACCCATCATGATGTGAGCCAATCAAATCAAAGCAGCTTACTATTTACCACTTTCTACACAATATCTGTCTCTGTTTTTGTCGTAAGAAACATCTGCATTTCACGTTGTTAGAGATGTGACAACACATTCCCGGTGTTAAAGGTAAAATATGTAACTTTTCCACATTAAAATTACTAAAAACAACTAGACCTATGTTATATACAGTACAGGCCAAAAGTTTGGACACACCTTCTCATTCAATGTGTTTTCTTTATTTTCATGACTATTTACATTGTAGATTCTCACTGAAGGCATCAAAACTATGAATGAACACATGTGGAGTTATGTACTTAACAAAAAAAGGTGAAATAACTGAAAACATGTTTTATATTCTAGTTTCTTCAAAATAGCCACCCTTTGCTCTGATTACTGCTTTGCACACTCTTGGCATTCTCTCGATGAGCTTCAAGAGGTAGTCACCTGAAATGGTTTTCCAACAGTCTTGAAGGAGTTCCCAGAGGTGTTTAGCACTTGTTGGCCCCTTTGTCTTCACTCTGCGGTCCAGCTCACCCCAAACCATCTCGATTGGGTTCAGGTCCGGTGACTGTGGAGGCCAGGTCATCTGCCGCAGCACTCCATCACTCTCCTTCTTGGTGAAATAGCCCTTACACAGCCTGGAGGTGTGCTTGGGGTCATTGTCCTGTTGAAAAATAAATGATCGTCCAACTAAACGCAAACCGGATGGGATGGCATGTCGCTGCAGGATGCTGTGGTAGCCATGCTGGTTCAGTGTGCCTTCAATTTTGAATAAATCCCCAACAGTGTCACCAGTAAAACACCCCCACACCATCACACCTCCTCCTCCATGCTTCACAGTGGGAACCAGGCATGTGGAATCCATCCGTTCACCTTTTCTGCATCTCACAAAGACACGGCGGTTGGAACCAAAGATCTCAAATTTGGACTCATCAGACCAAAGCACAGATTTCCACTGGTCTAATGTCCATTCCTTGTGTTTCTTGGCCCAAACAAATCTCTTCTGCTTGTTGCCTCTCCTTAGCAGTGGTTTCCTAGCAGCTATTTGACCATGAAGGCCTGATTCGCGCAGTCTCCTCTTAACAGTTGTTCTAGAGATGGGTCTGCTGCTAGAACTCTGTGTGGCATTCATCTGGTCTCTGATCTGAGCTGCTGTTAACTTGTGATTTCTGAGGCTGGTGACTCAGATGAACTTGTCCTCAGAAGCAGAGGTGACTCTTGGTCTTCCTTTCCTGGGTCGGTCCTCATGTGTGCCAGTTTCGTTGTAGCACTTGATGGTTTTTGCGACTCCACTTGGGGACACATTTAAAGTTTTTGCAATTTTCCGGACTGACTGACCTTCATTTCTTAAAGTAATGATGGCCACTCGTTTTTCTTTAGTTAGCTGATTGGTTCTTGCCATAATATGAATTTTAACAGTTGTCCAATAGGGCTGTTGGCTGTGTAATAACCTGACTTCTGCACAACACAACTGATGGTCCCAACCCCATTGATAAAGCAAGAAATTCCACTAATTAACCCTGATAAGGCACACCTATGAAGTGAAAACCATTTCAGGTGACTACCTCTTGAAGCTCATTGAGAGAATGCCAAGAGTGTGCAGAGCAGTAATCAGAGCAAAGGGTGGCTATTTTGAAGAAACTAGAATATAAAACATGTTTTCAGTTATTTCACCTTTTTTTGTTAAGTACATAACTCCACATGTGTTCATTCATAGTTTTGATGCCTTCAGTGAGAATCTACAATGTAAATAGTCATGAAAATAAAGAAAACGCATTGAATGAGAAGGTGTGTCCAAACCTTTGGCCTGTACTGTATATTGTGGAGTTGTGTACTTACATTATCCCAAATGTTTCCAACAATGTTCAAACCCAAAGAAATCTGTAATTTTAAGGTAATCATTCATTTGGTTGCCTGTCAGGCTTCATATCCCTTTAATGTATGTATCAGCGTTGTGTTTGTCCACCACCGTCCACTCCTGGACGTCCTGTGTCCGCTGAACAGCGTCAGAGAAACACAGATTTTTAACGTGAAACTGCTTTATTCAGTGTTTTTACTGGTCTGTTTGTTCTGGAGAGGAGGAGACCTCTGTGGATAATTCATCCTGAGCGATGAACATTGAAGGAATCCTAACCGGGAGAGGCTGACTGTGATGACGGCAATGGTGGTTGTTAAACAATGAAGACAACAACTCCCATGATTCCACGCTACTTTTCACGACGTCATCAAACTCCATCTTTTGTTATTGTTTTGATTGAGACCCCTTGCAGCAGAAATTATATATTGTGCGTTTAAAGAAAACGAAAAAGAAAACATGAAGATGAAGAGAAAAGTAATGAGGTCGGCGTTTTTGCGTGATTCTGGCTAAAATATGCTCAAAACCACAGTGTGTCCTGTTTCCCGCCAACATGCAAGAGACAAACAAAGAAATTAATTTGTGAAACTGAAAACATCAAGGAAAGCAGAACATTCTTGAAGAAGTACAGAATAAAAGTTGTAAATCCAATATTCTCTCTTCATAATTGTCTCCGTAAAGTGATGCTAAAGATGAGTTGCATGATGCAGTTTTATGGCCAGCAAAAATATTCCTGGCTGGTAAATTTTCTCGTGCTGTTGGCAGATGAGCCAAAAAGTTCATTTTGGACCCTGACTGTGTTGTTTTCAAATCTCTCTCTCTCAGTCTGGCGATCCATCCAGATAAGATCCAGGTGGCGACAGGTCAGGTGGGTAAGGACCCGTACATCTGTATCTGGGACACCTACGCCATGCAGACCGTCTCCATCCTGCGGGACGTCCACACGCATGGCGTGGCCTGTCTGGCCTTCGACTCGGACGGACAGGTCAGACCACGCCCCCTCATGATGTCACTGCTTATCACCTGTAGCAGCCGCACACAAAGAGCTCAGCGACCTGCAGAAATATGGATTTTTTTTGTGTCAAAAGTAATTCAACAAAATCTCAAAAAGTTGAAAGTGAATAAAGATTATTTTATACCAAAAAATGACCTCAAAGGCAAAACCTATGAAAAATATACAAGATTCTTCCGCTTCCATTGACCAGGAGTTCGGTCTTCTTTCACTGTTCTGCTATGTTCTTTGCATTATGGTAAAGTGATTGTTTTCTGTGAATTTTAACTAAATGTAGTTTAAATGTAAATTTTAAAGGAACAACACTGTACATGGTGTCTCATGTTGATCGGACAGTATACTGCTCAAAGACTACAGGTTATTATTTATTATTTCATTCATTTAAGTACTTGGTAAATATTATTTTGTATGTTTTGTAAGCAGCCAAACTTACGTTTATACTGTATGAGGAATATAACTGACAGTAGAAAATAATTTTATACAAAAAATGAGACGGTTGAGACACCCTGGTGGTCTGACGGCTGAAGGTGCTGCAAAATGTTTCCTGTCATTCTAACATTAATAGAGATGCCATTTACAATAATGATAGCAGAAGAAGTAAAAAGTATTACAATCACTATATCCAAAATTGTTTGATATGCAGTAATGCCGCAGCTAATGACAACTCGTGGTTGCTGGTTGTCATAGTAACAGTAATAGTTTTTCAGGTGTTCAGCAGTAAGAAGCGGTGTTTAAGGCACCAAAGTGAACCACAACATCCCGGTTCACATCAGACTGGGGATCTTTATTGTATTAATATTCCTCGTCTCTCTCTAACCTCAATTCCTGTCGTATCTCTACTGTCAGGTGACCATTAAATACATAAAATTCCCCCAAAAGTGATAAAAACTGTATATTGGAAACTCTGGAGGCCCCAGGACGCTGCCTAGAGGAACTCAAACACTTAAAACTACAGCAACCGCATTTAATAACTTAAATGTATTTAATGTCTACTGTTAATCCCCGTTTTAGGTATGAATATTGAAACTATCCTCCAATCCAATCTTATTACTGTGATTTTATATATATTTTCTATATGTTTTACTGTCTAAATGTTTTATTAAAAGCTTTCTCCACATAAAGTCGTTTATTTATTTATTTTGGTCCAAATATAGTTAAATGTAAATATATTGAGATTAAAACAGGTAAAATAGCTGCGTGACCTCCGTGTTCCTGGATGGATGATAACAGTTTGTGTCTTGTCGTAGCGGCTGGCGTCCATCGGTTTGGACGCCAAGAACACGGTGTGTGTTTGGGACTGGAGGAGAGGACGAGTCCTCGCCACGGCGACCGGACACTCAGACAGAGTACGACTCCTCATTCATTCACAACGACTCCTCATTCATTCACAACGACTCCTCATTCATTCACAACGACTCCTCATTCATTCACAACGACTCCTCATTCATTCACAGCGACTCCTCATTCATTCACAACGACTCCTCATTCATTCACAACGACTCCTCATTCATTCACAACGACTCCTCATTCATTCACAACGACTCCTCATTCATTCACAACGACTCCTCATTCATTCACAGCGACTCCATAAAAACACAAAGTTTCCTCACATTTCAAAAACACAACAGTGTTTCAGTTTCTCCTTTTCCCGCCTTAACTGAAATAACATTTTAAACACAACTGGAGATAATTATTGATATTATTAATAATTATTGATATTATTAATAATTATTGATATTCTCAGATTTTGTTTCTGGATTTTAGTTTTAAAGATTTTATATTATTATTGTTTTAATTTTGTGTAAAGTTTAAATATTCTGACTGACCTTTAATATTCATTAGATTATATTCTAATTATAACAATTATAACAAGAACTGATCAGGCTCAGTATTGATCAGGCTCGGTACTGATCAGGCTAAGTATTGATCAGGCTCAGTATTGATCAGGCTCAGTACTGATCAGGCTAAGTATTGATCAGGCTCAGTATTGATCAGACTCAGTATTGATCAGGTTCAGTATTGATCAGACTCAGTATTGATCAGGCTCAGTATTGATCAGGTTCAGTATTAATCAGGCTCAGTATTGATCAGGCTCAGTATTGGTCAGGCTCAGTATTGATCAGGTTTAGTATTGATCAGACTCAGTATTGATTAGGCTCAGTATTGATCAGGCTCAGTATTGATCAGGCTCAGTATTGGTCAGGATCAGTATTGATCAGGTTCAGTATTGATCAGACTTAGTATTGATTAGGCTCAGTATTGATCAGGCTCAGTATTGATCAGGCTCAGTATTGGTCAGGCTCAGTATTGATCAGGTTCAGTATTGATCAGACTCAGTATTGATTAGGCTCAGTATTGATCAGGCTCAGTATTGATCAGGTTCAGTACTGTATTGATGGTGGTTTTCCCGCAGATCTTTGATGTGGCCTGGGATTCGTTCCAATCCAGCCGATTGGTCAGCTGTGGGGTCAAACACATCAAGGTGAGACAGGTGCTGTGGGCGGGGCTTAACACAGTCAAACACTCACTGAGCAGGCAGCTGTGGACACACATCAGTTTAAATTATTCTACACACATATATGCAGTTTTAAAAGCAGTAATGAAATGATTATGACATCTGATATGATAATAATTGATACTGATAGTTGATGGTGTGCTCTGTACCCAGTTCTGGACTCTGTGTGGGAACGCTCTGACTCCAAAGCGAGGGATATTTGGGAAGACGGGCGACCTGCAGACCATCCTGTGTGTCGCTGCAGCCAAAGATGAGCTGACGTACTCCGGAGCTCTGAACGGAGATGTTTATGTGTGGAAAGGAATCACTCTGATCAGGACTGTACAGGCTGCACACGGGGTATATACACCCACATATACATGTATATATACACACATACTGTATATATACAAATATACACACGTACTCGTCTGTTGCACAGACCTACAGACCTTCCTTTTGTGACTGGGAATGACAATGACATCTCACAGCTTCAATCAGCTGAATATCTCAATATATACTTTTGCTTTTTATACTTCAAGTACATATTTCAACAATACTTCTGTACTTTTACTTCACTAAGATTTTGAATACAAGACTTGTAAAGAAGTATTTTTATACTGCTTTATTGCTTCTTTTGCTGAAGTAAGAAAGGTCTCAGTACTTCTTCCACCTCTGCTTGCAGTGTATCAAACATATAAAGTTCATCATATCAGTCCAAAGTGTTTTAGTGTTGATGAACCAAAGTCTCCTCACATCTTACTGGCTAACATCTGCATTACTTACATTAGAAACTTACTTTACATTGTTGACAACCGAGAACATTTCCAATTCACGTTTTCAAATGTTCAAAAGAAAACAGAAGGTGGTGTAACTCTAAGAAGAAGGAGGGGAGCAGCAGGGCTGATGGGAAATGTGTTTTTACTGTTTGTTTGTTTGTTTGTTTGTTTGTTTGTTTGTGTTTTTAGGCAGGGATCTTCAGCATGCATGCCTGTGAGGAAGGTTTCGCCACTGGAGGACGAGACGGCTGCATCCGACTTTGGGACGTCGACTTCAAACCCATCACTAAGATCGACCTGAGAGAGACCGAGCAGGGATACAAAGGTCTGATCAACTAATATCAAGCTGTAACACAGAAATATACAACATATAATATAGAGCTGAAACTAGTCGACTGAAAATGAATCTGCAACTGTTTTGATATTGCTGACTGCTGAAGCCTCATATAAGCTTCACATCAACTTTTAAATGCATTTTTGCACTAAATGACAAATGAATGAAGAGAAATGAGTTGCTGCATGTTGGTGGCGTGTTGTGTTTCAGGTCTGTCGATCCGCAGCGTGTGCTGGAAGGCCGACCGGATCCTGGCGGGGACACAGGACAGTGAGATCTTTGAGGTCATGGTCCGGGACCGGGACAAACCGGTTCTGCTGATGCAGGGTCACAGTGAGGGTGAGCTGTGGGCGCTGGACCTGCACCCCAAACAGCCGGTTGCCGTTACCGGGAGTGATGACCGCTCTGTCAGGTCCGTTTGAACTGCTGTCACCTGAAGCACACCTGAGTTTTACTCTCACCTCTCTGTTGCTCACTTGAATGAATGAATGAATGAATGAATGAACTTATAGCACCTGTCATGCACAGAATGCATGAATGAATGAAGTTTAAAAGCAGACACATACACAGGGAGGAAGGGAGAACTATGAGAGCTACTTTTTATAAAATAGCATTTATACAGTTTCTTTGGAGAGAAGAGAAGACACTGCATATAAAAAAGTAATTAAATAAAAATTTGAGAAAATCATAAAAAATAAAAGGTAGGTCAGTATATAGAGCTTTACAGTAGTCAGGATGACTAGAAACAAAAACATGAACAAGCTTCTCAGCATCTTGCTGGTCAGCAGAGGTCTCACCTGCTATATCGCATGATAAATGATAAAAGGCAGTTTTGATCAAAGCTTTAAAATTGAGATCAGAATCTAAAATGACACCAAGGTTTCTTACTGGTGGTCGTGTCTGCAAGGCCAGATGTCCCAGTTTAGCAAGACCAGGATCCCTCTTATCTTTTGGGCCAATTAGGAGGATCTCAGTCTTATCTTCATTTAGCTTTTTTAGTTTAGTTTAGTAGTTTTTCTGTCTCCCTCACCTGTCATTTCACCTGTCTGAATGTCACCTGTCTGTCTCACCTGTCTATTCCTCACCTGTCTGTCTCTCAGGCTGTGGAGTCTTCCTGACCACACTCTGCTGGCTCGCTGTAACATGGAGGAATCGGTTCGAAGTGTTTCCTTCAACAACGACGGCTCTCAGCTCGCTCTGGGCATGAAGGATGGATCCTTCACTGTGCTGCGAGTCAGGTGACCTCTGACTCTTCTCACAACACATTTGACATCAGGAATTTTACCAACAAGCAGTCGACTTGTTTATTCATCCAGAACTTTGGTCAGGAGTGAGACATCTTGACACCTACCAGTCTCACTCCTACTCCCGGAAGACAAACCTTTTAGATCATTTAGATTTTAATGAGCCAATGAGCTTTCTCAACGTTTTTAGCTCGACTGCTGGTCAGAGTCAGCACAAGTATTTGAAGAGTTTGTTTCAGCTCTGTGTTTAATTTTGGGAACAGTTAGCAGACCTGAGGACCTGAGAGGGTTCATATAGTGTGCCTAAAAACAGTCTGACTTGTATTCTGGTCCTGATACACTGAGACATTTGTAGACAAGCAGAAGTAATTTAAAAAAGTAAAGTAAAAACATTATTCTTTGACACACTGCAAGCTGGTGAGACCTGAGACTTGCTGTGATGTGCCTAGTTTCTTGGTCTTTGTTAGCAGCAGCAGCATTCTGAATGAACTGAAGACGTTTTTGTAGACACCTGAGAAGAGGCTGTTATAGTAGTAACCTGCAGGAAATGGGAAAAAAAGGTTATCTTGTTGGTAATAAGTAACAATTTATGTAGTCAAAATAAGTTCCAAGAGTTTCCAATCAGTATAGAACTTGCAAGTGTTTCCAAAAAATGTCTGGCAAGTTACCCATGTATGCATGGCATGAATAACATACTAACTGAGAGCTAAATACAGTCATGTTCATCTCTGTTGGAGAGGCAAATACACAGAATAAAAATAAGAAATAAACAAAGGTGAGTACAAATCTGTAAAAAAATAGGAATTTTAGGGCCTTGCTGGACAAGACTTGATTCTTGCAGTTTTCAAGATGACAGTTTGCAGACTTTGTTGCTGATTTGATGTGAAGTTTAACTCTGAGTCCATGATTACACCAAATTTATGACCTGGTTTTTGGCGAGATGAGCACTGACTCTTAGACTTTCTTCTTTTGTGCGAAACACAGTTCTTCAAGCTCATCCATCCATTTCCAGAGATAATTGTTTGGACTGTAGTCACTTGGTGTCAGAATGAGGTAAATTTGGGTGTCATCTGCATAATTGAGATAGTTATTGATAATTTGGCCTAATAGAAGCATGTAAATGTAAAAAGAGGACCAAGGATGGAGCCTTGGGGAACTCCATACATCATGTTGGTCAGATTGGATGCCACAGTGTTGACATAGTTTGAGACCTGAGATCAGTTCTCCTGGTTTGAACACCAACATTTGAACCTTGGGGAAAATAACATTTTATATTTATTCACAACATTAGAGTAACCTTAGAGTAACATTTGATTTGCTGAGGAACATGCAGTAACAGAATATGTTCTTCAGGGACATGACGGAGGTCGTTCACATCAAGGACAGGAAGGAGGTGATCCATGAGCTGAAGTTTTCTCCGGATGGCTCCTTCCTGGCGGTGGGATCAAATGATGGGCTGGTGGATGTCTATGCCGTCGCCCAGCGCTACAAGAAGGTGGGCGAGTGCTGCCGCTCTGCCTCCTTCATTACACACCTAGACTGGTCAGTGGACAGCCGCTTCCTGCAGACCAACGACGGCGCCGGAGAGCGGCTCTTTTACAGGATGCCAGGTATCACAGCTGTGAGACCTCAAAGTCTGAAGCTCCATCACTCTGAAACTCACTTTGTTTACACTGTTTAATTTGTCATCAATGTCCCAGACAGACTGGTGTAATACAGGCTTTAACATACAGATGTACGGCTGTACATGCTGAATGTTTTTACCTATAACTTCAAAGTTAAACTAAAAAGTGCACAAAATCCTGTTAACATGAAGGGAAGGTCAGATGTCAGTAAAATTAAAAAACTGTGACTAAGCTGACTTGGCACCTACCTGTCTAGAGTTGGGACTTGACATCACAGTTTACAGACTCCTTTTCTATTTCATCTTTTGTGGTTTAAATAATCTGGATAAACTGTTGGCTTGTTTCCTTGAACTCTCTGACCTCTCTGATCTCCTGACCTTTCACCTCCTCCTGTCTCCTGTAGCGGGGAAGTTGGTGCCTAAAGAGGAGGCGAAGGGGATCCACTGGATGACGTGGACGGGTGTCATTGGGCCGGAGGTGAACGGCATCTGGCCCAAATACTCCACCATCACCAACGTGAATTCTGTGGATGCAAACTACAGCAGTGCCGTGCTGGTGACCGGTGACGACCTCGGCCTCGTCAAACTCTTCAGGTTCCCCTGCCTCAAGAAAGGTCAGTCTGACAAACAGTAGAGCTCTGTTCTGCCACAAGAACCTTTTTAGTAACTAAGGAACTTTACCTGTGTTTGACCAAAGAAACCATGGTCTAAATTTAGCCCCTGGGTCCAAATGTCTCCAGAAGAGTACTTTGGGTTAGACCCGGAACTATAAAGGCAACATGTAACCTTTGAGTTTTACTTGTTTAAAACTTTATAGTTACTTACAAATGTTGAAAGTTCCCAGACGAGTCATGAGTTGTTTTTCTAACAGCTTCATGAACTCCTCTTTGTTCAAACAGGAGCAAAATTCAAGAAGTACATCGGTCACTCTGCCCATGTGACAAACGTTCGCTGGTCCAACGACCTGCAGTGGGTCATCAGCACCGGCGGCGCTGACCACGCCGTCTTCCAGTGGAGGTTCCTGCCTGAAGGCGTCATGAACGGCGTCCTGGAGCCCCTTCTCCAAGGTAACGCCACACTTTACCACTAAAACATTTATCCCAAAATAAGGACACAGTGACGGCCCAGTGTTGGCCCACAGACAGCCATCGAAACTCATCCAACTCTGGCTGGATATAGGCCAGGTTTGGGCCAAACCTCAGCCACAACTTATCCTTCCTAAAGCCGGAATTAAATCCCTAAAGTCAGATGTGTTTGTTTCTGTCTGAGACATGTTTGGCTCAAAATGTAAATGTCATGAGAAATCTAATATGGTATCACCCCTCAACCTTAATTCACCCTAAGTTAACATTACATTACCATTTGTTAATTGTTTTCTGTAACCTTAAATCACCATCAATGAACACATCATGATGCTGTACACATGGCTGAGCCCTTTGAGGCAAATTTGTGATTTTTAAAACTGAATTGGCTTAACTTTTGTTACCATAAATTATTGTTAATTTTCATCTGTAAATTACTATATATGACTCCCTAATTCATCATTATCTCTAAACCAATTTGCAATTTTTAATTTGTTATCCTTAAATCACCATCTTTAAACAACAGTCATCATCAGAAAAGACTAACTCACCCTTTATTAACATTAGATACCATTTATTATATCTGTAAAACCCCAGTCAACATCTAAAATCTTCAACTGTAAACTCTCCATCACCATTTGTTATCCCTGCTATCTGTAAATCAAAAAGTACAATTAAATTTAGGATGGTAATTAAATCATCATATGCACACCACACACCAATTGTAACTCTGAAACCAGCATTTGTTATCCCAAAATCATTCATTTGCTATCCCTAAGTTACCATATAACCTGAAATCAGGTGCGTCATGTTTAGTGCAGAGTTCACCTGCCAAAATCTAACTATTCATCTGTTATCTGGAACATTTGATCTATTAGGGTCGATATGGGGTCACAGTTTTCCATGTAGATAAATATCCATTGTTATCTAATTTCCTATTAAGATATATATATATTTTAAAAATAGCATGTTGTCAATTAAGTTTTTTTCTGGTTGGTGTCCTCAGAGGGTTACGCCGACTCCAATAGTGGAGAGTCAGACTCAGATGTGTCGGATGTCCCAGAGCTCGACTCAGACATCGAACAGGAAGCTCAGACCAGCTACGAACGTCAGGTGACCAGGAAACAAACAGTCACATGATGTAAATGACCTGTCTGTCTGTCTGACTTACCTGTCTCTGTTTGCAGGTGTACAAGGAGGACTTGCCTCAGCTGAGGAAGAAGCTGATTGGTTCCCTGAAGAGGCAGAAAGCTCCGGAGGAGGGGCTTCGCCTGCAGTTTGTTCACGGGTAAAACAAACAAACTAAACTATCAATAAAACTTTCACAGTTGAGAACAAACAGGCTGCAGAAAGTCCAAAACTGCAAGAGTTTCTCTGCATAGATGTATAATGCAGAGCTTTCATTTTTAAATAAAATGTTCCCACAAGGGGTCATAGTCCGTAAGAACAGTATTAATGTTCACTGCTATGATGACATCAAATCTTCATCCAGCTGAATCAGAGCTAAACAGAGATTCTGTTTATTTATCCAAAAGAACAGAGAGAAACTCTTCCTTCAGTTTTCTATATATCTCAGAGCATTACGCCTCAGGCAAGAAATCTGGGTTCTCTCATCTACTGTGATCTAACTTTCCAGTTGTACATGAAGAACATTAAGTTCAGTTCAGTTCAGATCTTTATTCCTAGAAAAGAAGGATTACCTTGCAGCAACTTACAGTAACAAACAAAATACAATTAAATAAAAACACAATAAAACAATTAAAGTTGTTATATGTGCTCGTACCAAACAAAACCCAATAATAAAAAGTGCCACAAAAAGAACAGGGATAAGTGCTGCGCTGTGTGGGCAGAAAAGTTTATGGTGCTTTAGAATTAAGAGTGTTTATATCATTACTGCTGAAAACTCTTAATTCTGATTGGCTGGAAGGTGTCGATTAACTTTTACCAACCATACGGTTTAACCAGACATGCAGGTGTTTGTTTGCCGTTCTGAATTCAAATTTATATTAAAACATTTAAATCACACACATTTCATTTCTAGCATGTTTTATATTTGTATGTAATAAATGAACTTGAACGGGTACAACCTAACTTTTGGGAACCTGTATATATCACCACAGGGTCAGATTCCTTTTTCAAATTTAACCTTTATCTAACCAGGAAGTCTCTCGTGTTAGTCAATCTAACACAGGAAAACAGGATCTAAGAGGACATTAAAGGATAAAACTTGACTATTTAAAACAATTAAATTCCTCATAAAACATGTTTTTTAATATGCTTGAATGTCTTATATGAAGGCGGGAGAGGAAGGACTGGATTTACTGTGATGGATTCAGTTTTCTGGTCAATTATCAGAAAGTGAATTGGCAACAATTTTTTATTTTCAATAAATTAAAAAAAATTGTTTTTGACTGTTTGAAAATGCACAATTGGACTCTGTGAAATTGTGATGTTTCTTTTTCTTAGTTAATTTATTGATCAAGAAAATAATCAGTCAGTTCATTGATAATGACACAAACCTGTAGTGAAGTTACCTGTTTCCTGCAGTTACCGGGGCTTCGACTGCCGTAACAACTTGTTCTACAGCCAGGCGGGGGAGGTGCTATACCACGTGGCTGCCGTTGCCGTCGTTTACAACCGGCTGCAGCACAGCCAGAGGTTCTACCTCGGTCATGACGATGACATCCTCAGCCTCACTGTCCACCCGCTCAAAGACTATGTGGCCTCCGCGCAGGTATGCCTGGCCAGTCGGAGCACAGTAGCCTGTGAGGCTGAAGGAAGTGTTTCTGATTGGTTGTCTGTGTGTTCAGGTTGGCAGAGACCCGGCCATCCACGTCTGGGACATCCAGACTCTGAAGTGTCTGTCGCTACTCAAAGGACACCACAGCAGAGGCGTGTGTGCCCTGGAGTTTACAGGTACGCTCACCACACCGCTCAACATTTGGTATCCCTGAGTCACCGTTTGTTATCCCTGTGTCACCATTTGTTATTCCCATGACACCATTTGTTGTCAGTATTTGTTTACCCTATGTCCCCATTTGTTATGCCCATGCCACCATTTGTTATGCCTATGTCAACATTTGTTATCCTCCATGTCACCATTTGTTATCCCCATGCTACCATTTGGTATCCCCATGTCACCACCAGTCATCCTTAAATCACCACCTGTTGTTCCATAAATCAGCAGGCTAAAAGGGTTAGGAATCTGTAATCACTTAATCACTATTTGTTATCCCTATATCACTACCTGTAATCCTCAAATCATCATTTGTTAATCGCCAAATACATCACCTGTAAACCCACATTCACCCCCTGCTAACACTAAATTATAATTTGGTATCCCTAAACCACCACCTTTGATACATGCATCACCATTTAGTATCCCCACATCACCACCTGTAGTTTCATAAATCATCAGTTTAAAAGAATTCGGAATCTGTAATCCCTTAAACACCATTTGTATTAAACTTCACCGTTTGTTATCCCTTAATCATCACCATCATCCTCCTGACTTGTTTTAGTTGTTGTTCCCACTGACTTCATATAAAGACATTAGCTATAGAAAAGCTAACGTGTTCCTTTGAGGACTAAAATGTTTCAGTTTGATTTTCAGACTTTCAGAAAACATTGAGAGGAACAATAAACATGGAAACAGTTTTGTCACACATCTTCTGTCTCTCTGTCTCAGCGGATGGGAAGAGTTTGGTCTCTGTGGGAATTGATGAATTTCACTCCATTGTCATCTGGGACTGGAAGAAAGGAGAAAGACTGGCCAAGGCCAGGTACACACCTGACAACTATCTGTTTAATGACACACCTGTCGACCACTTCTTCAACTTATAATGTGTTTTTGTTGGTTAAGTCTTCAGAGTCCTATCAGAAAAAAATACAGTCCTCCGTTGTTGTATGTTGTCTGTCCTTCTGCCAGAAATACTCACTAGAGCACCAAATATGGATTCATCTGCCACTGAAAATAGTCCCCAACAAATGCACTATTATCCTCTTGTTTATTATAGGAAATTACTGAGATGATTGTTAAGATGAAACTATATATTTGTGAGCTGTTTTTAAAGATCTTCAGTGGGAACCAATGAGCTTGGAGCTGAGAGACACATTGACGCACTGACACATTGAACCTCATGCAGCAACATTTTTTTCTCCTAAACCTCTCTGACTTTTCTCTGAGGTTTGTTCCAATAAACTCTCTTAAACTCGTTGTAAATCTCTGGTTTCAGCCTGATGAATGTCACCTGTTCACCTGAGCTGAACGTTCCTGAGATTTCATCATTAGCATCATCGACGCCCCTAAAATGTCCATATAAGGTGACCTGTTCTACTCCGTTTGTGGGCGAGTCTCATTCACAAAAATGTTCCCAAAGAGTGAAAAGAATCAGAAACCGGCAGACACATTTACCTCAGAGAAAATTCTAAGTACGAGAAAATTGATGAATGCCACAAATTTTCTTAAATCACTCGTTCATCCCTCTTGAGAATCTGTACAAGTGGTTCTTGCATGAGGCTTGATGATGGTTTGAGTCTGAACATAAGATTTAATGATAAGATACTCATCCTGAAACGCTCTCTGTCCTTCAGGGGTCATAAAGACAAAATCTTTGTGGTGAAGAGTAATCCATTCAGGATGGACAAACTGGTGACTGTTGGGATGAAGCACATCAAGTTCTGGCAACATTCAGGTAGAAACACCTAAACACACTGTCCTCCTATTAGTGATGTTCAGAAAGCCACAGAGAACATTTATGTGATTATGAGAAAATGTTTAAATGTTATGTTGAGCTTGCAAAGTACATATCATTTGAATTACACTAAATCTTAAAACTTGAAGACCAAATTCATTATGCCAAGATCATGAAGTAATGAAACAAAATGTTACAATAACCAGTTATTTTATGATTTCAAAACAAACAGACTTCATTACTGTGAAGATCCCAAAATAACTTTTTCTTCTCAGAAAAACAAAAAGCAAAAAACGTGACTTATCTCACTAAAGTCAAAGTGTTCTCCTACATTCGTTGTGTTTTGCTGTAATCTTTCTTCTAAATGAATCATCTGAACCTGTCCTTCCTCCTCCACCAGGGGGCGGTCTGACATTCAAACGTGGGATTTTTGGGAACCTGGGGAAGCAGGAGACGATGATGTCAGCGTGTTATGGTCGGTCGGAGGACTTGGTCTTCTCTGGAGCCACAAACGGCGACGTTTACATCTGGAGAGACACAACGCTCATCAAGACCATCAAAGCTCACGACGGTCCTGTGTTCGCCATGTGCTCCCTGGATAAGGTAACACCTGGACCCGGTCTGAGGAATCAATCCGTCATCCATCCATCCAATTTCATACCTGAGTATACTTCATCATCATTTTAAACAAGAAATCTGAGAATTTGGGAATAGAGTCATAAGTCTTTGACAAAACTATGAGAATTTAGTTGTAATGTCGATATAAAAAGACATTATATTACAAAAAACAGACTATCACAAGATTCAGTTGTAATTTAGAGGAAAAAAATCACATGATTACAAGATAATACTGTAAAGAAAAGTCTTAATTTTATTAAATAAAGTTTCAAAATTTGAGAGAAATGCAAAAGAAAGGAATTTGCAAAAATGAAGTTGGAATATTATGAGAAGCTGTAATAGAAAAAGTGATATTACAAATTAATGTAATTTTTTGGAAAAAATTATACTATTATGAGATATAGTTGTAATTTAGTAGGAAAAAATCTATTTTACAATAAAAAGTTGTAATATTATGACATATATATTTTATGCACATATATATTTGAAGAATGTTTTGAAAACATTAAGAAAACCTTTACAAGAATAAAGTAGTATTATGAGAATTAGAATTTAGAGATGCAGTTGGAAAAAAGAAAGGATTGTAATATTATGAGATATTTTAATGATTTTAAAAGAAAGACATTTTATTATAATTTTACAAGAATTAATTGTATATATTACAAAATTAATTTGTAATTGTATAATTTTACATTACAAAATTTTACAGTACAAATCCTAATATTATGAGAAAAATATTTATGATTTTACAATTACAATTTACATAAGTAATTATAGTAGAAGTAAAGCTGTAATTTTATTCTATATTTTTAGAAAAAGTCACAATATTACTAAATAAAGTCTATTAAAGGAATAGAGTCATGATGTCAGAATTAAGGGTTATTTTACAAGAAAAATTGTGATATAACACCCTGTCAGTGTTAAACTGATTTAACAGATCAGAAGGTACAGTTTCACTGAAAGGCACTTTATTATCAACTTATTCGTTTTAAAGTGCAAATTTGAGAATAAAATAAAGATTATGGCATCATTCTTATAACGTTACATTTTTTCTCTCAAAGGCTTATTCTCAAAATCTCAATTATTTTTTAACATAATGGCCCTAATATATCTGAAAATGGAATTAGGTCGCACATTGCCATTTTTAAAATAAAAAGTCCTTTTCAAGATAATTGTATTATCATATAATAAATTATTGGTCAATGGACTTTTTTCTCATTTTCATTTTAATTTTGGTTGTAATTATGCATTTTCAAACATGGAATTTAGATTTTTATACATTACTACTAAACACAAAATAGAGGTAAAATTCAAATTTGATGAAAAGGTTTTATTTAATATCGGCCACTCTGGACTTCCATAGCCTGAAAAGTGAGGCTGTTTGACATGTTGTTTCTAAAATCATGTGTCATGATCCTGTCGCTGTCCTGTCTTTGTTGTGTTGTTTCTTGTGGTCTGTCCACACCTGCCTTGCTCCCAGTGTTTCCTCCAGCCAATCAGCTCCTTGCCTGTTCTCCTGTTTGGTCACCTGTTCGCTATTCCCTCATTAGTTCAGTTTGTATTTAAGTCCTGTTGCTTAGTTCAGTCTTTGTTGGCTCCTCTGTTCTGTTCTGCTTTGCCTACACTCCTGAGTTCTGTTCCTGAATCTTGAATAAAGATAAATTCTTCAGTTCCTGTGCCTGCTGTCTCCTGCATTTGCGTTGAACACACTGATGTCACTGTTAAAGTTTCATGATGATCATTTTCTTCTGTTTTCTGGTTCTCGTGTTGCGTTCACTGTCCAGGGTTTTGTGACGGGGGGGAAGGACGGCATCGTGGAGCTCTGGGACGACATGTTTGAAAGATGTTTGAAGACCTACGCCATCAAGAGAGCCGCTCTGTCCCCGTCGTCCAAAGGTATCCCACACCTGATCTCACTTTTTATTTTTCTACACTTTTAATGTTGCAGCGTCTGAACTCAGCTGTTTTTAAATCAGGGCTGCTGCTGGAGGACAACCCGTCCATCAGAGCCATCACTCTGGGTCACGGTCACATCCTGCTGGGGACCAAGAACGGAGAAATCCTGGAGATCGACAAGAGTGGACCAATGACACTGCTGGTTCAGGTCAGACAGAGGAGCATTACTCGCTCCCCCCAGGAGTTTTTTTTTATATTTGGGGCCAAAAATGTTTGATTTTGCAGCATCTTTTCTCAAAGGTTGTGATACAATTTGTGATGTTTTATGTGTCTTTTTGCAGTAAAATTGCAGGAATTGGGAGAAACTGCAAACAAAGGAAAATAATGTGATTTATTTATTTATTTATTTTTTAAATCTCCTACCAGTGAAGAGTCATATGTAATGACTTCCTTGGATAAAAAGCATTCTGCATATCACAGAAACAACTATATTTCAGGTCTAATGTTTAATGTATTTTCTGGGCTCAAAGTTATATAACAAAGAAAATACTGTACTTGAGTTCCATTTATAAGCTTTATTAAATAAACTTTCAGCTCAACATTAGCACCAAATAAAATCAGTCAATAATGTCATTAAAATAAATTCATTAATATAAAAATATAGTTTCATTTTGATGTTTGAGGTAGATTATGTCCATCTTTGCTGTCTGAACAACATCAGCTTGTATTCTTCTGACTAACTTTCCTGAGATCTGACAGACTGAAAAGTTGCGTTTGACTTTGTTTTTGCAGATGAATGATAACTGCTGTGTGTTGCGTTCAGGGTCACATGGAGGGGGAGGTTTGGGGTTTGGCGGCTCACCCTCTGCTTCCTGTCTGCGCCACTGTCAGCGATGACAAAACACTGAGGATCTGGGAGCTTTCAGCCAATCACCGCATGGTCGCTGTGCGGAAACTCAAGAAAGGTGAGAAGGAGAAAACAAAATAACCCATAATATTTACCTGTTTTTATTATAGTCACCATAAAATTCACCTGTGTGTGTGTGTGTGTGTGTGTGTGTGTGTGTATGTATTACCTGTGTTTGTACCCTGCGTCAGGGGGGCGGTGCTGCTCCTTCTCTCCTGACGGTAAAGCTCTGGCTGTTGGTCTGAACGATGGCAGCTTCCTGGTGGTGAACGCCGACACGCTGGAGGACATGGTGACCTTCCACCACCGCCGGGAGCTCATCTCCGACATCTGCTTCTCCCAAGGTACCTGAACGCACGACACAGGTGTGACATAGGTGTGACACAGGTATGACATAGGAGGAGGGTGATTGGTCACGATGCTCTGTGCGTTGCAGATGCAGGGAAGTACCTGGCTGTGGCGTCCCATGATTCCTTTGTGGACATCTATAACGTCCTGACCAGTAAGCGAGTCGGCATCTGTAAAGGAGCTGGCAGCTACATCACGCACATCGACTGGGATGCCCGAGGTGACCACGCCCATCTGCACCTGCTGCTACGCTAACCTTTAGCTGCACAGGCTAACTGTTAGATGCACAGGCTGTTCAGATGTTCACGATCCACAAAGGATGAATTCTAAGAATGTTTTGGCCCTTTTATCGCTTCACATAACACCATCAGCAGGTCAAAGTTCATCCAACATTTCACTGACATCAGCCTCAGCTGGACTTTGATAAATGCCGACATGTTAAACGTTAGCACATAACTAACATGCCAGACGCTAGCATGTCACCATGCCAATGTTGCTAAGGACCTGATGCTGCATTCTCATCATCAATATAGTTGGTTGTATGATGACAGAGTTGTTCATGTGAGTGTTTATATACTGTGCATTAATTATAACAATTATAAAAATATGTCCATTAAAGTTATGTTTAATCAACTTGAACGATCGACTCTGGTTGATGTGACACACCCATCTTTGTTTCATTTTCACAGTCTATTATGTAGTCAGATACATCAGGGTTTCTAGAAAAGAGTTTTCTTGTCATAATTCTGACTCAGTTAGTGTGAGTGTTTATTTACAAGTCTCACAGTTACAATAATTCAAATATGACATAACACAGCAATAGCCAGTCATGCTAAACTTAACGTTTTAGCATGTCCTTTTTGCGTAGAATTTAAATGTTACGATTAGTATGACAGCAAGCTAACATACTGAATGTACATGCTAAAATGCCACGTTAAATGTTAGAATGTCATGTTAGGATTAGTATGTTAGCTTGTTGGCAAGCAAGAGCCTGACAAACAATATATTACATGTACTTTCTATGTTAGCATGCCAACATGCTGAAATGTGTAGCAGGTTTAATCATCAGTGAGTCACATCCTACAAATAATAGTGATGGTTAACAGTCCCAGTCTAGTCAAACCCTACAGATCAATAACAATTCAAACATAACAGCGGAGCTAAATACAGCAACGAAATATTCATCACCAAAACCAGCAACAAATAATTTAGTTCAGTTTTAAACTGTAGTATTTATCCAAGCAGGCAAACCAAGATTAAGTAAATGGTCACATTAAATGTCAGCATGTCATACTAATATTAGCATCTTAGCATGCAAGCTAACATACTAAACATTATGTATTAAACATACATTATAATGTTAGCATGCTAATATGCTAAATATCACCATAATTAATGTCTTTGCATCTTAACTACTAATAAGCTAACACACTGATCTTATAATAAATGCACATGCTAACACAGCTTGCTAAAATGCTAACATGTTAGTAAGATGACATGTCAGATATTACTTACTAATCGTACATAACATGCTGCCACTAATGTTTAGCTGTGCTTTTCTTTTAACATTTAGCTCAAAGTCCAGTTCAGTCTGATTCTGAGAATATAAGTTGTTTTTCCATTTTTCCTCAACAGTTTATGTTGTGATGAACATTACAGCCTCTAGAGGAGGTTATATTTAAATCAACACATAAAACTAAAAGCAGTTAAACTCCTCAGAGTCTCAGTGAAGTGACTGTTCATGAAGTCTTCAGTCTGTAAGTTTCTTGATGTTTTCCTTGACAGGTAAACTGCTGCAGGTGAACACAGGAGCCAAAGAGCAGCTGTTCTTCGAGGCTCCACGAGGACGCAAACAGAACATCAGTGTGGCCGAGGTCAGTCTGTTTGACTCATTTTATTTAAATCATTTCTGTTTCTGTCGACATGTTTGTGAACACGTTTTTCTGTATGTACATTTCTGTATGTTTCCAGTTTGAGAAGCTCGACTGGGCGAGCTGGACATCAGTTTTGGGCCCGACCTGCGAGGGAATATGGCCGACGCTCAGCTTCGTCAATGCCACGTCGCTCACCAAAGACCGCAAACTGCTCGCCACTGGAGACGACTTTGGCTTCCTGAAACTGTTCAGCTTCCCATCCAGGGTGAGATGCCATCTGCTCTGAGTAATCTCACCGAAACGCCTTTCAGATCACATGTTGTTCTCATTCTGCCTTCTCTGTACACACTCTGACTTCAGGGCCAGTTTGCAAAGTTTAAGAAGTACGTGGGTCACAGCACCAACGTGACCAATGTGCGCTGGTCCAATGACGACTCCATGCTGCTGTCGGTGGGCGGGGCCGACACGGCGCTGATGATCTGGACCAGAGAGCCGCCAGGACACAAAGAGAGCAAAGCTGTGGACAGCGAGGAGTCTGACGACGACACTGAGGAGGACGGAGGTAACGCAGTCCAAACAAAAAACATTTTCATCTAAATTGTACCACGGAGGTTTTATGGACATGCACATAACGGCTCTTACTCATTTATTTTCCTTCATTTGCTCATCGAGCAACAGAAAGAAAAGACATGTAGCAGGGTTTTCCCTGGATTTTTTTGAGACAAAGGTGGCAAAGGTTAGAGAACATGCAGTGAACAATTTGTGTGCACACCTTTAGTGTCGTGCTCTTAAGTGAAAAAAAATCATGATTTTACAGACAAAAGTGTCCATAGGGATTTAAATTTTATACCAAGATGGAACAAAAAGATGAAAAATAAAGGTTGTGACAAATGACAGTGTTGATTTTGCCTTTGATGATATTCTTATCTCCTAATTCGATATTATCACGATACTTGGCCGCCGATTCGATTCAGAATCGATTCTCAATTCAAAACCGATTCTCGATTGAATGAATAGAAAAGTGGCACAAAAAAGGTAATTAAGGTCACATGCTGGAATTTTCAACAAAGTAATACAGTAAAACAAAGGCAGCCTGCCTTTGTGTTAGATAGGCAGGAAAAAACTGTGTAAATGAGCCAGAGTTAGCCTAAAATGAATTTGTTGTCCCTGATCAGATGTTTAGAAAGGAAACCTAAAATTAGAATAAAATAACATCTTCTAAACATAACCACAGAACTGTTTGTATCTGAAAGTCTCAGACTGTGATCTCAGAGTTGAACTTATTTGTAAAGAAAAGTCAGAAGTTTTCCTCTTCTCTTCAATACAGTTTTTTTTTTTAATCACAGCATCATCAAGTGACATGAGAGGAACTGCAGCTGATTGGCTCCATTTTTGTAGTTCTAAAAGTTATTAACAAAAACCTGCCAGTTGAGTGAGATAATTTCTTTCTCCAACACAAATAACCGTGTTTCATTTTTCTTGATCATAGCGCAGCGATCTGCATCACCTTCGTTGTTTATTTATTTTAGTTTAGTTACACATTTATATATATTTTTTAATATTTATTTATATTTATTTGTATTGTTTTTCTTCAAACAATACAAATCATATTATGTGAATAATATTTACAATTTTACAATTACAATTTACAAAAGTAATTATATAAAAGTAAATTAATAATAAAGCCTATATTTTTAGAAAAAGCCACAATATAAAATAAAGTTGCAAATTCACATTAAAAACTCTATTAAAGGAATAGAGTCATGATATGAGAATTAAAGGTTATTTTACAAGAAAAAGTTGTTATATTACAAAACTAAAGTTATACTTCTAGTAGGAAAAGTTGTGATGTGATATATACTCACACTATATATACTCATACTCGTACTAAACTACAAAGGTTTGTTCACCTTAAATCTCAACACCTGGACCAGGGCACAAAGCACCAGCCCAGTGCTGGTAGATTTGCTTCACTCATCAGCCAAAAAAACAATGCTAATCTGTTGAGTGGCTGGTAAAATCTGAACACTGGCCATTTGGCCGGTGGACAAAAAAGTAAATTTTGCACCCTGACCTGAACATACCTGCAGGAGTTATGACATCACAGCTAGTTTGGAGCCAATCACGGTCCAGTATTCAACTGACACAGTGTGATGTGGAAACTTGAAGCCTCCAGTGAACAAACAGTCCTGGCAGGGTACCGAGCACTGTGACTGAAGCTGAACTACAAGTGTGACCGTCAGATTTATGGGTGAGTCGTTGTGTTTTCAGGGTACGACAGCGACGTGGCCCGGGAAAAGGCGGTGGACTATGTCACCAAGATCTACTCCGCCAGCATCAGGAACATGTTAGGAACCAAACCTCACCTGCAGCACAAAGAGCTTCCTGTGGAGGAGAGGTACCTTCATCATTACACTGACTGATACACAGGATTCAGGCTGCAGCGCTGGAAAGTAACTAAGTACATTTACTCAAGTACAGTTTTGAGGTACTTGTACTTTACC
The DNA here is from genome assembly GCA_038419695.1 of Scomberomorus guttatus. Taxonomy (NCBI): domain Eukaryota; kingdom Metazoa; phylum Chordata; class Actinopteri; order Scombriformes; family Scombridae; genus Scomberomorus; species Scomberomorus guttatus. The sequence continues at coordinate 606,119 of CM076447.1, read as the reverse complement.
TGAGTATTTCCATGTGATGCTACTTTATACTTCCACTCCACTACATTTCAGAGGGAAATATTGTACTTTCTACTCCACTACATTTATTTGACAGCTTTAGTTACTTTTCAGATGAAGATTTGACACAATGGATAATATAACAAGCTTTTAAAATACAACACATTGTTAAAGATGAAACCAGTGGTTTCCAACCTTTTTGGCTTTTGACGTCTTACAAAAAGCAGTGTGTAGTCGGGGTCACATTTCAGATGTCTATGAGTTGTTAACAGCTCCACCAAATAGTGATTTTTCCCTCTAAACTTCTCACATGGTTTCATTTCAATAAATGTTCAAATGATCCAATATTTCAGCAAAAATCAAAGATTAGAGAAAAAGTCCAAAAAGTGAAAACAGATTTGTGTATCAGAACTTTGTTTTTTCTTCTTTCCTCTCCCATTAATCATCTCACGACCCCTCAGATTTATCTGCTGACCCTTTGGAGAGGCCCCACCCCTAGGTTGGGAACCACTGGACTAAACTAGCTAACTGTATATAAAGTAGTTCAAACTAGCTCCACCTCCAGCAGCTACAACAGTAACATGCTGCTTACACACTGATGCTTCAGTATTAATAATCTAATGATGTCATATATAATAATATATCAGTCAGAGGGACCAAACCACTACTTTTACTGCAATACTTTAACTACATCAAGCTCATAATACTTATGTACTTTTACTGCAATACTTTAACTACATCAAGCTCATAATACTTATGTACTTTTACTGCAATACTTTAACTACATCAAGCTCATAATACTTATGTACTTTTACTGCAATACTTTAACTACATCAAGCTAATAATACTTATGTACTTTTACTGCAATACTTTAACTACATCGAGCTCATAATACTTATGTACTTTTACTGCAATACTTTAACTACATCAAGCTAATAATACTTATGTACTTTTACTGCAATACTTTAACTACATCAAGCTCATAATACTTATGTACTTTTACTACAATACTTTAACTACATCGAGCTCATAATACTTATGTACTTTTACTGCAATACTTTAACTACATCGAGCTCATAATACTTATGTACTTTTACTGCAATACTTTAACTACATCAAGCTCATAATACTTATGTACTTTTACTACAATACTTTAACTACATCGAGCTCATAATACTTATGTACTTTTACTGCAATACTTTAACTACATCGAGCTCATAATACTTATGTACTTTTACTGCAATACTTTAACTACATCGAGCTCATAATACTTATGTACTTTTACTACAATACTTTAACTACATCGAGCTCATAATACTTATGTACTTTTACTGCAATACTTTAACTACATCGAGCTCATAATACTTATGTACTTTTACTGCAATACTTTAACTACATCGAGCTCATAATACTTATGTACTGACTTACTTACTTGTAATGGAGTATTTTTACATTGCTATATTGGTACTTTTACTGCTGTAAAGGATCTGAGTACTTCTTCTATCGCTGTGTCTGTTCTCTTTAATCTGATCTCTGTCTGTCAGACCTCCTGTGAGCCGAGCTGCACCGCTGCCCGACAAACTGCTGAAGAACAACGTGACCAAAAAGAAGAAAGCGGTGGAGGTCAGCGTGTGCTTCCAGATGTCTCGTTAGCATCCGTTGCTAACATGTCACATGACTTTAAACAGCTGTGTGTGTTTCAGGAGCTCATGTTGGAGCACGTGTTTGGATACCGAGGCTTCGACTGTCGCAACAACCTGCATTACCTCAATGATGGTGCCGACATCATCTTCCACACCGCTGCCGCCGTGGTCATCCAGAGCCTGTCCTCCGGTCGGTAAAACACATGAACAGGCCTCTTAATTTCAAATGTTGTTGTTGTTGCTGACATCACACTTCCTGTTTCCTGTCCCCAACAGGAACTCAGAGCTTCTACCTGGAACACACGGATGACATTCTGTGTCTGACTGTCAATCAACACCCTAAATACCAAAACATCATCGCCACGGGACAAATCGGTGAGTGGACTCGAGTCTGAGCTCTGAAGTTAAACTGAACGTTCTGATCATCTCGAACATCAGTCTGCACCATCAAACAGTCAAACACTAACTGTGATTTCTGTGGACACTTTAAGACACTTTGCTGCTCTCATGTTCTCAGTGTTCTTCTTCACGTGCGCTTAAACAGCTAACATGCTAACACTTGTGCAGCAACACAAACAGCTCATGTTCCGTTTACTCTCCAACCTGCTGAGTTCACACTATAAGATTAAATATGTGTTTTAATAGTACATTTAGTAGTAGTTTTAACTCAAAGTCCACTTGCCAGATTTTTCTGAAACTTTTAACTGCTCTCTTACTCAGCAGACGGCTTTTTACTTTTACTTTTAGCTTATACGTGAACCTTGAGGTAATTTTTTAATCACTTTTTTTTTTTTAATTTCCGTAAACTACTGCCAGTCACCAAGGTTATGAAGGTCAAAAAGGACCTTTCTGGCTCCGTCACAGCAACATGTTCATGTAAGCACACAAACACAAACAGCAGCGTCCAGCCAGCGCAAACATGCGACACAAGGCTCGCTTGCAGGCTCATTAAAGCTGACAGAGGTAAACAAACATGGTGTCTGTGGAGGAATCATAGATGTATTATAAGAACTGGATACAGGACTCAAACATGGTGCCTGTTCATACCCAGATGTTGCTGACGCTTCCTGATCGTTGGGCCCACAGAGCATGCTCAGTAGAGACTTCCGTTGGCCGAGTCAGCTGACTTCCAGTTGGCTCTCCATTCACTTGAATGAGATAAAATAATTTAATCACGTGACTCTTAGACTTTCTAAATGTTATTGGACCAAATGGATCAAATTCTGATAATAAAACGAGTCATTTCACTCACCGCTCCTTTTACAATGATTGTGTGTGGGGAAAAATGCTTTTTGGGCAGGTGTGCACACAATCGTGATTGACAAGTGGCTACCACGGCAACAACGTTGATTACGTAATGTAACCATGGCATAACCCCAGATTCACAGAATAAAGGTGTAGCTGCTGCTATTTCAGTGTGTTTTCAGTTCGTTAAAGTTAATTGTAACATTTTAATCGCCTAAAAAAGTCTTGTCTTGTAAAAAAATCTTCAGTGTTCAGTTGAACTAAAAGACCCTCTAAGTCGGATGTTCAGTTTTTCCAGTAAGTACGTTTTGTTTTAATGGTTTTAGGCCTTTTTTTTCGCTAGCGGAAATTAGCATTAGACTAATATGGTTAACACACTGTTAACCATAGATTGTAAATGCACCGGGCTAACCAAACTAGCAGCTAGCGTTATAGTCAGCTCCACCCTTTTGTCCAAATATGGTCACTTCTGGCTCCAAAAATCAAACATGGTGACGGTCAAATCCAAGATGGCGACGGTCAAATCGCTAAACTCGAGGCTTCAAAACCGCAGTCCACAAACCAGTGGGTGACGTCACGGTGGCTATGTCCATATTTTGCTGCTACTGGAGGGTTGGGAGGAATATGTGCTGCTGCACTGAAGAAAGAACAAAAGAAAAAAACAGAAGATGTGACGGGACCTTTAAACAGAGAAAGAACAGAGACTTCCTGTCTGAATGAAGAGGAGACAAAGTTCAGCCTCGTTGTACTTTGTTTCTGTGGTTGTTTTAGGCCACAGCGCCCCCTAGCTTCAGGTCACACACAGTAGAACACAACAACTCGAGAAAGTTTGCATAGCTGGTACGTGTACTTTTGTGGAGCATGTTTGGGGTCTCACCTGTACTGCTGAAAAATTCAAATCAGTTAATCAATTAGCTGATTGAAGGAAAATTAATCAACTATTTTGATAACTGATTATTTGTCTCAGTCATATTTTTTAAGCAAAAAAACACCAGAGAATTCCCTTCTTACATCCTGTCAAGTTTGAATATTTGCTGGTTTTCTTAAAATGACAGAATGACAGAACTAAATATCTGAACAACACGTCACCTTGAAAACTGTGAGGGACATTTTTCACTATTTTCTGCCTTTCACCACCACATGATTTTGAAGAAATCCATTTATTAATTTGGATAATTTTCCACGTTTAACTTGCTGAATTGTTGTGTTATACATAAACATACAGTATATAAATATTTGTAATTTAAAACAGTTGTATGTCGCAGCGTTTCCCTACAGCTGTTATATCTTCCCTGCTGGGAATAAATGTTGATATTTGCTGAAATTATAAACATAAACTGCACTTTAGGTCCTTTTATTCTTAGAAAAATATACTGTTGTGTCCTCAGTGGAAGCCACATCCAGCAGCTCTCTACAGGAAATAATGGTCTTCTTCTGTGTGATGTTGAACCTGATGCAGAGACATCAGGACCCCAGACTGATGGTTCTTTATAATCATTCAGCTTTAATAATCAGATCACATAGCTGTTGTATTGATCAGCGTGTTGTTTTCTGCATGAACTGGCTGCTTTTTGCCCATCGCACCTCTTTTCTTTTTCCTGCTTCCTCATCGTCACCGCCTCACCTTCATCTCCAGGTGACATCACTGACCTGCCAGGTAAGACTCTGCTCACCTTTCTGCTGTCACTCACTCATCACTCATTCATTCACACATATGATCATGTTGTAACTGGTGTGGACAGTTGACGTATTTAACCTCTCGGTGTTGTTCGCTGCTGGTGTGTAGAGGCTGAAGTGTCTGGTGAGTATCGGCAGTCAGGATCCTGCTCAGGTCTGGTCTAGTCCTGGTTGTAGCTCGCCCCCCCCCCCCTCAGAGACCATGTCAACACTAATGAGGATTCTCATGAAAACACTTGTTTCTCTGCCTTCACACAAACCAACATTTTCCATCAAATAAAACTGAACTTTTAAAAACCAACAATGGTCAGATGTCACCAAGGAAAGACCATCCTTAAAAACCTGATTTCATGTCTTGGACTCTCTGTGATCTCTTCTTCATTTATTGAGTCCTAAAAGTCTTATTTTGTCAAATAAAGTAAAAAAAACTGGCAGTTCAAAGAATCCCTCCAGAAAATTGAAATTTTGTGATCACAATAATTAACGCAAATTCAAGAAATCTCCACAATATCTGTGAGAGCTGCAGTTTTACTAAATTACAGCAACTTTTCCACATAAATGTCTAAATGAACAGATGTTCCCAAATGTTCCCAAATGAGGTTTGATTCAGTGAGTCAGAAGAATACAAGCTGATGTTGTTCAGACAGCAAAGATGGACATAATCTACCTCAAACATCAACATGAAACTATATTTTTATGTTGATGGATTTATTTTAATGGCATTATTGACTGATTTTATTTGGTGCTAATGTTGAGCTGAAAGTTTATTTAATAAAGATTATAAATGGAACTCAAGTACAGTATTTTCTTTGTTATATAACTTTGAGCCCAGAAAATACATTAAACATTAGACCTGAAATATAGTTGTTTCTGTGATATGCAGAATGCTTTTTATCCAAGGAAGTCATTACATATGACTCTTCACTGGTAGTTTAAATAAATCACATTATTTTCCTTTGCTTGCAATTTTTCCCAATTCCTGCAATTTTACCACAAAAAGAGACATAAAACATCACAAACTGTATCACAGTTTTTGAGAAAAGCTGCATTTCTGGCCACAATAATCACAAAAAACAAATTCTGCACAAATGTGGCTGAATAGTTTCTGTTTCCAACATAAATCGCTGTGTTTAAATAATTTAGTGTCATTTTTATTGATTTTAGTGCAGCAATCTGCCTCATGCTTTGTTGTTTAAAGATACTGACTTTAATATTTAGAAAAGTCTTAAAACAACTCAAACAAGCTGAAATCATTTCACTGGCTTTTTTATTGTATGAAGAAAACAAAAGTTTTAGGACTCGATGAATGACAGAATCTATTTTCAGTGTAAACACAACAGCAGCGGTAGAGAGAGTTGATGATGCTGTGTCACCATGGCAACCACAGAAAAAATTATGAAGCTTTAGCGTCAAAGTTTATTCCATCCAGTTCTTAAAACAAGTTGTTTTGTTTTGGACAGAGGTTGAAATACGTTTACTGTCGTAGCAAATGTTTGATGCAGAACCTAATTATTAATAAGCTTTAGTTTGATTATCAGGTCTGTATTAATAGCTAAATGTTTATGATATTAGCTAAACTTTCTAAAGCATTAGCGGCTTTGTAGATGGTTGTAAACGTGGAAAAGTCTTTCACTGCAACACCAAATCACCACAAAGCACAGCGGTGTTCCTGAAGGTTTAACTGAGTCCAAAAACAGGAACCAGTCCAGCTAACAATCCGTTTTGTTCGACAAAAACATCTCGACTCAATTTCCACTTAAAGGCTTTTACTGGAGCTTTAAACCACATCACCAGTGGATAAACTTCACTCAGTTGTCATCAGTCATGTGACAACAGGTCGGCCATCCATACAACTGAGCAAACTCTATACACGAGTAAAGACCACGTAAATCTCTGAAAAAAGTGGACTATTTTCTGTTCTCAGGGTCAGTGAAGTTTTACACTCAAATCTCTTTGTATTACACTGAAGGAGAAGGTAACGCTTTATTTTATGGGTCCCTTCATTTTATAGAAATTTCCTGGAAATTTTCTAAATAATTTGCAGATATTTGGCGGTTAATTTTTAGGACATTTTACAGAGGGTGGTACAAATTATAACAAAAATAGTTAACATACTGTTCATATTCTGACCCTTCACAGTGTCTCCATATAATTAGTCTATCTGAACCACAAATCTATTTTTCATTCATAAATACCTCATGAGTCATTAATACATTGGTGATTAATCCTTAAGTTTCAGAGAGTGTATTTTTTAGATTTTACATTATTCATTTATGGAGAAAAATCTTTCACACACTTCTGAATGGTGATTTTTGATTTTTTTTTTTAATGCATATCGATCAAATTTAATGTGGAACACCATCTAAGTCCAAAAATGTGTATCAGTAGCACAAAGAAAAATTAACATATTTCCATTTTTGTGTATTCTGGGTCACTTTAGGAAAAGTCATACAATTGCAGACTAAACGAAAAGTGTTTTTACTACAGTAAAACAGTAAAGTTGTAGTTTCATATGGAGTTTTTTCAATATTTTTTCTACAATATCCTAAAAGTAGCTGCTGTTCAGTTTTTCATGTTTTTGAGTTTTTAAGAATCTAATATGGCAATACTAATACAAGAGTCTATAAAGAGACTAGTTAAGAATTTTTGCAAATGAACAACTAGAAACCCAAATATAATGGCTACTTACCAACTAAACCAACATCACACTTTTTTCAGTTTTTTTAAAAAATAATTTGTGCAAAATTGCAACACCCTGTCTGTAAAATTACCCATAAATACCTGCAAATTACATATAAAATTTCCAGGAATTTGTTGCTAAAATTAAAGGACCTGTAAATAAAGGTTTACCAAAGTTTTTCTGTTTGCATGTTAATGTCTGTGCACAGGATGTAGAAAACAATCTGAAAACGGTTGTGCGGATGGAAATTTTCATAACAGTGTTTTCATTTTTCTCCACATTAGTGTGAGCTTGGCAGTAGAGAAATTAAAGCAAGTCAGACTCAGAACAAAGCCTTGCTTAGCGCCTCTTAGTAGCATGTTAAACTAGCCGAGCTAGCTGGTTACTGTATGTGTCTGTATGTGGTGAGACTGTTGCTCACAAGTTCTTACAGAAGCTGGACTTGGATCTGTTGTTTTGATGCAGATGATATAATTGCATGAATGTCAGGCATGACTGTTCTTTATCTGCTCGACAGGACGCAGTGATCCTGTTATATTAACCCTTTACAGCCATGATCACATGGGACTGTCCGTCTGTCTGTCCAAGAACAGCACATCTGGACGACTGCTGGACAGATTGTCATGAATGTTACTATAGATATTCATCATCTCCATCATGGTGACCTTTTCATCAAGTCAGTTTATTTAAAACAGAAATGTTCATAATTATACAGAAAATAAATAAGTAAAAAGGTGACAAAGAAAAATGATCATGTAGTTTTTTAAAATAATTTAGTGGAATCAAAAGCAGTTGTAAAAAGATGTATCTTAATTAAAAGTGTTGATGGACGGAGAAGACCCGACTGTGAATGTAAACTGTTCACAGTCTGGGAGCACATTGATCACCTTTTGGACTTTGATTGGGAACGTTGGATGGCAACGAGTAACTGATCAGAAGATCCAAGGAGATGTAGAGAAGGGATGAAGGAGGCTGGAGATGTAAGCTGGTGCCAACCCAAAACAAACAAAATAATCTTAAAATAAATTCTAGAAAGCTTCTACTAACAACAGACTGCATTGCAGATTTTTTTTTTATCTTTATAGATCCATCTTTAAGCCCCAAAGCATAAGCATAGTGATATGATATACAGACCCTTTCCAAAAAATTAGAATATCATGGAAAAGTTAACTCATTTCCATAATTCCATTAAAAAGGTTAAACTTTCATAGATTATAGATTCAGGGCCCACAATTCAAATGATTTGAATTTGAAGTATTTGTTTATTTTTACATAATTTGGGCTTCCAGCTCATAAAACCCACGAAAACAGGAATTCAAAAAATTAAATACTGTGAAGAAATCAGCCCAAGTTTTGCAAGGCATGAATAATCATCTTCTAAACTCAAAGCACCTGTACAGGTTTCCCCAGGTGTCATTAAATTGCTTCAGTTTGGTTCAATTGTCTCAGTTCGGTTCAATATGGGGAAGACTGCAGACTTGACAACTGGCCAGAAGACCATCATTGATACCCTCCATAGGATGGGTAAGCCACAAAAGTTCATAGCTAAGGAGGCTGGCTGTTCACAGAGTGCTGTGTCCAAGCATATCAATGGAAAGTCTAGTGGAAGGGCAAAATGTGGCAGGAGAAGATGCACCAGCATAAGAGATGACCGTGGGCTTCAGAGGATTATCAAACAGAGAAGATTCAAGAATCTGGCAGAGATCCAGAAAGAGTGGAATGAGGCGGAAGTCACAGCTTCAAAAACCACCACATTCAGAGGCAACCGGGAGATGGGCTACAACTGTCAGGTTCCTCGGGTCAAGCCACTTCTGAGCTTGAGCCAACGTAGGAAGCATCTCAACAAGAGAAGAAGGACTGGACTGTTGGCCAGTGGTCCAAGGTCCTTTTTTCCGATGAAAGTAAAGTGTGCCTTTCATTCGGGAATTAAGGTCCAAGGGTTTGGAGGAAGACGGGTGAGGAACAGAACCCAAGCTGCTTGAGGTCAAGTGTGAAATAGAGGACTTCATGATTCCTTCTGCTGAGGATCTGTATGGAGATGCAGATTTCATCTTCCAGCAGGACCTGGCCCCTGCCCATACCGCCAGAAGCACCAAAACCTGGTTTAATGCCCATGCCATCACAGTGCTCGACTGGCCAGCCGACTCACCAGACCTAAACCCCGTTGAGAATCTATGGGGTCTTATCAAGAGGAAAATGAGGGGCACCAGACCCAAAAACAAAGAGCTGACAGCAAGCATCAAGGAAATCTGGGCTTCCATAACTCCTGCACAATGCCACAGGCTGATTGGCTCAATGCCACGGCACATCAAGGCAGTGATTAAGGCAAAGGGATTCCCAACCAAGTATTGAACATTGACATATCGTTTAGAAAGTACCATATTTTGATTGATTTGATGTGATCCTAATTCCTTTGTTTTTTTTCCGCAAAAACTGAGAAGTAAATGATGATTTCTTCACAGTATTCTAATTTTTTGAATTCCTGTTTTCATGGGTTTTTTGAGCTGGAAGCCCAAAATATGTAAAAATAAACAAATAAATACTTGAAATCGTTTAAATTGTGGGCCCTGAATCTATGAAACTTAACTTTTAACTAACTTAACTTTTTTAATGGAATTATGGAAATTAATAAACTTTTCCATGATATTCAAATTTTTTGGAAAGAGTCTATATATATATATATATATATATATATATATATAATTAGTTTTGTGACTCCTCTGAACTCTGCTGCCTGTGGTTTGTTTTGAGACTTAAAGTTGAACTTGACTTGTTTTGCACTGACTTCAGAAGAACATAGTCCTGTGTGATTATGGCCAAAGGTGTTAATGCTGTTTGCTGTAAATGTTTGGATACAGGATCCTGATTTTCCCAACTCTGAATCCAAAATGCAGTCACTTACCAGTTCAGCTCTGTTGAATCAGCATGTCAGTACGAGTCCCCTCCTACCACTGAACAATATGGAATGATCCTTAAGTAGATTAAGATCTATCGATTGGTCTCCTACCATGTCCTTCCTCAACTCCCAAATCAAAGCTCTTCCCCCCTCATTGGTTCCATTTGTTCCTTTAGTTCAACAGTTCTTTTCCTCCTCTGCCCTTTTGTTCCTTCTTTGGTTCCTTGATTCCTCGGCCCATGAACTCTTTGATCCCATGTGATTCCATTGTTCTGCTGTTCATCTGTTTTTGGTTCCTTGACTACCTTTTATACCATAGGTGCTTGATTCCCATGTTCCTCAGGTTCCTCAGGCCCTTGTCTGCTCAGTGCCTTTGGTTCCCCTAAGTGGCTTGGGTAATGGTTAAACAGTTCCTGGCCCCTCGATACTGTGGATCTTAGGTTCCTTGGTCCAAGGGTTTCTCAGTCTCTTTGCTGAGGTCTGAGGTCACGTGTGCTCAAAACCTTAGTTTTGAGCGACCTTAATTACCAAGGTCATTAGTTCCACAGTTGTTAAGATGTTAAGGTCCTTGGTTGCCCTTGGTCCTTTGGTTCCTTGAATCCTTGGCTACCTGAATGCCTTAGGTACTTGGTTCCACAGTACCTGAATTCTGTGGTTCTCAGGTTCCTTGGACCTTCAGACTTTCTTGGTTCCTTGGCTACCTTGATGCCTTGGGTCATTGGTTCCTTGGGTCCTTAGGTCCTGGGCTGCTTGATTCCCTGGCTCCTTGTTTCTTTGGTTCCTATGGTTCTGGTCTCTTCTCACAGGTCTCGCCCCGTCCATCCATGTGTGGGATGCCATGACCAAGCAGACGCTGTCCATCCTCCGTTGTTCTCATGCCAAAGGTGTCGGCTACGTCAACTTCAGTGCTACAGGAAAGTTGCTGCTGTCTGTTGGCGTGGAGCCTGAACATGCCATCACTGTGTGGAGGTGGCAGGAAGGTATCAAAAATGTATTGTACTTGTTGGGATTGATCACAGTGAAAGGAGCTGAGGATGAGGATTAATTAATTATACTTTTTCCCACAAGTTTCTAGCTGGTGGGCACCAGAAACCTGAAAAAGATATTTTTGCAAATTTAATCTTGGGAGTGTTGTAGTGCAGAAATCAGTTTGACATTTATACTCCACACATATTCACAGAGGTGGGGTGTGGGGTGTACACATGAAAAGATCAAATTTGCTCAGTTTTGCTATATTATGGTGCATGAAGACATTTCTGAAAGACTACATAAACTACAAAGAGCCTTCTGTGTTGTTGTTACAGTACAGAATAAGCAAACTGAGTACTGATATGTATTTACCATAGAGAGATATCCACAGTGACCTCTGACCTCTCTGCCAGGCACCAAGGTGACCAGTAAAGGTGGCCACGCTGAGCGGATCTTTGTGGTGGAGTTTAGACCAGACTCTGACACCCAGTTTGTGTCGGTGGGAATTAAACACATCAAGTTCTGGACACTGGTCGGAGGTTCTCTCATGTACAAGAAAGGAGTGATCGGCTCGGTGGAGGATGGACGCATGCAGACCATGCTGTCTGTGGCCTTTGGTGCTGTAAGATAAATATGGTCATTGTCATTAACATTTTATCAGTGGTGACTTTCTACTTCCCAGAACTTAGGAAATTAACTGTAAAGCCTGGGTCACTAAATTCAAAGCACTGATTTAGGGCTGTTGTTAAACTGTTCAGCTGAACTAGAAAATGACTCACCTTAAAACATATAATATGTAAATATTTACAACAGTTTCAGTGAATTTGTTTTAAGGCATTGTTTGTCTCATCTAGAACAACCTGACATTTACCGGTGCTATAAATGGAGATGTGTACGTCTGGAGGGAGCACTTCCTGGTGCGGGTGGTGGCGAAGGCACACAGTGGTCCGGTCTTCACCATGTACACCACTCTAAGGGACGGACTCATCGTCACCGGGGGGAAGGAACGTCCGTGAGTACCCACAAATCTATGGTGTTTGGTCTATTTAGCTTTTCAGCACATGTAACTTCTGATTGACAAGTTGATGGCCAGTCATATGACAATCTGGTTCTTATTGTTTTTACATAAGATTTTCCATCTTTGAATCAGGGTCTTATTGTTGTGGAGGTGTTTTTGTGCCTCAGTCTCTGGTAGGGTCACCAAAGGAAACTAGTCCCAGGTAATGGACTAGAGAAATGGTTGTTCTTGACTCTTGTGTTTGGTTCAAGATGATCAGAAAGAATCTCAGCAGGAATAGTGGTGCTGGGCCTGACTCTTGGACACCTTGGGGTGGAGCTTGTAGGTGAGGATTTCGGTTAGTTAATATGGATCCTCACTGGCTTCTGTTGTAGCAGCAGCTAATCGTCCTGTAGTCCACCTGGTGACCTGGTAACTCTGCCAGTCCCAGTCAGACTGGATCCTAATGGGCTCAGTATCTGTCATGGAAAGAATAGGGGTGAGGTGTGGGTCTGCTGGGCAAGGGGCATGGCTAAGGCACGTCCATGTTGGGACTCCAACACTCCTCAAAACCAATAGCCAGGACCCTCAGCTAGGACATCTGCAGGAACCCTGGCCTCTGCAAGGGACTGGCAGCTGTTGGTGGAGAAACAGAGACCGGATATTGTTGTAGCTAACGATCCCTTAGGGAGATCACTGGGACGAGGCCTTTGAGAGGAAGTACAAGGAGTTGGTTGGTGAATGCAGGCATAGTGGCTGGAGGGAAAAGTGCTTCCTTGTTGAAATTGAATGCAGGGGCTTTGTAGCGTGATCCTTGCCCAGAGCCTACAGTATGCTGAGCATGGAGGGAGAAAGAAGAGGTAGGGTGTATGATGTTGAAAGACCTGATAATTCCAGGACCATCACTGAAGATGTGTCCATGAGGATGAGCAGATGTATTTGCTGAATGAATGAATGTATTGACAATGTGTTGATGGGGAATGTTACATGGGGCAGAAGTGCACAAGGTCTTAACTTTGAACATAAAACTGTGATGTTTGTTGGTGTGTTTGCAGCACTAAAGAGGGTGGTGCTGTGAAGCTTTGGGACCAGGAGATGAAGCGCTGCAGAGCGTTTCAGCTGGAGACCGGCCAGCCAGTGGAGAATGTCCGATCTGTGTGCAGAGGGAAGGTACGAGCTAGATCTGATTACTAAATTGAACTCCTTTAACCCAAATGTCACATTCAGCGGTACAGTCGCAACAACCACTGGAAAGCACTAGGTCCATGTGCACTTCCTATTTTTGTGAACTAATGTCCAGCATGTAGTACAAATCTGTATCTCTATTTGGATTCCTGCCACTGGAAAAACAACTTCAAACATTTTGCCACGTCTGTTTCTACCTTGATGAAGGGTAAAATCCTGGTGGGAACCAAAGACGGTGAGATCATTGAGGTTGGAGAGAAGAACGCTGCCTCCAATACCATGATCAATGGACACACTCAAGGAGGGATCTGGGGTTTGGCAACTCACCCTTTCAAAGATGTCTTCATCTCTGCCAGTGATGACGGAACCATCCGGATATGGGACCTGGCTGACAAGGTACCTGTTTGAAGACTGAGGGAGGAGACTCTGCATTCAACATTATTTTTACCTTCAGGGGTATCAGATCAAGAAACACAGTTTGTACGTCTTACCCTGCTGTAAGCCTGTGGCCTGTTAACTGTCTGCTCATATGTTCTGTTGTTTTCTGTGTTAGAAACTACTGAACAAGGTCAGTTTGGGTCATCCTGCCAAGTGCACATCCTACAGCCCCAACGGAGAGATGGTTTCCATTGGCATGGAGAACGGAGAGTTCATTGTCCTATTGGTCAACTCCCTCACTGTCTGGGGCAAGAAGAGAGACCGCAGCGTCACCATCCAGGACATACGGTAGGACATCAGGGTTTAACAGACATCAGGACATATAGCAGGACATCAGGGTTTAACAGATATCAGAAGATACAGTAGGACATCATTCTATAGCTGCCTTGTAATGAGTTGAACTCTTTGTTCTCTTTGTGGTTTGTGTTTTAGGTTCAGTCCAGATAACCGGTTCCTAGCAGTGGGTTCAGTTGAAAGTGCTGTGGATTTCTACGACCTTTCTCTTGGACCTTCCCTCAACCGGATTGGTTACTGTAAGGACATCCCAGGCTTCGTCATCCAGATTGACTTCTCTGCTGACAGCAAACACATCCAGGTTAAAAAGGCTATAAGCCTTCAGTCACTCTTACTGCATGTTGAGTTATGGTCTGCATGTACTGGGTCAGAAAAATCTTTTGTAGGAGCCTCATGCATCAGTGAAATAACTAAAATTTAAAATCTCCTTCATTTCCATCCCAGGTATCCACCAGCACCTACACTCGGCAGGTGCATGAAGTTCCTTCTGGGAAGGTTGTTACAGAACCGCTTGTCATTGAGAGGATCACCTGGGCTACCTGGACAAGGTTAGTCTGGCTGAGATGTTCAAAGGTGTCAGATAATGCCATATGATGTATGACATGTTTATCTTAGGGACATCTCATGTAAAATGGGAACACACTGTCAAGCTCAAGTTTAGAGTTTAGTTTAGACCCTGAGTTTGTATGTTGGGCAACTGACTAAATAACCCAGGGAACATACTACATAGTGCTGGGAGGGAACTAACTTGAGATCCTGGGGAACCAGAGCCAAGACAGCTAAATGAAAATATTGTACTAAATGTACAGCTTAGGGAACATAAAACAGAGTCCAAGGAGCATACTAAAGAGCCTATAGGGAACATCCTGTAGATCTAATGAAACATACTGTAAAGCTGAGGGAACTGCTTGTAGAATATAGGGAACAAACTGTAGCCAAGGGAACTAACCCTAGAACCTAGAGAACTTAATGTAGAGGCTAGGGATATTATTGTGGTGCTTAGGAGATTTGTGATATTGGGCTATACAAATAAAATCTACTTAACTAGGAAACATGAACAACTAACTTCAGATCTTTGTGAACATACTGTGGAGCCTGGGCAACTAAATATAGGACCTAGGGAACTAACTGTAAATCCCAGGAAAATAACTTTAGATCCTAGGAAAGTAAATGTAGAAAGGTAACTAACTGTTGAGCCGAGGGATAGTACTATAGTGCATAGGGAGCATACGGTAGAGTCTGGGGAACTTACTTTATATCCTAGGGAAAATAATTTCACGCTTAGTCATCTTAATGTAAAACCTAAGGAACTACCTGTACCTGTTGAGCCTAGGGAACATATTTCTGATCATGAAGAACATGGTGTGGGGTTTAAGGAACATATTGGAAGACAATAGAAACATGAGGCTATGGGATCAATCAGATATTGATCACAGTGTTGTTTTCTCTTTGTTTTTCTAGCATCCTGGGTGATGAGGTTCTTGGTGTTTGGCCCCGTAACGCTGAGAAAGCCGATGTTAACTGTGCTTGTGTTTCCCACGCTGGCCTCAACCTGGTGACCGGAGATGACTTCGGCCTCATCAAGCTCTTTGATTTTCCATGCTCGGAAAAATTTGTGAGTGAACTTCATATGACAATAACTTCTCACAGACTTCTGACATGTTTGTCTTTAACAGATAATCTGGGATCTCTTCACCATTCTTTGTACCTCCTTCTGATCTTTTCACAGGCTAAACACAAGCGTTACTTCGGTCACTCTGCTCACGTAACCAATGTTCGCTTCTCTTGTGATGATAAGTACATCATCAGTGCTGGCGGCAGTGACTGCAGGTGAGAATAAACCTCTCAACCTGGAAGGTTGTGGACTGTTGGATGGATTGTCATGAAATTTGGTTCATTCATGTTCCCCTCAGGATGAATTGTAATAACTATGATCCTCATCTAGTGCCATCATCATTTTGTCCAATATTTTGGTTTTTGACCAAATACCTGCAAAACTATTGACATTCCCATCAGCCTCAGCTGTGCTTTGTGTTTACTGCTAATTAGCTAATGTTAGCATGATAACAGGCTAAACCAACACAGTGAATATGGTAAATGTTATACCTGCTAAACAACAACATGCTAGCAGTATCATTGCGAGCATGTTATCATGCTGAAGCTAGCATTTAGCTCATCCTCTCAGAGCTGCTAGCATTACTGTAGACTCTCAATCTTTTTGTAAATGTCAGTGTGCTGCCTGTATGTTTTCCTAGTGTGTTTCAGCTTTATGTTGCCTAATGCCAGGTTCAGACTACACGATATCACAGATGGAGGACATCAGGACCGAAAATGGACATTGGGGTCAACAATGGATCATTTTAGCACGTATAGTGTATCATAGTGGATGAGTGTGTCAGAATTTATCCTCTCTCACCGACCTGTTTTATGAGGAACCTCTCCAATAGGGCTGAAACTAACCATTATTTTCATAATCGATTAATCTGCTGATTATTTTCTCAATCATTTGAACTGTAAAATCAGCAAACAGTAAAAATGCTCACAGCAATTTACTATAGCCGAAACAAACACCGAAAAGCAGCAAATTTTCACATTTGAGAAACTGAAAAAAGCGATTGTTTAAATTTATTTTAAAGATTACTTCAAAAATAGTTGTCAATTAATTTTCTGTGCATCGACTAATCTATTAATTGATTGACCGTTGCAGCTCTAAAATATTCCTTGTGTTTCCTTGTTCCCTTTCCTTGTTTTCTGGTGTCATCCAAACTTTGTGAAGCAATGCTAATGTGATGCTGTAATATAATGCTAATGGCAGGAGGCACTACCTGAAAAATTCAGCAATATGCTGGTGCTGCAAGGTGGAACTGTGGAACAAAGGAAATCTTTGTGCAGCCAGTATTGTACACACTGCTTCGGACACCATTGTTTGTTTACATTGTTGTTCCTGGAAGTCTGTCCCTGTAAAAGACGGTGAGCTATGATTGGTCAGGTACCAACATGTAGTTTGTCATGTCTCTCAGCAAAGTGACGGCAAGAATTTATGACTGTGTAATCATCCGATGTGACACAGTGACGTCTTATCAGACAAAAATATTGTAGTCTGAACCTGGCATAATTCTCAGTGGATTGTAGATGAATTTAGTCCATAAATCTGTTTCTCCCAAGAAACACTAATGTCAGATGACGTTACTGACAAAGACATAATATTACTGAAATACAAGATTCAGATTCAGATTTCCTTTAATGGTCATTTTTATGCACTTTCATACATGAAAACAAAACAACATTTTGCTTAAAAACACCAGACAAGGATAAATACAAGACAGTGCAAGGGTCTATAAAACTTTACATTAAAACAGTCATTAGTTAATTTGTCCATCTGTCACATTATAGGTTACATTTTATTCATTGACAAAAAGCATTTCATCACAGATTTTGTTTCCAAAGGTTATCTTTAGTTTTTGTCTTGTTTTCTTTGTGGAAAAAAGGTTGGCAGTGAATATTTTTTTATCATAGTTTGCATTGATGAAATTAACGCTGGTACTTAAGTAATTTAAATGATAATTGGACAGTAGTGAAAGGGCTTCAGGGAAATACAGTTTTCACATTTACTTAAAAAAAAACAAGTAGAGCCCAGAAACTGTAAACAGATTTTGACTTTTGTTCAAACAACAACACAACAACAATAACTGCACAGTCTGATCCATCTCCACATTCATACATTAATCTGTCTCTTCCTCTCCAGTTTATTTGTGTGGAAATGCCAGTGAGTCCTCCAGAATCTCCCATCAGTCGTCTTCTTCTTCTCCTGTCATGCTGCACTCACCTGACGCTTCAGTCCCTTTACCTGAAAACACAGGACAGGACATCTGAACACAAACTGAACCTGTCTGTGAGCGTTTATAAAGCTGTAGAGTTTCACTGCTGCTGAGGCCATGTGGGATCGAACCTGTGACACTTTGCTGTGGGACACGCTGTCCCCCCGGTACTGTCTCTTAGTGTGATGTCATTCTTTGTGTACAGATGATCTTGTTAAATTTGTCAGAAAAGGTCAAAAAAAAGAGAAAAGTGCAGTTTTTCTTTAAAAGAAGTCATAGCTGTATCATGTAGCAGTGTTTTCAGTGTCAGTATGTGCCTTTCTCACAAACTCTGACCAAACATTTGATACAACTTTATTTATAATTGTGGTGCTATGAAATGTGATCATTTAGGGCTTTTACAAATATGGATGATGAATACTGTCTGTGTATTGTTTGTTTTGTATCTCGTACTGTATGATGATGATGATGATGCAGTTATATTTCTCTGCACTGAGCTGAGCATCAGGCCCCTCGTACAAAACTGATGTAAAAAAAAAAAATAGATGAAAGATGGATCTTTGTTTGATCCCAGTTATAAAAATTGAAGGTGTGAGAAAAGAGAGAAAATAGTTTAGATAAAACTTTTTAAAAAATTCTACCTCAAAATACAATAAAGTGAAACTAAATAATAGTGGATAATATTTAAGGTAGAAAATACATATTTAATAGAATTAAATTTTCATTAAGCAGAACTTGAGAGAGCGTGGACAACGTCTAAACATTTTCTGTCCACAAGATTGCGCTGTGACTTCTCTGTTTTTTGTCTCCTGTAGAAATAAGACCTGATGAAACTGTTTTCTGCATTTGAGAGAATGTCTGGAGGAGGATTTAAAGGGAAATACCAACGAAAACACTTATTTTAAAATTATTATTAGAATTATTTAGCTGATGACCTCATGCTCTACAGAAACTGTGACCTGTTTTATGAGGAACCTCTGCAATAGGGCTGAAACTAACCAGTAGTTCATAATTGATTAATCTGCCAATTATTTTCTCAATGAATGTTTGGCCTATAACATCAGAAAACAGTAAAATGCTTATTGCAAAGCCCAAAGGATTATCAAATGTTGTTTTCACTCCAAAACCCTCCAAATTATAAAATTACTACAATGCTAAAACACTGAAAAGCAGCACATTGTCACACTTGAGAAGCTGAAACAAGAGATTGGTTGGATTTTTTATTTAAAAATTACTTTAACGATTAATCAATTATCAAAATAGTTGTCAATTAATTTTCTGTCAGTTGATTAATTGACTGATCGTTGCAGGTGTAAAATATTCCTTCCAAAATGTATGAAGCAATGCTGATGTCATGCTGTAACTGAGGTGTTTTGACATATTTTTGAGTTATAAATATATATACGTATATATACCGTATATATATTTCCAGTAAAAGGAGTTGATGACATGTTGGTGGTAATATTTAAAACTGATCTACTAAAAAAGCTCTTATTGTGAACACAAAGTTAGAATGAATAGTAAATGTTACTGTTGTAAATGCCAACTTTGATGACAAATACAGTGCATTTCCTGTTGCTGTTTCACAACAAAAGCAACCATGTGATTCTCCTATGCAAAGCTTTTAATGTGAAACAAGAGCAGCAGGAAGTGATTGCTTTGAATTGGTAGTAACTTATTTATTTATACACTTGTTTATTTAACAGGGACAGTGCACATTCATAAACGTTCCTGTAAATGTGAGTCACATCTGTAGTCTCTGGGCAGATGTTACCAAGTCCACCAAAAAAATAAATAAGATTTGAAATTACAAAGTTAGTACAAAGTGAGATAATTTAACATGCAAGACAATAATAAAAAGAGAAGAGAATATTAATGTTAGTGAAAAAATATATCATACAAAACATTATACTACAGTATATTGTCAGCAGATGCAGCACTGATGTCTATAGGAGAGCCTTGTGATTGGTGAAAATGAACAAATCACCTTCCAACATTTTTCAACTGTTTTGGTAATGCTGCCACCATCAAAAGAAAAAGTAATAATTTAATTTGATTGAATAATTAGAGTTAAAATAGTTAAGGGTCCTCTTAATAAATGATAGCACAAAACTACAGTATTTTATTAAAGACCAGTGGAAACTCAAATACATGAAGGCCGTCAGAAAATGTAGTACAAGATGTCCATCTCATCTCTGATTGGCTGTAAACTGCTCTCAGCCATCTTCTAACAGCGGCTCCAGAAGCATTTCACCTTTCAGTTGATTTAAAGTGAAGCTTCGGTACTGAAGAACCTTTTATTGAGTCACTTCTCTACTTGTGGAGTTCCACAGGGTTCACTGTTGGGTCCCCTCTTATTTTACTTTTCATGATTCCACTTGGATATTTGTTACATGCGAATGCTACAAACATTTTCACATATGTGTGGAAAACACCAAACATAGTTCAGGTCAACAGTTAAACCACAGTTCATTAAATTACAGGTTACCATAGCAACAAGAGTGAGTCTCAGCTAACTAGTGAAGCTAACGTAAAACTGACTTCAAACACGGAGGGGGATTTAAACACAGCTTGTTTCTTTGCTCAGTGGACTTGAGAGAAGACAGATTACAGTAGAGACAATAGTGGACTCCACTGAGTCTATTTTTGTACATGAGAACACCTTGTGTAATTACATATTTTAAAGATACTAAACCATAACTGTCAAGAATTTTATACCCCAAAAAGAATATATTACATCTCGAAAATTAAACTGTAATACTTTAATAATATTTTACTGTCTCCCAGAATGTAGATGGAATAATGTTAGTATGATGTTTAACGCTGGTGGTTCTGGTTTTGTTAGTGTAACAGCAGATTTATTTTGATGAAAAATAAAAAGATGTTAGCTGTTATTATTGAGTGTTGTGAGATAATCTACAGATGCTTTCCTGTGGAGTTTAGTTCACTCAAAACTTCAGCTCAGTCTTTAATAAAGTGATCTCATAAACCTGCCAAACATAACTGTCATATTATTAACAATGGGGCATGTTATGCTAACATTAGCCAAAAATTGCTAATGTTTATTTTAGTGTTCCCATTTTGTACAAATAGTTTTCTGAATGTTCAAAACTATTTGAACTCAAATCCCAAATGATAATGAGGTAATATAAGCTAGCTAGAAAGCTAACGTTATCTAGCGGACACATTAACTTGCTAGCTAACAAGCAGCTAAAGGTATATTAAAGGAACAGTCTGACATTTAGTTAACTCTTGTTCTCCAGTGTCAGATGTTTAGGTCCAGGATGTGTACTTTCTTAGCACAAACACTGAAAGCATGGGGAAAGCTAGTCAAAGTAGCCCCAAAACAGCTAGCATAATGAATGTTACAATAGGTGTTAGAAGCTAATTGGCATGTCCTCGAGGCTAATTTAAATTTTTGGCTTTGGGAATGAAAATGACTTGACTAGCTTTCACTAACATTATACCAACTGTTTGTGACTAAATGCTTTTACAGTAGCCACAAACATCTAGCCTATCTGATGCTATGGTATCTGTTTGTGGCTAAATGGTAGCCTGGGAAAACCAGACAAATCTGCAAGCTCATGTTTTATTTGCTCTGGTAGATGCGTCTGACCCCCCTCTGTCACAACAGTATTAAAGTTTTTTACATTTACATTTAAACATTCCTATGGCAGAAAATGGCAACACTCATTCGCCGACATATGAATGCTACACCATCACAGCTCATCTTTACACGCTGTAGTCCTGTTGATAACACCCCTTGGAGATCAAAAATAAACTAAGAGGTTTCAGATTAATTTGCATTTTCGTTTCTAGTGTGCTAAGCTAGGCTAACAGTTTACCCCTGCTTCAGGTCTTTGTGCTAAGCTAGTTTTACAGTTTCCCTCTGCTTCCAGTCTTTTTGCTAAGCTAGGCCATAGACTGTAAAAAAAATATGGATGTAGCCACCATGATGTCACCATTTGGTTTCTGAAGAGCAGTTTTGAAGCTTAAAGTGGGCAGCTCCGGCTGTCGCCATCTTGGCATTGCCTGACTCCACCTAACATTAAAACATTTAAAACTTAGTTTAAAGGTCAATCACTTGGTTGCAATCTGCTAGAGGCCACTAAATCCTACACAGTGATCCTTTTTAAATTAGCTGTTGTCTGAAATACTCTTTAATGTCGTGTTTCATGTTATAACATTTGATTCTTTGCAGCAGGTTCAGCTCAGACATCTTGTGGTTTCAGTAAAATCTAAACAAGCGAAGCCTCAACGTGGCTGTTTGTGAAGTTCAGGTCTGATTCTGTCTGAATTATTGGTGATTTTTGGATCCTCTTTGCCAAAAATCCAGTCAGCTTTTTTCTCTTTTGTCAAATTTTGTCATCAAAATAAAAAAGGTTTGCAGTATAGAGAAAGTATATTCTTGTGTAGAACGTGTATAAGTACATCTTTTACAATAAAGGTATAAAAAACTAAAACATGTTTGCAGTGAGTTTTTGAACATATTATTCATCACATGTAACATGTCTGGACACTATTAGTTGTGATCATTTATTATTTTAAGATAGTTTTAATCATTGAGTGTGATTTTTTAATTAATTAAATATTTAATTATTAATTTTCAGACTGTGGAACACAATTTAATGCACACGTGTCTGAAACTTCCATATATTAAGCAATAAGATTATGGCAGATTGTAAGGAAACTTGACCAAATTTCTCCTGGTTGGTTTTTAGGGATCTGAGTGTTTTAACGAAGGCAAACACAGAAAAACATTTTGGTCGTTCAGTTAGGATTCATGTGAAATAAAATAAATAGATTTTATGGTGATTATAAACGTGTAAAATCTTCACTTCTGGGGCATCTTCCCTCACCCCCATATTTTTCTGTGCAGTCTGATTTTTGTTGAGGTGTAAAAATTAATAAAAGACACAATTACCAGACATGACATCATGTTTTAATGAGAGGACATAAAATCATTATTTGCTCTGAGCAAAACCTAAAACTACAATTAGCATCCAGATAAAAATATGATTAGTGAAGAATAAACTACAGTCTACAATAATTTACTCATTGACCTCTTCACAACATCAAAATATAAAACATGTAAAAACTATTTATTATTTAGCTTTAAGGCCTGAACCCTTTAAAACTAAACCTCATTAACATTGTCAATTTAAATGAACTTATAAAAATATGTTATTTTACTAGATGTAAAGGAGAAATCAATGAAAGCAAATGCTCTTGATGAGACGGTCTGCAGTATGTTAATTACATCTCACCCCACATATGGGGGTCAGACACCCTTTTAACATCTCCCCCCTTTTTACCCTACAGATGTTTCAGGGTCTTATCCTGTTCTAATATAGATAATAGGCACTGATTGTAAAACATGAATAAAGCTTTAACAGCTCACAGAGGGGAAGGGGAATGAAACTGTGGACGCATTAACAGGACAGGCACTAAAACACGAGGAGATCCTGAACATTTCATTCAGTAAATCTGAGGCAAAAGCAATAATCAAAAGAAGCATTAAAGAGGCACAAACACAGGAGGACAGCTTCATGCAGCACAGCAGGTGGGCACAGTGAGGTCAGTCAGGAGGGTAAAGAGGAAACATCTTCACAGGGCCGAGGGTCGACACACCTGCCTAAAAAACACACACACAGCCCTCAGGATGATGTGAGCTCTGTCACACAGAGGAATCAGTGCAGCAGGTAGTTTATCTGCCAAAATACTAAGCTGGAGGGAGAAGAAAGTCCCCGGTATTTCCCCTCCCCGCCGGCGGGGGCGGTGTCAGCTCATCCCGGCCTGGTAACT
This sequence comes from Scomberomorus guttatus, assembly GCA_038419695.1. Classification (NCBI taxonomy): domain Eukaryota; kingdom Metazoa; phylum Chordata; class Actinopteri; order Scombriformes; family Scombridae; genus Scomberomorus; species Scomberomorus guttatus. The sequence goes on along the minus strand of CM076447.1, from coordinate 582,475 downwards.
GGGTGTCATGGCGGCTCCCTGCCAGAGGTTCATATCACGGTGAAGCTGAACTTCAGAGTAAGTCGTTACTTCAGGATGAGCTGAGAGAAGAAACACGTCACTATCAGGTGAGATATCACACTGACAGTTTACCTGAGACGCTGTTTGTTGCTTCCTGTCCGCTCTTACCCCTCAGCACCAAACCTCACTGACTAAAGGTGTGTTTCAGTGCTGATAGGTAAGAACACCTGAACCAGCTCCACTTCAGGCCTTTCTCGGAAATGTTGGCTTCTACTAGAAAAAAAAAAAATCGGCGTCGATATAATCCACCAAACTCTTCCTATTTCATCAGTATGTTAGTTTCTTCATGACATTACTCTTCTTTACTGGAACCAGGACCTGTTTAAATTCATTAAAACATGAAATAGACCTTGTATGATGTTTTGTATTAGTGTTGTATTTTTGTATGCATTGACAGGCGTCATTAGTAAATTCGGCATCCTTATAATCAACCAAGCACCTGTTTTCCAGGATAATTCAGTTTATGCACGTGGTTCCTGAGGTGTCAGTGACATGCTCCTCTCTGTGCTCACATGTTCAACTTCAACAACAACAACAAACAGTCAGAACCTGCACATCAGCTGGAACTCCAGCTGTGTTTCAGCTGGATGCACAACTGACCTTGCTGGTGCCTTCAGGAACTTTAAGGACAATGTACTTATTTTATTTAACAGATTCATTCTCATGAAAAAGGTATTTCAGTTTCAAGGGACCACTGTTGAAATTTAAATACCTTTTTGAAGAGAATCTCAGCCAAATGTTTAAATGTTACACCAACCGCCATATTTATGAAATTGTTCTGTGATCTGTGTTTAAGACCTTGTCAGTGTTCAGCAGGTGACTCTGATGCTTGAGTGTCCTTGAACGCACCAACAGGGAGGATTTCCCTGCTCTTATGGAGAAGTAACCAAGTACATTTACTCAAGTACTGTACTCAAGTACAGTTTTGAGGTACTTGTACTTTCCTTGAGTATTTCCATGTGATGCTACTTTATACTTCCACTCCACTACATTTCAGAGGGAAATATTGTACTTTCTACTCCACTACATTTATTTGACAGCTTTAGTTACTTTTCAGATGTAGATTTGACACAATGGATAATATAACAAGCTTTTAAAATACAACACATTGTTAAAGATGAAACCAGTGGTTTCCAACCTTTTTGGCTTTTGACGTCTTACAAAAAGCAGTGTGTAGTCGGGGTCACATTTCAGATGTCTATGAGTTGTTAACAGCTCCACCAAATAGTGATTTTTCCCTCTAAACTTCTCACATGGTTTCATTTCAATAAATGTTCAAATGATCCAATATTTCAGCAAAAATCAAAGATTAGAGAAAAAGTCCAAAAAGTGAAAACAGATTTGTGTATCAGAACTTTGTTTTTTCTTCTTTCCTCTCCCATTAATCATCTCACGACCCCTCAGATTTATCTGCTGACCCTTTGGAGGGGCCCCACCCCTAGGTTGGGAACCACTGGACTAAACTAGCTAACTGTATATAAAGTAGTTGAAACTAGCTCCACCTCCAGCAGCTACAACAGTAACATGCTGCTTACACACTGATGCTTCAGTATTAATAATCTAATGATGTCATATATAATAATATATCAGTCAGAGGGACCAAACCACTACTTTTACTGCAATACTTTAACTACATCAAGCTCATAATACTTATGTACTTTTACTGCAATACTTTAACTACATCAAGCTCATAATACTTATGTACTTTTACTGCAATACTTTAACTACATCGAGCTCATAATACTTATGTACTTTTACTGTAGTAGGATTTTTCATGCAGGACTTTTACTTGTAATGGAGTATTTTTACATTGTTGTATTGGTACTTTTACTGCAGTAAAGGATCTGAGTACTCCTTCTATCTCTGGTGAGAACGAGGGAACTAAAGATTTCTAGTTGAAGGGATTAAATCTTAAATTATCAGTCTAATCTCAGAATCTGGAACATGATCATAAAGAAAAAATCTACTTAAATATTGATCTTTGTGTAAATCCCAACATGTACTTTCGGTGCTCAACCCTGCAGGTATGAGTGTGATGTCATCAGTGATGCGGGGCGCCAGGCGGCTCGTCTGTGCTGACCCAGTGCTGATCAGCAGCTTCCTGTCCCTGCCCCGAAGCTCCGCCCCCCTGCTCACCTGTCAGCAGAGCAGGAAACTCGCCACCAGACAGGTGAGACTTTCACTCAGCTGGCTGCCTGTTTGTTTATCAGCCAATCAGAAACTGGCTGGTCTGTGATGTATCCTGTATCTGCAGGTCAAAGGTCAGAAGAAAGATCAGAAGAGCAAGGTCAAACCTAAAGTGGACAAACAGGAAGTGGAGATCAGACAGAGGATGACAGTGGAGGCTCTCGCTCACGCCATGAACAGAGACTTTGGTAAGAGATCTAAGATCCTCAGAGAGACTGGAAACAGTCTGACAGTCTCTGCTGTCAATCTGCTCAGACTGATTAAAGTTTATTTGAATGTTTCAGATCACGTGTTGGAAGCTCTGCTGAACACGGCGGTGGACGTGGACCTTCTGCAGCCGGACTCGGTGCTGGAGGAGCACTGGATAAAGGAGGTGGTGACTCAGTCGGGGATGAAGTTCAGATGGGCCAAACTGAGCACGAGCAGAGAGAGAGAGAACCGAGACGCCCACCGCAGGTTCATCAATGACTGACTGTCAATAAACACCTTCTGTACGCTGAATATTACTGATAGTGAAGAATAATAATACTTTAAAGGACAGTTCCCAGTGTTCCCAGTGTGTTAAACAGCAGTCAGGTGTCCATATGAACAGTGAAAGAGGTTTTCCTCGCTGTAATCATTCCTCCTGTTCATACTGGATATTAAAAGATCCCCTTCAAATGTGCTTTAATGGAAGTGATGGAGGCCAAAATCCACAGTGTGTCCACACAGTCATTTAAAAGTAGATGTGAAGCTTATATGAGGCTTCAGCAGTCTGAGTTAGTCATATAGACTTGCAGTATTTGTGCTAAGCTAGGCTAATCTCACTGTTTAATGTACCCAAAACTGCAGCAGAAACATGACAGTAAAGTTCTACAAATGAATACAGATTGAGCCAATATGATTGTACCAGTATTTATAAACTAAACATAAAGCTGCTTTAACCAGTTTTGTCCATTATGGGGCAGAAAAACATCAAAACAAACATATGACATATGATCATCGTCTCATGTTAGCAACAAACACAGCAGACGCAGAGCAACATGATCATCACATTAACTCGGTCAGTAATGGCTCGTGGGGTTCCTCAGGGTTCTACTCTTGGTCCTTCAGATTTTCAGTTTACTTCCTAATATGTAAAATGTCTCCATAAAGCATCAGATCACAGTTTTCTTACTGAAACAACAAAACAGACAGACTTCAAAAACACCAAATGACACAATTCATATGAGTGTTTCCTGATCTGACACAAAGTTGAAGCAATTAAAACTATCTGGTTAAAGCTGTTAATATTATTATTTCCGTCCACTTGGTGGCAGCAGAACAGTCTGTAGAACACCAGCTCCTGCACCATCAAACTCATTCCATTCATTTTATATTGAAATCCTTTTAATGTACACATTAATAATGATTTAAGGTATTTTCATTGTATTTTTAAGGAATAATTAAAGCTGGCGTGCAGGACTTTTTATCTCCCCCTTCTGGTAGTGAGAGTGAAGGTGGCGCTCGGCTGTGATTACCTGACGCAGCGTGCAGCAGCTCTTGTGTGCACCTGAAGGACAGGCACACAGAGAGGGCCGGTAAAACCTCCCCAAAAACTTTTTTTTTTTTTTTGACGGCCCACCAGGATTTGTCCCAGTATGCCTGATGGCCAGTACATACTGGCTGAAATCTACTGTTACAGCTGTAAAACAGTGGATAAACAGTTTTGAGCGTCACACCCCCACAAAATGACTCTGATCCATTCTGATGACATTTGGAAAGTCTAGAAGAGCCGCAGGATTAACGGTCAGCGCGGGAATGTCGCCTCTGACAACAGATTTAAAACTTAAAGTGCCTTAAACTGTGATGATAATATATTAAACTATATTATTTTGTCCTAAATCTGACTAATTACTCACCATTATAACACCTTAAACTCACAAATATGTTTGTCAGATATTTAGAATTAAAGTGTAAATTTCTGCTGCTGGAAACAAAACACAGAACTAAAAGAGGCTAAAAAGCTGCGTAGAGCTCAGTTAGTTTCTCACCACAGTCATGTGATCCACTGTCGGTATATAAATATAATGCAGCTCTTCTCCTCTCTGACCTCTGACCTCTGACCTTTGGTCCCATCAGACCTCCAGCTGACCCGGCCAGCCTGGTGCCCCGCCCCCCGGTGGTCACCATCATGGGTCACGTGGACCACGGGAAGACCACGCTGCTGGACAGTCTGAGGAAGAGCCAGATCGTCTCCACGGAGGCCGGAGGCATCACGCAGCACATCGGAGCGTTTCTGGGTAACGACGCTCAAACTTTATCCACCAAATACTGAAAACACATCAACAGATTACAAGAAGAAATCTTACTGATGCACAAACAACACAACATACACATTATAATGAAATAACAGCTTCAAAGGAACAAACCAAAGTAAATGAATCACTTTAATGTTATTTCCTGAATGTGGTGAAAACATGTTGGCAGCATTAAACACAAACTACACAAATCAAATAAACACAAAGGGCTGAAGGGATGAAACAGAAGAATTCTGTCTACAGACGCTGTAATAAGCAGCTTTTGTGTTTTTCATGGGGTTTAAATAATAATTATAATAATAGTCAAACTTTTTTATGTTACATTTAAATACAAAGATATGTAAGACAAATAGAAAAAGTAGCAAACTAGTCAGAGATTTACAGAATTTAACATAAAATTGAACTAAGGCTGCAACTAACAATTATTTTCATTATTGATTAATCTGCTGATTATTTCCTTGATTATTCATTTATAAAATGTTAGAAAATAGTGAAAAATAATTATAATTTATAATAATATAATTATATTATGTAATCGTACAATTTCTAATTTTCCAGTCCAATGTGACGTCTTCAAATATCCCAAAATGACCCAAAGATATTCAGTTTACTGTCCTATGACAAAGAAAAGCATTAAATTGTCACATTTGAGAAGCTGAAACCAGTGAATATTTGACTTTAAAATTGATTAATCAATTTAAAAACTAATTGCTGATTAGTTTACTGTCAATCAATAAATCAACTAGTCATTGCAGCTCTAAATTTAAGCATCAAAATATGTAAATTGACAGTTCTTGTGTCCAGTGGAGGCGGGCTTTTTTACCCTCAGTTGAGTCTCTCAGGTTGACCTTTGTCTGGCTTACTTCACTGTGATTGGCTGACGCAGACTCTAATCAGGTGCAGTTGTGTAGTTTTATCAAAGTATATTTTAAGTCTTAACTCCAGTTCTGCTTTCATGCACTTTCCAGGTCTTTCGACTGCATCTCTTGATCTTCATCAGGCAGAATTCTGAACTCTCTGAAATACTGTGAATGTTCCTTTAGGGGGCGCTGTTTATTTATGAAATTACAGTAGAGAAACTATTTTCAGGGAAAATGAACAGTTGACATAAATTGTGTCAACTCAAGGTCCACGTACTTTGAAGCTTTTGACTCTATCACATGGTCTTCATCTGCAGGAGTTTTCTCAGTTTTAATGGAACTGTAGACTTTAAACTTTCCATTTTTTCTACACACTGAAAGAACTTCTCGTCCTCGTTGGCATTGACATGTTAACTGTTAAAAGCAAGTAAGTGAACCTTGAGTAGAGATTTTTTATCAACTACTGTTTCACAAAAAATTATAAACAATTAAAGGACCAGTGTGTAGGATTTAGTGGCATCTAGTGGTAACCTGAATACCCCCCCCTCCCCACCACCACCACCCACAAAAACATGAACAGAACAAGCTTTTCCTTTTTCTAAAATGAAAATGACTTTTGCTACTTTGACGCTCTTTTGATCGCTGTCAAGCTGCTGTCAGCAGAGACTAAAAAAACTGCAACGTCTATTTGAAATTAAATTTTCCTCACAGGAAGTTCCTCAGTTCTCTGGTGGTTTACGTTGACAATAAAGTTTTTCTTGAAGCACTTTAATAAACGTGACTGTTGGGCTTTTTCTTCCAGTCCAGCTGCCTTCAGGTGAGAAGATCACCTTCCTGGACACTCCAGGTCATGCCGCCTTCTCCTCCATGAGAGCCCGTGGAGCCAACGCCACCGACATCATCATCCTGGTGGTGGCGGCGGACGACGGCGTGATGAACCAGACGGTCGAGTCCATCCAGCACGCCAGGAGAGCCAAAGGTACAAACCTGGGAGTCGCAGCTGAGGGGCTGAAAACACACTTTGTTTGTGCATCAGTATCCCCTCTGTGTTTCTGCTGTTTTTACTCTATTAATTGTATTTACAGTTTTGCTGCTCTGTGTGTTTCAGTCCCAATGATCTTGGCGGTGAATAAGTGTGATAAGCCTCAGGCCGACCCTCAGAGGGTCAAACAGGAACTGCTCGCTCATGATGTCGTCTGCGAGGAGTTTGGAGGAGACGTTCAGGCGATCCACATCTCTGCTCTCAAGGTGACAAACACGTTTAACCCAAATCCATTTGATCCCATTTTGAGTTGTGATGAAATGAAATGAAAATTAGCTGTATTTAACTTCATCTTTAATCATTTTTAAAAACATGCTCTTCTGATCAGTAAAGATGTTTATTAATGGTGAAGGTTGTATTGCTGACTTTTCCACGTCAGGACCAGAGAAAGAACCTGGAATTGTCAATATGATAAATCTGACGTTACTCCATTGTTCCAGGGTAAATACAGTCATTAAGGGGTGATTTGGGCCTCTTTACTCTTTCATTGAAGTGAACAGGAAGTACTGTATTTGATACAGTACTGTACATACTGTTTGATTTGTAGAAAACCACATGAGGAGGATCCATCATGCAAAAAACTTGAGCTGTTGAAACAAAACCCAGACAAGCTGATCTGATCTGATCTGATCTGCTTCCACAAAGACTGAACTGCAGATGATTTGACTTTGTGTTGTTTTCATTTGACCATTAGTTAATATTTTATTTGATTTATTTATCCTTAAAAACATTCAATGTTTGTTATATGTAAAATTGATTATTGAGTTGTAAGCATTGCAAAAGAGAAAATCTAAGCAGACAGTTATGGATCTACTTTTACAGTAAATTAACATCTGAATCATTCAGAGTCTCAGTAAGTGTCCAAAGTTTCCTTTGCTTTTTACAAGCTGAGACGATTAAAGGGTTCAACTGCAGGCTGAGATCTGTAGTTATACAGGTGATAAGAGATCAGTGTGATGTAAAATGATGATGTCATTGTCAGGGCGACAACCTGCCGGCTCTGGCCGAGGCCACGGTGGCGTTGGCGGAGGTGTTGGAGCTGAAGGCGGAGCCCAGCGGCCTGGTGGAGGGACTCATCATCGAGAGTCGCACCGACAAAGGAAAAGGGTGATTCAGCGTCCTTCCAACATCCTCCAGAGGTTAAATCCTGTCTGTGAGGAGACGCTTTCAGCATGTTTCATGTGTTTCAACACATTTTAATAACACGTTTATTTTAATGTCAAAAGTCTCCCACTAAGTTTCCTGAAATGAACAATGTAGTGTAACCTCCACAGTCAGGATGTAACTCTGGTTCTATGAGTTCTGGACTGAATGTTATAAATACAGCACATACTGAAGAGTAAAAAGTTTCATTCAGGTAACGGAGAATCCTTTTTGTGTCTCCTCAGTCCCGTGGCGACTGCCATCATCCAGCGGGGGACACTGAAGCGAGGTTGTGTCCTAGTGGCGGGGAAGAGTTGGGCTAAAGTCCGCTTCCTGTTTGATGAGAACGGGCGAGCGGTAGGCGAGGCGAGGCCGAGCGCCGCCGTGGAGGTGGTGGGCTGGAAGGAGCTGCCATCTGCTGGAGAGGTCATCCTGGAGGTCGAGTCAGAGGTGAAAACACTGCCACAGCACGTTAGGACACAACACAGCACGTTAGGGCACAACGCGGCACGTTAGGACACATCGCAGCACGTTAGGACACAACGCGGCACGTTAGGGCACATCGCGGCACGTTAGGGCACAACGCGGCACGTTAGGGCACAACCCAGCACGTTAGGGCACAACGCGGCACGTTAGGGCACACCGCGGCACGTTAGGACACAACCTGGCACGTTAGGGCACAACGCGGCACGTTAGGGCACAACGCGGCACGTTAGGGCACAACGCGGCACGTTAGGGCACACCGCGGCACGTTAGGGCACACCGCGGCACGTTAGGGCACATCACAGCACGCCACAACATGCCACAGCACGCATGTTTTTCTGTGCTGCGGTCAGTAACGTGTCCGTCTGTCTGCTCTGCTTCTCCTCCTGCAGCAGCGAGCGAGGGAGGTGGTGGAATGGAGGAGTTATGAGGAGGCGCAGCAGAAGCTGCAGGAGGAGCAGAGTGCCATCGAGCTGAAACAGAAACAACACCTGGACGAGTACAGGAGGGAGAGGGAGGGGCTCTCTCACCTGAGCTGGAGGCAGAGGAAGTCGGCTGTGTACCGAGCCAACAAGACCAAGTTCGCCATGAGACCGAGTGAGAGGACGCAGAGAGATGAGCTCGTGCTGCCGCTCATCATCAAAGGTACACACACACCTACTGCTGCTGCCTGACTGGCTGCTCTCACTGTGACATCATCATCCTCTGAGGTCATAGCAGTTGCCCACCTGGGAGGTGTTCGATAAATCAGACTGCAGCATGTCAGGGAGACACTTTCTGTTGCTTTTATGAGATGACAGGAAGTGAGACGTGAGCAGGTTTAAATACGTCTCACCTGTGTTACCATGGAAACTCTGCTGACAGATTTTTATCTGGAATGTGATGAGATCAGAATCACAATAACAAACTTACAGTAACCAGATGTTCATGTTTAAACAGTTTAAACACATCAGAAACAGACCAACAGTTTAAAGATGAAGGGTCACTGCAGGACTGTTGGACCAGTTTAACGGTCAGACTCACATCACATTCACTCTTCACACTGACTGACCTTTGACCTCCAGGTGATGTTGACGGGTCGGTGGAGGCCATCTTAAAAGTCCTGGACAGTTACGACGCTCAGCAGCAGTGTCAGCTGGAGCTCGTTCACTTCGGCATCGGAGACGTTTCAGAGAACGACGTCAATTTGGCCGAAACATTCGCAGGTATGAAACCTGTGTGTGTGTGTGTATATATGTGTGTATATATATATATATGTACACACATATATATATGTACACACATATATATATGTACATATATATGTATATGTGTACACATATGTGTGTGTGTGTGTGTATATATATAAAAAAATCAGTTTGATATTTAAAAAGTTTGTAGGTTGAAAGTTTTAGTATTGTTACTTTATTGAAATCTAAACATTCAAGTTGTCAAACATTAAATGTCTTAAAACCAGAAGTGATGATTTCAATCAGAAACTGATGAATGATGTCAGAACTTCCTTTCTTCTTCTTCAGGCTCGATCTACGGCTTCAACGTGGGGGCGAACAGGTCGATCCAGCAGCTGGCGGCGCAGAGAGGCGTCCCGCTGCGTCTGCACAACATCATCTACAAACTGATTGACGAGCTGAAGAATGAGTTGAGCAGCAAACTGCCGCCAATCGTCACGCAGAACACCGTTGGTGAGTAACACATGATAACCCCCCACCTGACAGGGAGAGGTGTGTCTCAGCTGTTTACCTGCTCGCTCTGCTCCACAGGTGAGGCGACGGTGCTCGCCGTGTTTGACATCTCTGTAGGGAAGAAGAAGGTTGCGGTTGCCGGGTGTCGAGTTCAGAAAGGTCAGCTGGAACGACGGCACAAATTCAGACTGATCCGAGGCCAAGATACCATCTGGGAGGGTGAGTCGTACCCGAGTCGTTCTTTATTAAAGCATCAGAGCAGGAAGTCAGTCCTCACTCACCTGAGTCACAGTCTTCTTTTATCAACCGTCTTATTAAATGATTTCTTTCTGTGCTGATATTTGAGATGAGCTGATTAAAATATTTCAGAGCTGCAGCGATTACTCGATCGACAAAATTAATCTCCAACTTTTATGATAATCGATTCATTTTTTTTGAGTCATTTTTTAAGAAAGTCCAAATTCTGTGATTTCAGCTTCTTAAATGTGAATATTTTCTGGTTTCTTTAGTCTCTGTGACAGTAAACTGAATATCTTTGAGTTGTGGACAAAACGAGACATTTGAGGACGTCATGTTGGACGTGCGTGTATTTCCCAAAACAGGCTGACGTTACAGAAATAACCTTTTCTCTTTAAGGACTCGTACGTTCACAGTTGTAGTTAAAAAGGTGAGTTTCAGTTCAGAGGAGGAACTCTGCAGCTTCACTATTTGTCAGACACAAACTTGATCCTGATTTTCAGACGAGGAGTAAAATCTTTTACTCATCTTTCTTAAGTGGTGAAACGACCTCGTTCTGTGCTGATCGTCTGAGCTGCAGGAGAGAATCAAACACATAATGAGTTTATTAAGATGGTTTCTGCACCGTGTTTGTGATGCTAAAGTGAGAAAAATGCAGCTTTGAAATGATTTTGGTGTTCTGCAGTAAGAAAAGGACCAAACATTTCACAGGTTGTTTCTGACGTTTGTCTCCTGCAGCTTCACACAAATATCACCAAACCTCCTCTACCTACTGACCCCTGACCTCTGACCCCTCTGCTGTCACTTTAATGTCAGCAAAGATAGAAACGAGCAGCAACGTGTCACTGACAGTTTGTTCAGACTGATTTCCTGCTGAGACGCCAGATTACTTCTGATCCAGGATCCTGTCAGTCCTCCTGGTGACCTGCAGAGGGCCAGCTGACGTTCTCTGCACAATGACAGAACGTTCCTCTAACGTTGCCTGCAGGTTCTCTTGTGTTGTAAGGTTGCTGTAACGTTCCTCTGATGTTCTCTGCAGGTTGTCTGGAGGCGTTGAAGCACCACAAAGACAACGTGCAGGTGGTGAGGACGGGGATGGAGTGCGGTCTGTCAGCTGACTCTGATGTGGAGTTCAGAGCTGGTGATGTCATTGTCTGCTTCGAGGAGCTGGAGGCGCCGCAGATCACGTCCTGGGACCCCGGCTTCTGATGACAGCACTGACCTCCCATGCTCCTCTGCTGCTCAGGGGTTCGATTCCCCGTCTGGACGTCGTATTCACACTCGAAGACGAACGATGTAAATCTGAACTTTGAACTGAAAGTCTGACATTCATGTTTCACCAAAATCTGCATCATCAGATCTTTTCTTCATGTTTCATTAATCAATAAAAAACAAACTTATGACCCTTTAGTGTTAATCTGTGTAATGTCAACGATATAAAACAGGAAGTTAACATCAGTCTCGGTCTGTAGCCACACCCAACTGTGATGTCAGAGGGTACTGAGTACCCTCTGACATCACAGGTTAAATATCTAAGTAACAAACACACAATCAGTTCAAACAGTATTCTGAGAAATTAATCTGTTTTAATAAAAAGTTTAAATTTTGTCAGCTGACATTACAACTGTTTAAAACAAGATGGCTGCTTCTGATTGGACTAATTATTAAACAGCTGAACAGAAACAATAATGAAGCTCAGAGAAATTCAGTAATAGAGATTCCTGCTTTCTGATTGGATAGATCCACAAACACACACCTGACTAAATGTTGTATAGAGTTCAGTTACAGTTCACTTACTAGCTTTTTTTCCCAGAACTTTCTGTCATCCTGTTTTGGAAAAGCACACAAAGCTGCTGCTTGAAAACAGAGATAAAAACACGACTGCACAGATTTAAACTGCAGGAAAGAAAAAAAAATATTTGGAAATCTTCTCACAGAAGAACAAAATGTTGGACTGTCCCTTTAATCTGGAAACGTCCTCCTTGACCTTCAACCTCTTCACTTCCTCTTGCTCTTGCCAGGTTTGGCGAGCAGCGCCGAGTCGATCTGCTCTGCCGTCAGTCCTCTGACGGAGAAGAGTCGGGCAGCGCGCTCCGTCAGCGTTCCCCCGCACTTCAACCCTCGTGACATGAGTTCCTCTTTCAGGACGTCCAGACCCAGAGACTCCAGCTGCTGCGGCGAGGACAGTGAGGACAGATCCACCACAGAGACACGCTGAGGCTGCTGGGAGACAGAGACAGACAGACAGACAGACACACACAGACACACACACACACAGACAGACAGACACACACACACAGACACAGACACACACACAGACACACACCTTTACATCTGCATCGCATCATTTTACACACTTTTCCAGAGTCGATATCTTTCAGATCCCAGCGACAATTTAAAATCAGGTTCTGAGATTTTGGACGAAGCTCAGCAAAGAGACGCGTAGACGTCTGGAAACATGAAGCTGTCCTCACTGCTTCCCCCCCCTAAGATGGCAGGAGTGCTTGTTTTCCCCCTCTCTGTGTGCCTGGGGGGTGGGTACACTCGGGGGTCGGGGGAGCTCATTCAGCTACCATGAACACACATTAGACGCCATGTGGTGAAGATCACTGCTCCACACAGAGAGCAGCGTCAAACATGTTCAGACTGAACCTGATCCCAAATATTCACAAATAAGTCCCGTTTACAGCAGAAGTTCAGGTTCTTTGGAACTAGAGGAACTAGTTTCAGGAACTAAACTCATCCTGTTTGTGTTTCCACCACATCTGAGGAAGCAGGTAGATCCTGAAGATTAGACTCATGAGGAATTAAAATATGTAAATATTCCATCATACTGAAGCTCAGTTCAGACCAAACTAACATCTGACTGACGCCTTTTTTTGTAGCTGGATCTAATTTGTAGCGTCTTAAAATATGAACGAGGACAGTGATGGTGAGTTACTTGCTGCAGTTGCATTTCTAGACTTGACCAGCTGACTTCCCTACGAGCTGATTGGTTGCTGAAACAGGTGACGTACCTTATCTTCTAAAACGAGCCACTGGCGACTTGACAAGCTGAGTCGCAGGTGACGCCACCAGCCGGCTTCAGTCGAGCTGAGACGGGCCAGTTCGCACCGCTGCAACGTTCTAAAAACACTTTTGTCTCGTTGTGAATCTTTGGTCTGAACTGCGTTTTACATAAACTGCTGATTACAGCGCTGCAGTGACAGAAGCTACGGCAGCAGAAAGAGGACAAACTACTGACCTGCTGAGAGCAGCTGGACTCTTCAGACTGTCTGCAGGTTTCTGGAGGTTTCTGGTCCTCTGAGGGTCTGATGGTCTGATGAGTGGATGATGTGGAGCAGCTGCAGGACACAAACCCGATCAGATATTTCATCACTGACATTAAAATATTAGATCTTAGCAGGGTCAGCAGCCTCTTGACATCAATCAAACACAAAAACAGTGAATCTGATCTCTACCTGCTGCTCCGCTCAGGCTCCGCCTCCTCCGTCTGTGTCGTCACGGCGACAGCAGCTCCACAGCTAGAGGAGGAGGACGGAGACTCATCCTTCTCCTCCAGCTGTGTCGTCACAGTAACAGCAGCGGCAGCTCCACAGCAGGAGGAGGACGTGGACGGAGACTCGTCTTCGTCCTCTGAGCTCAGCAGCTCGCCCACGCCCGTCCTGTAACCATGACAATAGATTTAAAACATCATCAGCACATTAAAGCTCCGTCACGTTGTCCGAGACTCACCAGAAACACGCTGCGGCCGCCGCCGCCGCCTTCTTCTTCTTCTTCCTCTCCGGCTGCTCGCTGTGATCTGAGTTTGGTCTCTTTGCTGCGGAGACATCGTCCACCTTCACCTGCGAGCTGGAGGACACCTGCAGACCTGAGACACCACACCCTACTGTCACACACCTGCAGCTCAAACACCTCCGCTAACATCTGATAACATTTATTAATCTATCAAATAAAACATGAAGCTTCAGGAAAAACAGATGTTTCGTTGTTTCATCGGGACCTGGACCCGGACGGTTTCTGGATTCCACTTGAAAATATCACATATACGTCAGAAATGAAAACACCTTTGAAAGATCTGAACACTATCTGACCTACATGGACACTGTGCAGCGGCTGCATCAGAACCGATAACGCGTGGAGCGCCCCGATAGCTGCACGCTCGCCGCACATGCTGCGTAACGTTCCTGCAGCTGCTGGTTCGATTGCAGCCAGATGTTCCATGTCGTACCGTCTGTCACTCCTGTTTCCTGTTTGTCTCTTCACTGTCCAATAAAGGCAAACATGCCACAACAACATGTTGTTGTTTACACTGTCTCTTTATTTTAGGTGTGTGTGTGTTAGTGTGTGTGTGTGTGTGTTAGTGTGTGTGTTAGTGTGTGTGTGTGTGTGTTAGTGTGTGTGTGTGTGTGTGAGTGTGTGAGTGTGTTAGTGTGTGTGTGTTAGTGTGTGTGTGTGTTAGTGTGTGTTAGTGTGTGTGTTAGTGTGTGTGTGTGTGTGTTAGTGTGTGTGTGTGTGTGTGAGTGTGTGAGTGTGTTAGTGTGTGTGTGTTAGTGTGTGTGTGTGTTAGTGTGTGTTAGTGTGTGTGTTAGTGTGTCTTAATAAATCTAAAGTTTGAAAATAAAAATTGTTTGTAATAAAGTTTTACTTCCTGGACAGTGAAGCTTCCTGTGAGCTGACAGATGATTGGACAGAACATGTTTACAGCTGTTCAAGTAGAAAATATTTGACTTTTTATTCTAACTTTTCGCTCTTGTATTTTTTATGATTACTTGACTTGTAGTTCTTGTATTTATGATATTTTGAACGTTATGAAGCACAACACTGAGGCAAATTCCTGCTCAACAACAAAGCTGATAGTGATTCTGACATGTCAAGTTTCATCAGTTCACTTATATTTGATATGATGTGTTTGTTCTTCCTGCGTCTGAAGGTCACGTCAGTGCGTCTGACACCTTAACAAAAAAATACATGAACATATTCTTTCATCTTTGTAGAGATAGAGACTTCTCCTGATCGGAAAACAGCCGAGGGAGCTCCGGGACAGACTGGTGGTTTCCACGGTAACCCCCTTGACCCCCCTCACCTTTGAGCACAGAGTCCTCGAGGCGCTCCGACAGGTCGTGACACTGCTGCTGGTACTCGGCGTCGGTGAACTGGTGTTTGGGTTCGGCTAGTTTCCTCTGCAGACGCTCCAGACGCCGCTGCTCCTTCTCCGCCTCGCGCTCCGCCTGCTTCTTCAGCCACTCCGCCATCCTGCACACCACCACAGAAGAAGAGTTACAGTCATGTGAACACACAAACACCAGCTACATTCAGAATAAGGGCAGAATATGTTAACATGTTTACTGTTTACACGACCTGTATCAAATTTGGAATAATAGTGCAATATTAGTGTGCATAAAAACGTAGTCAGTGAAGCGTTCAGGAGGTTATTCTGCTGTGACCGAGTTCTGAGAGCAGCGGCGGCTCTTACTCTTTCTCGTGGTTGACGTCTCGGAGGCGACGGCCGCTCAGATCTCTGCAGGCTTCGCGGTTTGTTGTCTTCTCAATCTGAGCACCCAGAGCGCGCAGCATGGAGCCGAACCCTGAAACACACACACACATACACACACACACACACGCCATTAAAAAACACCACAGAAGAAGTAGCAGGGGTTAACTGAGCTTCAGTCCCGTCTACTTCCTGAACAGACCTCCTTTCCCTCCACGGAGGCGCGGTTCCAGGCGATAGACGGCTCCATGCTGCAGAGGATCCTGCAGGTCCGACAGTCGACCGTTTCTGCTGACGTAGAAATCCTCCGAGGAAACGCCCTGAAGTCACATGACACCAAACACAGCAGTGACATCACACAGGTGTAAGACTAACGTGACATGTCAGAGTTTCAGATGGAAGTTAAGAAAGACTCTGATTTATCCCATTTTACTTCTTGACAGATACAACATCCATAAATCAAACCATTATTATTATTATTATTATTATTATTATGAATGACGTCAGAAACTCAGTCGACTTAATCTCGTCTTCTCTGAACAAACAGCTGATCAACACACACAATGTGTTTGTGTAATTTATAATTTTATTTATTTACTTATTTTTGTCTTGTTTATTATTGTTATGCAGTTATTTATTTACCCCTCATTTACTGAATTGACTTCATTTTGCTCTCATTACTGTATATGTGTTCTGTTTGATATTGTACCATTAAAAACCTCGATATTATAAATAAAGTTTTGGGAGCAAAAACAAAACTAAAATGTCAGATTTCACCGTTGATTTCAGAAAACATTTCCGACATTTTAAGCAGCTGTTTCAGCACAGGTCCACCCCCCCACAAAGGGAATTGAACTGGAGCCTGCGTTGTTTTTGTTGGATTGTCTCTGTCAATTTTATATTGTTCTATTTGTTGTTTTTTTTATTTAATCATTCAACAAAAAACTAACAAGACATAAAACACTAATTAAAGGAAATCAGCCTGATACAAAACTTCTGTAAGAGAAGGAAACAGAAGGTCCTTTCATAACTGAAACTGACACTATTTCTGTTTGTCTAGAAAAATATTGATTTTGTTTGGTTTGAATAAAAGTTTGAAATGGATTGTTGTAGGACAGGTGAGTCCAGACTACACCTGCAGAGGCAGCGCTCAGTTTCAGGCTGAAGATGTTTCTGTTTGCTTTTTATCAAATCAAATCTGATCTGATTCATTTCTTACACTGAACTGTAACTTTTATTCTCCTGTTTTACATCTTATTCTATTTCAGCTTTTTTATATTCTTTTAAATTATATTTAAATGCATTTTATATTGTCTTGCGTTTCCTTTACATTTTGTCTTGATGCCTTTTATGTTTTATATAAAGCACTTTGAATAATTGTTGTTTAAAGGTGCGGTACTTATATACGGTGGCCGACATCGATCATACAGTATATCCGTCTGAGGGGGCCGAGTACTTTACTGCAATACTTTAACTACATCAAGCTGATAATACTTATGTACTTTTACTGTAGTAGGATTTTTCATGCAGGACTTTTATTGTAATGTAAAGTAATGTATGTTTACTTTGCTGTATTGGTACTTTTACTGCAGTAAAGGATCTGAGTACTTCTTCCAACACTGATTGTAACATCTGGACAGGATAAAGAGTTTTTCTTTGCATCAGTCACGTATAAACACATATAGGACAGAAACAGGTAAAGATAGACAGAAACAGGTAAGAATAACTGAACAGAAACACACATGTGAACTAAACCTGTTCAGTGATCTTCTGTTTGTTAGCTACAGTTAGCTCCTGAGCTAGCAGCGACTCTACCCGGGTCAATAAAAACATTTAACCCACCTCAGAGTGACGTCAGCACTCACCTGCAGCTGCGTGTACCTGTGCAGAACGTCTCTGACCGCGGAGCCGTCTGAAAAACACCAACTTAGAAAACCTGAAACTCGGAGCGCAGACAAACACCTCCATGTTGTCTTCTTCAGCAACACCTGCTCACTGCGCACGCGCAAGCTCTTCTTCATTCATTCCGGGAGCTAACGTCACCATGGCGCCACCTGCCGGCTGAACGGAAAAACACCCAAAATAAAATAAAATAAAACACTGATCTCATCCAATAACATGTAATCAAATAAAAAATTATATAAATATATCAATATCTGTATCTATATATAACTATCTAACTATCTATATCTATCTATATGTCTATATATACATATACATATATGCATATAAAGAGCACTGAACTGAAACATTAAAAAAAGTAGAATAAAATAGTGAACATACACGTTTCAATCTGTTTCTATTTCTGGAAGAATTCATGATCAATGTTCCTACTTTTTAATTAATGTAATACTTACATTACTTGTAATGTAATTATTTTTTATTAATGTAATACAGATGTTCTTTTTTATTAATGTAATACAGATGTTCTTTTTTATTAATGTAATACAGATGTTCTTTTTTATTAATGTAATACAGATGTTCTTTTTTATTAATGTAATACAGATGTTCTCCGCAGCCTCCGGCGGCGCTGTGATGTGTTTCCTCAGCTGGTAAAAGCGGAAGTCTCTCTCGCTGTGGACGATAAACAATAATTAAAACTACAGTCAACTACAAATATTGTTAATTAAAGCAGAGTTTAAACTTGGCAGGAATACTGGGACTTAATTGACACAGGAAGATATCTTTACAGTATTCAAGCATGTTGGCGTTGGTGGATACAGGGCGGAAGAGATAGTTATTACCCGTGTTCAAACACTCCATATCAGAGGCAACTGGATTGTTGTAGACACTGTAATGAACCTCAAACTGTCAAACATGTACTGATAGATTGCAACAGGTATGATGAAGAAATAAGGACATTGATATCAGTACTAAATGATGACACACTATTACATCGAGGAATCTGTTAGAAAGACATCATGGAAAATATGCAATCTTTTAATTAAATCCTGAAGAGTAACTGGGATAATAGACATAATAATAATATTTTTCCTGCCAGTAGGTGGCGGTAATGCTGCAAACCTACAAGGTGGTTTGTCAACCGCCATTAAAACTCAGAGAAGAAGAAGTCGTGGAGGATCAACATGGCGGCCTTGTGTAAGGTGGTGTCCGGGCTCCGTTGTGGAGAAGTCCGGTTCCCCTCCTGGTTCCTCAGAAGCTCCTTCAGCTCGGACTCCTCCGGGGCCTCGGGGGCATCCGGCAGCGACCAGCCCGCCGCGGACAGACCCAGATCCGGCTTCGCTGCTGCCTTCGACCTGCAGTCGGAGCTCCGGCGGGAGGCGGAGGCCGGGGGGACTGGGGGCTCTTCCGCCGGGCGTGGGGGCGCCTCCGCCGGGCAGCAGGACAGTTTCGCCTCGCTGCTGCGCCGGTCCCCGTTTATGCAGATGGGTCCGGCTAAAGACAAGGTGGTGGTCGGGAGGATCTTTCACGTGGTCCGGGACGACCTGTACATCGACTTCGGGGGGAAGTTCCACTGCGTGTGCCGGCGGCCGGCGGACCGGGACCAGAACCGGCTGCAGAGGGGAAGCAGGGTCCGGCTGCGGCTGCAGGACCTGGAGCTCACCGCCCGTTTCTTGGGAGCCGCGACCGACACCACGCTGCTGGAGGCTCGGGCAGACCTGCTTGGCCCGCTGGACGGACGGGAGCCGCAGAACCGGGACTGACCGGGACTGTCAGACCTGCGGCTGTTAATCTGTGTTTTTCTGAAGGGAGTCTGGCTCAGAGCAGCTGAGTGTTTCTCTGATGACTGAAAGGAGATTTTTACTCTTTAAACTCTGCAGAAACGTGGACTCTGATCTGTCAGCTGACTGTTAACTTAAACATATTAAAACTATTAATAAACTGAAAACAGTTTGTTGTCTTTTTTCCTCCACATGGTGACAGATTCATTGTGTTTAAATTCAGTGTAGGTTTGTATGGAAGACCAACAAGTAATCGATCAGTTGCCAGCTATTAAATTAATCACCAACTATTCTGATAATTAATTAATCATTTTAATTAATTTATAAAGCATCAAACATTTTCCTCAGTGTGAAGATTTCTGTTTTCTGTCTTTGGTCGGACAGAACAGGACACTTGAAGATGTCGCCTGTTTAAAAAAATTTGTGACATTTTTCAGTGTTTTCTGATATTTTACAGATGAGGAAATGATCAGCAGATTAATCAATAATGAAAATAATTGGCAGCTCTGGTTGGAACAAACTGAGGACACACGTGCAGCTTTCAGGCAGAACCATGTCAGCTCAGTCTTAATAACTCACGTGGACATTTTTACAAATCAAATCAGTAAAGTGACATTTACAGCTGAATGATTCTGTGACACTAAACTTTCCTTCCTGCCAGATGTTGATCCACATCTGTCTGTAGTTCATCAGCTGTTACACAGTTCACTGAAACAGAAAATCAGTTTACAGCAGCAACAGTGTGACCAGTTTCACCTTCAAACATGTTTGTTGTGTCACAGAATCAACTCAACTTAAACTTCTCTTCCACTCTTCTGTCTGAGCTTTCAGCTGCGTCTCATGGTCTTCATTCAGCCAATGAAAGTTACTTTTTGATTTCTGCTGTTAATCACAAAAAACTGATTTGTTTGGTTTTGTTAAATCTAAAAAAAAAAACAGCTGAAAAACATTTGAATGAATCCTGTGAAAATATTTAGATTTGATCTCAGGAGACATCTGTGAGTGAAAAGAGCTGCAATGATCCACAGAAAACTAAATGCCAACTATTTTAATAATCAATTAATCATTTTAGTCATTTTGTGCCTAAGTGGCTCTTACAGTCTGTTTTAAGTTCCATGTTCAAAAGATTAAAGTCATTTTCTTTGTTGTCAAACAGAATTTACCCTAAAAACTGTAAATGGTAAATATCCTGTACTCTTATAGCACCTTTCTAGTCTTCTGACCACTCAAAGCCACCATAAGCCACATTCACCCCTTAATACACACACTCACACACTGATGACTCAGCCTTCAAAGGCCATTTGGGGTTCAGTATCTTGCCAAAGGACACTTCAACATGCAGACTGGAGGAGCCGGGAATCAAACTGCCGATCCTCATATTTTACTCTTTGAATAATCGATCAGTTGTTCAACAGAAAATGAACATTATTAACTATTGAGATGTCCAAATTCTCTGATTCCAGCTTGTTAAATGTGAATATTTCCTGGTTTCTTTAGTCTCTGTGACAGTAAACTGAATATCTTTGTGTTGTGGACAAAACGAGACATTGGAGGACGTCAGCTTGGATTCTGGGAATCACTGATTAACATTTTTACCTTATTGATAAATGGAGAAAATAATCAACATTAATTGATAATGAAAACAATTGCTAGTTGCAGCTGTAGTTGTCACCATGACATAAAAGATTTGTTCAGTTTTTTGTTATAACTTGATATTTTTCATGTTATTCTGAGATATTTTCTCGGCTTACTAGATGAGACATTTCTTAAGTTTTGATAGTGAAACACAGAGTCAGCTGATCGGTTTCTTTTCTGTCCTTTAATAAGTGAAAACAGGTGTGGCAGCTGTGTCTCATTAAATAAATACCCCCCCCCCCCCCATGCAGAGGTCATATAGTTTGAGTTGTAGCGCCCCCTGCAGGCAGCCAGGTACAGAAAGCAGCAGCAGGCTTCAGTACTGTGATACTGTAGTACTGATGTAGTACTGTGTATGTGTATATGTAGTAGTGTGTATAAGTAGTACTGTAGTACAGATGTATTACTTGTAATATATAGTAGTGTGTATATGTAGTACTGTGTATACATATTTAGTACTGCAATGTTTCCACTGTGTCTGTACGGAAGTTAAATCCTGCCAGAAAAACTACAATGAAGTCAGAACTGTCTTTTCTTATTTGCTGTCATGTAGTTTTGTTCTGGCAGGAGTGATTTCACACTGATGGAAGACTTTGAGCATGTCAGTAATACAGAGCAGCATAGTACAGCAGTAGTAAAGTATTAATACAGTAATAGTACAGTAATAGTACAGTAGTAGTACTGCAGTACTGTGCAGTTATTACAGCAGTAGTACTGCAGTACTGTGCAGTTATTACAGCAGTAGTACTGCAGTACTGTGCAGTTATTACAGCAGTAGTACTGCAGTACTGTGCAGTTATTACAGCAGTAGTACTGCAGTACTGTGCAGTTATTACAGCAGTAGTACTGCAGTACTGTGCAGTTATTACAGCAGTAGTACTGCAGTACTGTGCAGTACAGTGTGCAGCTGCAGGTGAAGCTCTCTGGTTGGTTGTTGTTGTTTCTTCCTGTTGGAGGCACTTTGAGTTCAGCAGCAGGAAGTCCTGAATCCTCCGACAGCTTCATCCACACATGGTCATACACAGCCACTGAGGACACACACACACACACACACACGCACACACACACACACACACACACACACAGACGTCATTTAACACAGTTATCAGGCCTCCCAACCGCTGGTTGTGCTACATATGTAGCAAACAAACTAATGTGACCAAACTCTTCATGATGAAGGAACATGTGACCCAGTGCAGCGGTGTGACTCACTGACCTGTTTTTAATAGTTTTTGGACACAACAGAGGAATAAGATATATCAGACTTTGATACACACACAATACTGTTAGTAGATCAGTTCATTGTTGGTTTGGATCCTGTGAAAGTAAACTAACATCAAACATTAAGATTTATCATTAATTTATTTTGGACTACTTTTTTCTTTATTGTTACACAGTATGTCTGTTAGCTCAGAAGAAGCTGTGGTACCTGCTGTCAGGTGATTTATAGTCATAGCAGGTTGTATCTGTGTTGAACTCTGACCCTGTTATTTGAACTGTGACCCTGTTATCTGAACTGTGACCCTGTTATTTGAACTGTGACCCTGTTATCTGAACTGTGACCCTGTTATTTGAACTGTGACCCTGTTATCTGAACTGTGACCCTGTTATTTGAACTGTGACCCTGTTATTTGAACTCTGACCCTGTTATCTGAACTGTGACCCTGTTATTTGAACTGTGACCCTGTTATCTGAACTGTGACCCTGTTATTTGAACTGTGACCCTGTTATCTGAACTGTGACCCTGTTATTTGAACTCTGACCCTGTTATTTGAACTGTGACCCTGTTATTTGAACTGTGACCCTGTTATTTGAACTCTGACCCTGTTATCTGAACTGTGACCCTGTTATCTGAACTGTGACCCTGTTATTTGAACTGTGACCCTGTTATCTGAACTGTGACCCTGTTATTTGAACTGTGACCCTGTTATCTGAACTGTGACCCTGTTATTTGAACTGTGACCCTGTTATTTGAACTGTGACCCTGTTATTTGAACTGTGACCCTGTTATTTGAACTGTGACCCTGTTATCTGAACTCTGACCCTGTTATTTGAACTGTGACCCTGTTATCTGAACTGTGACCCTGTTATCTGAACTGTGACCCTGTTATTTGAACTCTGACCCTGTTATTTGAACTGTGACCCTGTTATTTGAACTGTGACCCTGTTATTTGAACTGTGACCCTGTTATCTGAACTGTGACCCTGTTATTTGAACTGTGACCCTGTTATCTGAACTGTGACCCTGTTATTTGAACTGTGACCCTGTTATCTGAACTGTGACCCTGTTATTTGAACTGTGACCCTGTTATTTGAACTCTGACCCTGTTATCTGAACTGTGACCCTGTTATTTGAACTGTGACCCTGTTATCTGAACTGTGACCCTGTTATTTGAACTGTGACCCTGTTATCTGAACTGTGACCCTGTTATTTGAACTCTGACCCTGTTATTTGAACTGTGACCCTGTTATTTGAACTGTGACCCTGTTATTTGAACTCTGACCCTGTTATCTGAACTGTGACCCTGTTATCTGAACTGTGACCCTGTTATTTGAACTGTGACCCTGTTATCTGAACTGTGACCCTGTTATTTGAACTGTGACCCTGTTATCTGAACTGTGACCCTGTTATTTGAACTGTGACCCTGTTATTTGAACTGTGACCCTGTTATTTGAACTGTGACCCTGTTATCTGAACTGTGACCCTGTTATCTGAACTGTGACTCTGTTATTTGAACTGTGACCCTGTTATCTGAACTGTGACCCTGTTATTTGAACTCTGACCCTGTTATCTGAACTGTGACCCTGTTATTTGAACTGTGACCCTGTTATTTGAACTGTGACCCTGTTATTTGAACTGTGACCCTGTTATCTGAACTGTGACCCTGTTATTTGAACTGTGACCCTGTTATTTGAACTGTGATCCTGTTATTTGAACTGTGACCCTGTTATTTGAACTCTGACCCTGTTATTTGAACTGTGACCCTGTTATTTGAACTCTGACCCTGTTATTTGAACTGTGACCCTGTTATCTGAACTGTGACCCTGTTATTTGAACTGTGACCCTGTTATCTGAACTGTGACCCTGTTATTTGAACTGTGACCCTGTTATTTGAACTCTGACCCTGTTATCTGAACTGTGACCCTGTTATTTGAACTGTGACCCTGTTATCTGAACTGTGACCCTGTTATTTGAACTGTGACCCTGTTATCTGAACTGTGACCCTGTTATTTGAACTCTGACCCTGTTATTTGAACTGTGACCCTGTTATTTGAACTGTGACCCTGTTATTTGAACTCTGACCCTGTTATCTGAACTGTGACCCTGTTATCTGAACTGTGACCCTGTTATTTGAACTGTGACCCTGTTATCTGAACTGTGACCCTGTTATTTGAACTGTGACCCTGTTATCTGAACTGTGACCCTGTTATTTGAACTGTGACCCTGTTATTTGAACTGTGACCCTGTTATCTGAACTGTGACCCTGTTATTTGAACTGTGACCCTGTTATTTGAACTGTGACCCTGTTATTTGAACTGTGACCCTGTTATCTGAACTGTGACCCTGTTATCTGAACTGTGACTCTGTTATTTGAACTGTGACCCTGTTATCTGAACTGTGACCCTGTTATTTGAACTCTGACCCTGTTATCTGAACTGTGACCCTGTTATTTGAACTGTGACCCTGTTATTTGAACTGTGACCCTGTTATTTGAACTGTGACCCTGTTATCTGAACTGTGACCCTGTTATTTGAACTGTGACCCTGTTATTTGAACTGTGATCCTGTTATTTGAACTGTGACCCTGTTATTTGAACTCTGACCCTGTTATTTGAACTTTGCCACAGAGTTTTATAGGCTGACTGCCTTTGGATAAACATGGCCTGTGAATGCTATAAAAAGCTGCTGTACCTCTCCCTCCTTTGAGACAGTTGAGCACTGTGTTCACGGTAATGTCTCCATATACTGTCACAATATATGATCATATAAACGTATATATATGATCAACTACATCAGTGTTTTTAGTAGTATTTACTGAGTGGTTGCAGGCAATTTCCACAACAGTCCAAACATTTGATAGAGATTTGTTGACAAGAAGAAAAACATAGAAAATCAACAGAATTATCCTTTAAATGTGAAGTGTGTGTGTGTGCAGGTGGTTCGTACCTCGCTGATGTTCATCTGTACAGTTCCTGTCCCGTCTCGGTCCAGCTGCTGGAACGCCTCTGAGCAACACAAACACCACAGAAACACTTTAACACAACATCAAAGTTTTCCTCCAACCCTGCATTCAGGACAGCAGCAGAAAACACTCAGCATCAGCTCATATATCAGATGTCCTGCAGCTCATTTACACCTGTAGTCTCTGTAAATATCTCGATTAATCCAAACCTTGTGGTGATACAGAGTAAATATCCTCCTCAGAGGCACATAAACAGAAATACAAGCCTGTTAGAATAATGTTTATTTCTTCTCTTTCTAACAACCTGACATGAACGCTGCGTCTGTCCTGCAGTGAAATATAAAATATCCTGATAAATAATATTCTATAAGTGTTTTGTGTTACGTACTGAACATGGCCTCCAGTTTGACCAGACAGCAGGTGAAGTTGTCGAAGTCGATCATCTCGTTGTCGGCGTATCGAGCCACCAGCATCTGATAGAGCTTGTTGTTCAGTTTGAATCCTGCGGACGTCACAGATCACAGGTCAGTTTTAATTAAACCTGTGTGAGGTCATCAATGCAGTGACATTACAACTGAGAGGATTTACCGCCGTTTTCCAGCGCCAGACGCATCTCATATGAGCTCATACAGCCAGATTTATCCAGATCGAACTCTCTGAAGATTCCCTGCAGAGTTCACATGACAGAGAGAGACAGATCATTTAAAATGATCAATAACAGCAGAAAAACACCTCAAAACAAGTTGAAGTCCTGCATTCAAACATTTACTTCATCACAAGTATCAGCACAAATGAGTCAGGAGGCGGGAATCCTGCAGACTGATGATCACACTGACAGGCAGCGTCTCCATCCTCCTGTTTTTATTCACATTTTCAAATTGTGCATAAAAAATCAGTGTAAACAGAGTTTCCTGTCTGAGGTGTAACAGCAGCTGTGAGGATAAAAATCAAACAAACAGACTGCGTGAATAAATGATGACGTACATGAATCATGTGACTGAAGAGCTGAAACATCAGATCTGTGTGGAGCGATGAGGAGACTGTAACCTTCCTCACATCAATACAGGAAACTAACACAAATGTCATATTTCATCATGTTTTCCATCGTTTGAGCTTTGACTGTCGCTCTTTTAATGACGTCATCTCGCTGTGTCCTCTTCTTCTGCAGCGACTGTTTATCTGCTGATATTCACACAATAAACATTCACTACAGTTTATACTGATGATTTTCTGGAAATTCAGTTAAAATGTGAGGAAGGTTACAGTCTCCTCATCGCTCCACACAGATCTCATGTTTTCAGCTCTTCAGTGACGTTTAAGTCACATGATTCATGTACGTCATCATTTATTCACTCAGTCTGTTTATGTCTGATTTTCATCCACACATGGGTGGAAAGCTGGCTAATGTAATATTTCTTGCAGTTAATATTACAGCAGCAACAACGATGAAAGACAAGTTAAAGTCAATCATGGAGCTCTGCAGAGACGAGGTGCAACATGTGGATGAGATTCACTCTGAGATGCTGAAAGCTCTGGATGTTGTTGGACTGATAAACTTCCTAAATGTCACATGGAGGTCACCGAGTTTGCACAGATGGTTTTTTACTCACCAGCCACTTCTTGATCTTGTTCCAGAGAATCTGAAACTCCAGCAGACCGAGCCGAGCGCTGCCGTCTTTCTGAGATCAGGTCAGTCAAAGTTTACAACACAACACGTCGACTTTAACAAAACGAACTGTTTCTGATGAAGGAACAGGAGTAAAACAGTGCTGCATCATCTGTTCTCTCTTCTAGGTTTCACTGAACTCATCTTAAAGGACAGTTCATAATGTTTCCAGTGTGTTAAACAGCAGTCAGGTGTCCATATGAACAGTGAAAGAGGTTTTCCTCGCTGTAATCATTCCTCCTGTTCATACTGGATATTAAAAGATCCCCTTCAAATGTGCTTTAATGGAAGTGATGGAGGCCAAAATCCACAGTGTGTCCACACAGTCATTTAAAAGTAGATGTGAAGCTTATATGAGGCTTCAGCAGTCTGAGTTAGTCATATCAAGTGGATATCTGCCACATTTACAGTCTTTTTAGCATCAAATTCCCTCTTTGTGTTATATATATATATATACACACACACACACACACACACACACATATATATATATATATGTGTATATATATCCAGCAGGGAGGATACGTCCATGAGGCTGACCATGGCTCTGCTGGACTCCATGCTGAACCCATCCGTCTGCAGGTCTCTGTCTGTAAACACAACCACCACCACAGAAGAAGAACATATCAGTTCCAGTTCTTATTAGTTGCTGGTTCTGATCTGCACCTTAAACCTGCGGTGCAGAACTTTTACATATAAATGAACGTCCGTGAAATTCAAACGAGTTCACACTAGCTGATTAAGTCTATCACCACCAGATAAATCTCATCTTTAATCTGGTGTCGGGTTTGACATTCCTGCGCTGGCCGGATGAATACATACTGAGCATGCTCTATGGGCAGAGCATGCTGTAGGACACATTTTGGCCTTTTCTTTAACTACATGGGATAAAACAACCCTTCTTTAATTTAAAATTGTGGAGGAGAGTATATTCCACAGACATGGCTGAGTGCCTCACCCCTGGACCCTGAACTGGACTCTTTGCCAAGTGGGGGTCTGATAACATGACACTGACCAAAGTTAAACACTGTGACAAAATGGAGATTGAACAAACCTCCTGAGAGACCATTTCTGACCAATAACTAAATTATGGCCTGAACTAAAAGCATAAATGACCTTTGGGGTCATTTGAACCAGGAGAAAGGACCAATAACTCCACATAAACATGGACAGAAAACCCTTTTCTTATCTACCCAGAGTCATAAACTCTAACTCACATTAGGACATTCATGGAGTCTCATTTCATGTTGTTTGTCATAGAGATACATAAATAATGGTATAACTTTGATGACTACACTATAATCTGTTGATGATATATACATTTTTGATTTATTACATTTACATGCCCCCATTGATAAGGTTAGAACATGTTGAATTTTAAATGTTCAGAGTTAATGAATGTTTACATGAATGAATGATGTTTCTGAAGTAATAGGAATATAAAAATATAATGTGTGAAGAATTTCAGGTTAATTTTTTATTATGAAATAAAAGTTATGTTGAGTTTATATTTGAAAGTATGTTTCTGAAAGTTTATCTAGTCCTTACAAATGTTTTGCTTATAGTCACATAATTGTTGCTTCAACTTTTATTTCACTACCAGACGTGTCGATGGTTTGAGAAGTTTGAATCAATGAAGGTTGGATGTCTAAACATCATGAGGATTAATATGAAGGTTAATGTTTGGTATGTTGATAGGAAGGATTGACTTATTATGAAATGATGTATAATGCTGAACTGTTTTTTTTTCTGAATGATTTTATAATATATTGGTTACAATGTGATATGAAGTTTTCAGACAGTGACTCTTAAGTGTGAATTTGCATTTAAAACTCAAAACTTAATTCCCCAGTGTAAGAAAAATAATTATAATCTCAAGTCAAAGACAGTCACACCTTAAAAGTCCCTGAAACAAAGAAATGTATTATTCATCAACCTATTAAACTAAAATGTTTAAAACACACATAAAACTTATAAAAATAATTTCAGAGGGATGTCCTTTGAGCTGGTCTCCAGGAACTCATGAGCTAAGATACAATTCTGCTATTAAGATGTCTCTTTTTTCAGTGTTTTTTGACCAATATATCGATATTGGAATTTTTTTACTCCCTAATATCGGTATCGGCCCCAAAAGTCCAATATCGGTCGGGCCCTGGTCCCTATACCAAATTTTGAACCAAAATTGTATTTTGCATCTATAGATATCTTATCAGACATTAAAAAATGGGTGATTTATCCTTCATTAATGTTTCAGAGAGCACAGAGAGTGTTTTCTTTAAGTCTGTCACATTTCATTTATGGAGAAAACATTCAATCACACTATATTATATTATATTAATATGATCTCACGTTATCTAAAACAGGAGAACAAAACAGTCATAATTATTTCTATGCATTTTTTGAAGGTGAAGGATGCAACAACATTTTGGTATGTTTCATTATAACCATTAAAACCATCAATCAACCCTGCCTGTAAACCGAAAGCCACCTTTTCTGTCAATTGTACAAAATCAACTCTGGATTGAGTCATATAACAAAACAAACTGGTTTTCAAACCAAACAAACCAAACAAAACTGCAGAAAACATAACTTTTGCAGTCCTTTTTTGTTGTGCAGCAGTTGCATCTCCTTCTCTTTTGTCCCTTTGTGGAAACTGACTGTGAGACTGAAGACTGATCAGGGCAAGATTCAGACTACTGAGCCTCACACTGAGCTGAAATGAAACGAGCGCACATAAATTAGGTGAATAACATAAATAAACATAGTCTCTACTCCGTTTTGCTGTCATTTATGGTCATGCTGAGTTTGTCTCCTCTCCTCTGTTTCACTGTGGGCGGGGCTGAGCTCCACACAGAGCTCAGCGGAGCAGAGGAGAGACAGTTAACTGAGTGAAGTACTCGAGTTGACAACTACGCTCGTTACGTTACTGTATGTGCTATAAAAGTTTCACGAGTAAAAAGTCTTCTTTCTTCTAAAATGAGTCTTGAAAAAAGGGGGGGTTGTCTTATACTCATAGTCGTCTTATATTCGGCTCAATACGGTAATATTTCTTTCGCTGATTTTTACAGACATGACACCAGCACAACCCTGCACACGTGAGAGTGGATACATATTTCTCTTTGCACAGAATAATTTTTAATAGCATATGCGATCAAAACTGTCGCACTGTACAGCCCTGGTGAGGCATAACGTGGCTTTGTGATCAAAGGTTGATGTCGAAGGATGTTAAAATTAAAAGATAGTTTCTATAGCGAAGTTGAGTTAGCTTTCCCTGCATTCCCTGTTGCAATATGTTAGCTTCGAGTCAAACACTTCAAGCTACTATTACTAAACAATTTCTTTTTTATTTTATTTTCATTATCATTTAAAGGCCTTACTATTTTTTCTTTATTATCTGATGCTTTATCATGTATCCTCAAGACGTTAAGCTATTAATAAATGTCTTCATTCATCCTAAGAGGTCATTGTTGTGATTTCTTCTTTGCACAGCAAAACAGAGGTCACTGCTTTGAAAAGAACTTATAGTTTTGAGACTGATTAATTGATCCAATTGAGAATTAAATTCAAACTTTAATGTTTCTTCTGGACATTAAAGGTTCCTTATAGGAGGCGGTGCCCTGATTATACAAGGTTTTATGTTAATAAATGCCTAATATTCTTACAATGTGCACCAGAGGACCAAATGGATCAAAAATCTGATAGTGAAATGAATAATTTTGCAGGGGTTATGTAACGCTCAAAACAATTTATCCACTGATTTACAGCTGCAACAGTAGCAACAGAGTAGCCTACGGCCAAGCCTGTGATGTAAGCAGGTGTCAACAGTGTTTTTGTAATTACTCTCACTGCCAGAAGGGGGAGACAAAAGTCTCACACTCCAGCTTTAAGTAATGACAAAGTGTTCTGTGATTCTTTTTGGTTAAAAGCTGAAATGAAGACAAACAGAAACGTATTTGAGTTTGAGTCCTGCAGCAGCTAATTCTGAGAAATGAACATTAAAACTGTTAAACCCTGATGATCGGACTGAAAGCCTGCTTCATCTCCCTTCAGTCCTCAGTGTGACGTGATGTCAGCTGTTTTCTGTTTGGGAAGAGGCGTTAGTCTGCTCTGACCAATCAGCAGAGGACAGCAGCAGGTTGAAGGTTGTTCAGCAGTTAGCTGAACATTTGTCTCTGCAGCCTCCAGAGGCCACAAGCAGAACTGTCTGTCTTGTTTCTTTGTACCTTCTGCGTGTTTATGTCTCTTCTTTGTCTCATTCTGATTTATATTTATTTTTTAACAAAAAAACAGCAGAACTTACGTTTGGACACGACTCGGTTGAGGATGGTCCTGAGCTCTCGCACTGAGATCTCCATGTCCTGATGAGAGAAACATAGTCAATAATCCGTCAAATATATATATATATATATATATATATATATATATATATATACACACACACACACACACACACACACACACATATATATATATATATGTGTGTATGTGTGTAAAATCCAGATTTATCTTAAAACTCTGCAGCCCATATATGAGAATTGTTAGCTGTGTTAGCCTGGATGCTAACGTGCTGCTTGATAAAAGCTGGTTGATTTTTCTTTTGTAGCTTCAGCTTCATAATTTCAGGAGGACGTGAACTTTATTAAAACTCCAACAGAGGAGAGCACGTTAATTAATATCATGTTACAGTAACAACTAAATGACACTGTACGGCCCTACAGTGGTCAAATTTAAATATGGTCCGTGTACTTTTGGGTAAGTTTTGTTTTAGAGACTAAAATTTTAAAATAAAAAAAGAGTACACCGAATAAGGAAACAAAACAGGAAAATGGGTGTTAAGTCTATAAAACCTTCATATATTTTTCATCTAGCAGTGGTTTTGTGGCTTCTCAGTGTGATAATGATATTAGTGAAAACGATGTACTGTGTTCATGTTTTGCTACCAGCTGAATGTTGTAACAGCAGTACTGTGTGCGTGTGTTGCTGCTGAAGTCAGAAAAAGAAGAAGTACTACTGGTTTCAGAGAATGGAAGCACAGCTGTTTTTAATTTAATTTTATATTTATATCTGCTGTTTGGAAACTAAAAATGTTGTTTCTGTTTATTAAAATAAATGGATCGAACATACAGAGTCAGTGAAACATCAACAGTCAGCAGCTTCACTCACGTCTCCGGACAGCTGAGCGAACATGGACCTGAAGGAATCATCGATGTCGCTGTCTGAGATTTCCTCCTGCACAGAAGAAGAAAAACAGGACGTTCCTGAGGTCAAAGGTCATCACAACACAAAGCCAGGAAACAATGATGAGTTTATTAATTTCCTTTTTAGATTCAGAAACATTCACTGCAGTATGATGTGTTTTAATTCTTTACCTCTTCATCAAAGTTTGCCACCACGTCATCGTCCATCTCCCTGCAGAGATTCACACAGATTTATATTTATATAAAACATGTTTCTGACTGATAGATTTATATTTATATAAAACATGTTTCTGACTGATAGATTTATATTTATATAAAACATATTTCTGACTGATAGATTTATATTTATATAAAACACGTTTCTGACTGACAGATTTATATTTATATAAAACACGTTTCTGACTCATAGATTTATATTTATATAAAACACGTTTCTGACTCATAGATTTATATTTATATAAAACATGTTTCTGACTGACAGATTTATATTTATATAAAACACGTTTCTGACTCATAGATTTATATTTATATAAAACATGTTTCTGACTGACAGATTTATATTTATATAAAACACGTTTCTGACTCATAGATTTATATTTATATAAAACACGTTTCTGACTCATAGATTTATATAAAACATGTTTCTGACTCATAGATTTATATTTATATAAAACATGTTTCTGACTGACAGATTTATATTTATATAAAACACGTTTCTGACTCATAGATTTATATTTATATAAAACATGTTTCTGACTGACAGATTTATATTTATATAAAACACGTTTCTGACTCATAGATTTATATTTATATTTATATAAAACATATTTCTGACTGATAGATTTATATTTATATTTATATAAAACATGTTTCTGACTGACAGATTTATATTTATATAAAACATATTTCTGACTGATAGATTTATATTTATATTTATATAAAACATATTTCTGACTGACAGATTTATATTTATATTTATATAAAACACGTTTCTGACTGACAGATTTATATTTATATAAAACACGTTTCTGACTCATAGATTTATATTTATATAAAACATATTTCTGACTGATAGATTTATATTTATATTTATATAAAACATATTTCTGACTGACAGATTTATATTTATATAAAACACGTTTCTGACTCATAGATTTATATTTATATAAAACATGTTTCTGACTGACAGATTTATATTTATATAAAACACGTTTCTGACTCATAGATTTATATTTATATAAAACATGTTTCTGACTGACAGATTTATATTTATATAAAACACGTTTCTGACTCATAGATTTATATTTATATAAAACACGTTTCTGACTCATAGATTTATATTTATATTTATATAAAACACGTTTCTGACTCATAGATTTATATTTATATAAAACACGTTTCTGACTCATAGATTTATATTTATATTTATATAAAACATATTTCTGACTGATAGATTTATATTTATATTTATATAAAACATATTTCTGACTGATAGATTTATATTTATATTTATATAAAACATGTTTCTGACTGACAGATTTATATTTATATTTATATAAAACACGTTTCTGACCCATAGGTTTATATTTATATTTATATAAAACATATTTCTGACTGATAGATTTATATTTATATTTATATAAAACACGTTTCTGACTGATAGATTTATATTTATATTTATATAAAACATATTTCTGACTCATAGATTTATATTTATATTTATATAAAACATATTTCTGACTGACAGATTTATATTTATATAAAACATATTTCTGACTGATATTTATATTTATATTTATATAAAACATATTTCTGACTGACAGATTTATATTTATATAAAACACGTTTCTGACTCATAGATTTATATTTATATAAAACATGTTTCTGACTGACAGATTTATATTTATATAAAACACGTTTCTGACTCATAGATTTATATTTATATTTATATAAAACATATTTCTGACTGATAGATTTATATTTATATTTATATAAAACATATTTCTGACTGACAGATTTATATTTATATAAAACATATTTCTGACTGATATTTATATTTATATAAAACATATTTCTGACTGACAGATTTATATTTATATAAAACATATTTCTGACTGATATTTATATTTATATAAAACATATTTCTGACTGACAGATTTATATTTATATTTATATAAAACATATTTCTGACTGACAGATTTATATTTATATTTATATAAAACACGTTTCTGACTGATAGATTTATATTTATATTTATATAAAACATATTTCTGACTGATAGATTTATATTTATATTTATATAAAACATATTTCTGACTCATAGATTTATATTTATATAAAACACGTTTCTGACTCATAGATTTATATTTATATTTATATAAAACATATTTCTGACTGACAGATTTATATTTATATAAAACATATTTCTGACTGATAGATTTATATTTATATTTATATAAAACATATTTCTGACTGACAGATTTATATTTATATTTATATAAAACATATTTCTGACTGACAGATTTATATTTATATAAAACATATTTCTGACTGATAGATTTATATTTATATTTATATAAAACATATTTCTGACTGACAGATTTATATTTATATTTATACAAAACATATTTCTGACTGACAGATTTATATTTATATAAAACATATTTCTGACTGACAGATTTATATTTATATTTATATAAAACATATTTCTGACTGACAGATTTATATTTATATAAAACATATTTCTGACTGACAGATTTATATTTATATTTATATAAAACATATTTCTGACTGACAGATTTATATTTATATAAAACATATTTCTGACTGACAGATTTATATTTATATAAAACATATTTCTGACTGACAGATTTATATTTATATTTATATAAAACATATTTCTGACTGACAGATTTATATTTATATAAAACATATTTCTGACTGACAGATTTATATTTATATTTATATAAAACATATTTCTGACTGACAGATTTATATTTATATTTATATAAAACATATTTCTGACTGATAGATTTATATTTATATAAAACACGTTTCTGACTGATAGATTTATATTTATATTTATATAAAACATATTTCTGACTGACAGATTTATATTTATATAAAACATATTTCTGACTGATAGATTTATATTTATATAAAACACGTTTCTGACTGATAGATTTATATTTATATTTATATAAAACATATTTCTGACTGACAGATTTATATTTATATTTATATAAAACATATTTCTGACTGATAGATTTATATTTATATAAAACATATTTCTGACTGACAGATTTATATTTATATAAAACATATTTCTGACTGACAGATTTATATTTATATAAAACATATTTCTGACTGATAGCAGGTAAATCTCTGACAGACTCACTTGGTCTCGGACT
This sequence comes from Scomberomorus guttatus, assembly GCA_038419695.1. Lineage (NCBI taxonomy): Eukaryota > Metazoa > Chordata > Actinopteri > Scombriformes > Scombridae > Scomberomorus > Scomberomorus guttatus. The sequence goes on along the minus strand of CM076447.1, from coordinate 547,234 downwards.
GTTTCTCAGTGAAAACTCTCAGGACAAAGTCAGCCTCCTTCGACGGTTCAAAGGTCGACGGGATGATCAGGTATTCGCCCGGTGGGAGGCGGAGCCTGGTGCTCACCTCTCGCAGGTTGATGAAGGTCTCGGAGCGAGCGCAGGAGGAGTGACGCAGGAAGAAATCTTTCTTCATGTGGACGCTCTGACAGCCTTGGTACTGCCGGACAAACGGATGCTGGCATTAGCTTTAGAGGCTAAATGTGAAATAAAACTGTTTAATGTAAAAGTTGAATTTGTTCCAAAACTGGACTGGACTCACTCACCTCCTCAGGAATCTGTGAACAACAAACAAAACAGAGAGAAGAAGGTCAAACTAAAACACAAACCGACAACTGACAAGCTGAAACAGACCCAACAACACGCTAGTTGTTTATTAAGTTCCAGTTAGCTGCTACATGGTTACGGAGGCTTTACTATGTGGTTACCAAGATGTAAGTGTCCTACCAAGTGGGATTGTTTATGTGTTTGAGATGGTTTATAACATGTTGTTGGGTGGTTACTCTGGTGTCTGGGGAGGTTTTGGTGGTTACGCTGTTCAAGATGGGTTCTTTTCTTTTCATTTGCTCACAGCAAATTGTGGTGCGTCATCTCGCCTACACAGGCAGACCCTTGGTCAACTCCCATCTACTCAATGGTGCCAGCTGGGAATAGGTGTCAGGCCAGCGATGGAAGAAGTACTCAGATCCTTTACTGCAGTAAAAGTACCAATACAACAATTTAACAATACTCAATTACAAGTAAAAGTGCATGAAAAGTCCTACTACAGTAAAAGTACATAAGTATTATGAGCTTGATGTAGTTAAAGTATTGCAGTAAAAGTACATAAGTATTATGAGCTTGATGTAGTTAAAGTATTGCAGTAAAAGTACATAAGTACTATGAGCTCGATGTAGTTAAAGTATTGCAGTAAAAGTACATAAGTATTATGAGCTCGATGTAGGTAAAGTATTGCAGTAAAAGTACATAAGTATTATGAGCTTGATGTAGTTAAAGTATTGCAGTAAAAGTACATAAGTATTATGAGCTTGATGTAGTTAAAGTATTGCAGTAAAAGTACATAAGTATTATGGGCTTGATGTAGTTAAAGTATTGCAGTAAAAGTACATAAGTATTATGAGCTTGATGTAGTTAAAGTATTGCAGTAAAAGTAGTGGTTTGGTCCCTCTGACTGATATATTATTATATATGACATCATTAGATTATTAATACTGAAGCATCAGTGTGTAAGCAGCATGTTACTGTTGTAGCTGCTGGAGGTGGAGCTAGTTTCAACTACTTTATATACAGTTAGCTAGTTTAGTCCAGTGGTTCCCAACCTAGGGGTGGGGCCCCTCCAAAGGGTCAGCAGATAAATCTGAGGGGTCGTGAGATGATTAATGGGAGAGGAAAGAAGAAAAAGCAGAGTGTCCGCTCTGTCTCTACCTGTGCTCTGTCACACTGGGAGAAGAGTGTCTCCTCTGTCTCTACCTGTGCTCTGTCACACTGGGAGCAGAGTGTCTCCTCTGTCTCTACCTGTGCTCTGTCACACTGGGAGCAGAGTGTCTCCTCTGTCTCTACCTGTGCTCTGTCACACTGGGAGCAGAGTGTCTCCTCTGTCTCTACCTGTGCTCTGTCACACTGGGAGCAGAGTGTCTCCTCTGTCTCTACCTGTGCTCTGTCACACTGGGAGCAGAGTGTCCGCTCTGTCTTTACCTGTGCTCTGTCACACTGGGAGCAGAGTGTCTCCTCTGTCTCTACCTGTGCTCTGTCACACTGGGAGCAGAGTGTCTCCTCTGTCTCTACCTGTGCTCTGTCACACTGGGAGCAGAGTGTCTCCTCTGTCTCTACCTGTGCTCTGTCACACTGGGAGCAGAGTGTCTCCTCTGTCTTTACCTGTGCTCTGTCACACTGGGAGCAGAGTGTCTCCTCTGTCTCTACCTGTGCTCTGTCACACTGGGAGCAGAGTGTCTCCTCTGTCTCTACCTGTGCTCTGTCACACTGGGAGCAGAGTGTCTCCTCTGTCTCTACCTGTGCTCTGTCACACTGGGAGCAGAGTGTCTCCTCTGTCTCTACCTGTGCTCTGTCACACTGGGAGCAGAGTGTCTCCTCTGTCTTTACCTGTGCTCTGTCACACTGGGAGCAGAGTGTCTCCTCTGTCTCTACCTGTGCTCTGTCACACTGGGAGCAGAGTGTCTCCTCTGTCTCTACCTGTGCTCTGTCACACTGGGAGCAGAGTGTCCGCTCTGTCTCTACCTGTGCTCTGTCACACTGGGAGCAGAGTGTCTCCTCTGTCTCTACCTGTGCTCTGTCACACTGGGAGCAGAGTGTCCGCTCTGTCTCTACCTGTGCTCTGTCACACTGGGAGCAGAGTGTCTCCTCTGTCTCTACCTGTGCTCTGTCACACTGGGAGCAGAGTGTCTCCTCTGTCTCTACCTGTGCTCTGTCACACTGGGAGCAGAGTGTCTCCTCTGTCTCTACCTGTGCTCTGTCACACTGGGAGCAGAGTGTCTCCTCTGTCTCTACCTGTGCTCTGTCACACTGGGAGCAGAGTGTCTCCTCTGTCTCTACCTGTGCTCTGTCACACTGGGAGCAGAGTGTCCGCTCTGTCTCTACCTGTGCTCTGTCACACTGGGAGCAGAGTGTCTCCTCTGTCTCTACCTGTGCTCTGTCACACTGGGAGCAGAGTGTCTCCTCTGTCTCTACCTGTGCTCTGTCACACTGGGAGCAGAGTGTCTCCTCTGTCTCTACCTGTGCTCTGTCACACTGGGAGCAGAGTGTCTGCTCTGTCTCTACCTGTGCTCTGTCACACTGGGAGCAGAGTGTCTCCTCTGTCTCTACCTGTGCTCTGTCACACTGGGAGCAGAGTGTCTGCTCTGTCTCTACCTGTGCTCTGTCACACTGGGAGCAGAGTGTCTGAACATCCTCATAACTTTTCTTTATTTAAGAGTTTTCATTGTGAACAGGTAACTTTATTCTCCTCTGAGAGCTGAAAACATTTTAATTTACTCTGTGTTGGTTCTTTCTTTCCAACATGTAATATATTTTTCTGTTTGACAGTTTATAATCTGGTTTGGTGTGACATGGTGGGGTGTCTGCAGAGCCTCAGCACCAGCTGGCTGAGGAGACTCTTCTGTGGCTTCAGCTCTGGGCAGGTTGGGGCTGTGTGATGTCTGGGGTCACTTGATTTTAGGTGATTGTAAAATTTAATTGATCTTTTTTGCATTTTTAGTATGAGGGGGTATTGGCTGAGTTCTGCCCTGTACATATTGTTTGGTGTTTCTCTCTGGACATGCAGGATGTTCTTATAACTGCCTGTGGAAAGATTCTATGATGGTTTTGTCCCACAATTTATTATTTAGTTTTGGTCACCAAATTTCACTGTCATAGAGAATAATTGGTTCTAGTACAAATTGGAAAATTTTCAACTAGATTTTAATTGGATTGTAGATTTTAATATTTCTTTTTTTTTGCAAATGCATTGCATGTTGATACTCTGGTTCTCTGAGCTCAGACTCCCATTTATTTTTAATTTGCATAGTCCCATCTTGTGCCGTACTGGCAATAGTATGATGTCACCACTTGGTTGGCTGATTAGTAACCATCCTCAGGTGTGACCTCAGGAGCTGACAGGTAAAACTGCTGCCTGACCACTATTCCCAGCTGGCACTAATGAGTAGATGTGAGCTGAGTAAGGACCTGCCTCTATGGGCCAGATGATCCACAAAATGATCTTACAAACACAATGCAGAAATGAGGAAGAAAACTAACAGAAGACAGAAAACCAAAAAAGGGAGAAAAGATGCAAAAATAACATTTTTATAGGCCTCAAACATTATTTCTGATTAGTGGGTGCCATCTTTTTCTAATGTTTTTGTCTGTAGTTTCAGTTTGTAACTAATTTTTTCTCCTCACTGAGTCAAAATCCAGTTCTATGTTTCTTTGCTGTAACCAAAAGAATATTTAAAGTTGCAATTAACGATATTTAGCCATATTAGTTGCCATAAAACAGCTATTTGCTATGTGGAGATATTGTGGATGTCGTCCTGAGCCAAGAATGAAGTCACACTCCCTCTGTGTGTGTTTGGTAGCATGTGCATGTGAGTCCCTCCGTGTCCTCTGCGTCTGTTTGCAACATGGCGGCTGCATCACAAACTTTCTCAAATTACAGCTAAACAGTCACTATAATATGTTTCTGAAAGCATTTGAGGCAGAAACAGGTGATGCTGACAGACTATTGATCCATATTGGATCAGCTCTGCCTACAGTTTGATCTGAGTTTCATGAGCTGTTGACTTTCTTTTTTTTCCAACTTTATTGAGTAAACGACACGTTTGTTTTGGTCTGAGATGTTGGTGCTATAGTGCGACACCTAGTGGCTGAATGTCATCAATGTTGTGTATTACAACTTTAAGTATACAATATTATGAATGTCTACAATCTTCAGGGATTACTCCCTGTACTGCTGTTTTAGGATTATCGGCAGAACATTATGTAAAAGAATAAAGACTTTTTAGATTTTTTTTAAAAATCTCTGTTGATCCTTTTCCCTTGGTATTCTTTTCAAGTATTTGCATCAGAAATTATAATCAACTTTTTTTTCCAGGTTTCATTGTCGATATGTTCTCTGAGCTGTCATTTATTTTTATTTGCATAGTGCCATCTCGTGCCGTACTTGCAATAACTTGATATCATTTCTACTACTAACTACTGATTTACTATGAATTCCTTCTCTCTGTGTATCTATTATATATATTTTTCAATAGGTGATGGTTGTTTTTAAGTTATCCCAGTTGGAATTTTTCAATTAAAAATAGTTCTTAATAGTAAACACAGAAAGAAATCAGTGGTTTATAGCTGACAGGTGCTTACTAGAGTGTAATGTTTTGCTGGGGTGTTCTGGGTGTGATTCGAGGTGCTATTAGGTGGTTGCTAGGGCATCAGCAGGTGGCTGGTTGAGTCTCTAAGTTGCTGCGATGTGGTTGCTATGGTAACCGGAGTGGTTTCTGGACAGGTGGTTATTAGATGGTTGCTATGGACATTGTGGGTGGTTGTTAGAGTGTAGTTAGAGCGGCAGTGCTGTTGTCAGCAGTAGTAAGAGCACCACTGACAGAGAGAGAGAGAGAGCTGTGTACAACATTACATTCTCAGTAACCTTTGACCTCTGACCTCATAGATGGCAAAGCCGATGGTGTGCATGTCCTGGCCGTGGCGGCGGTAGCGGCGGCGGTCCTTCTGCATCAGAGCCACCAGGAAGCTGCAGGCGGCCTCGTCGTCCTCGGGGTCGTCGTCCTCCTCCAGCAGCGTGATCTTGTACTGAGGGTTGATCCAGAATGTGTCTGCAGCCAAAAGCATCATGGGATATGTAGTTTTCACCGTAAAGAAGGAGCAGTGTCCACATCAGACTCCAGATGGGTTCAGTACAAAAAATACAAATAAAGGAGAGCAAAAGAATCTAATGATGCAACATTTGAACTTCAAGGTGTTCGTCACACTTTGTTCACCAGATCGAGAAAGATTTTCGAAACACTAAAGAAGTTTTAAAACTCTAGAATAACATTTAACTATGTTTTGGGAAGTTTAGTCATCAGTAGATCTCCAAAGACAAAGTTTGATTGACAGCTGTTGGCGCAGGTGTTACATCACTTCCTGTTAGTAAAAACATGATCAGTATGCAGGCAGGAGTCTGGACACAGTAACTATCTGTGAAACAGCTGCTGAGCCCTTACATCACACTCATTATTCATTTCATTCATTTAATGCTTTTGTCCAAAGAAACTTACAACAAGTGAATCTGTAAAGATGTCACAGGCTGATCAAACCCATGAGAAACTTTGGAGAGAGTTGTAGCCTAAAGGAGCTAACAATGCTAACCAATAAAGCTGTCAATGAGTATTCTAAATTCAATCGTATAATCGAATATGTGAAGTTATCGTGTAGTTCTCACCTGGGCCGCTGCACTGAATGCGCTGCATGACACAGGAGTCACACAACATAACCTCACTATCACTGATTGAAAAAGAAATGTAGGTGAAGCTGAAACGAGTGAATAATTCAACAACAACCGTGTGGTAATAATGGCAGAGAGTTCACAACCCAACTCTGCCGCAGAGAAAGTGATTTGTACTCTGAACAATCTAAATAGCTCCGTTTGGAAATACAGACTTCTATGAATTTTTACATTATGAAAAGCGTTTCTTCTCTTGGCTTTAGATGAAGCCGAGATATGAGATATTTTGTTTTTATTGTTGATCTCACCTGTTTCATTATTGATTTTTTTGTGCTGTTTGCTGACTGAATGACTGTGGTGACTTGTCAAAAAGAAGATGGGGACAAGGATGCTGCTTGCTGTGTGCTGCCACCTGCTGGACCGTGTGGGTGTAGCAGGGTTTTGTTGGCATATATATCCAAGTCTCTGGATCTAACCTAAACAATGTGATTGGGCCAATTGGGATTCATGATAACTGTAAAAATAAAAAAAAGGGAAATTCGGGAGATTTACGGGGAAAATTACAAAACGTGAGCACGGAAGGAGAGGGGGTGAAAATATGGGAGAAACCTGGGAGAAACGGGAGAGTTGACAGGTCAGCTGTCTACATATACAAGATATGAACCAGGAACAGACCTGGAGTCATGTTCTCACAGAAAGCACATCCACATCTTCAGATGAGGAAGATAATCATTTCTTAAATCAGACCTGACCACAATGGATGACATCGATCTGAAGATACGACACTGCCACAGAGATCTGGACCCTTGGACGCATTGCTGAGATCCACAGCGATCAACTGTCTGACTACAAAACCCAGGAACCGGGAAACCGTCTACCACGTGTAAAACAAAGAAGTGAGATCTACTTTGACCACAATTACAGAATATAACTGAGAGCACGGGGAGTTTCCCTTTTTGTGTAAGAGCCACTTAGGCGCATGTTGATATGTGGTAAATTGTTTCTGTTGTAATCACACACTATATATGTTCCAACATTATTTAAGTTCATGCAAGAGTTAATCTACAGTATATGTACAGGTCAAGTATATTTTGAAGAGGATTATAGGATATACTCGTTATTTTTCTGTTCTTGGGTGCCAGAATGCAAGAACATATATTTTTGTTGTTTGCAAAAGTGGATTGGGCTGTAAGGTTGGTTAGTTATTGTGCATGTGCAATAGTTCCCTAAAAACACACAAATAAGTTCAGATGGAAATAAGTTTTTGACCGTGTACAAGGTGTAACATGTATAACATGTTTAATGTGTACATGGCTTGAAATTACCCACCAGCCTGCCAAATGCGGGTAAAAATGAACTGTGGCAGGTAACATTGTAAAGTTACTAACCAACTTGGCTAAAGATGAATTAAGCTCTAATCATCACTGCAACTGTTTGAAGCAAGCTGCAGAAACAATCCTCCTAGTCCTAATCCTACATTTGCCATGAACACCTATCATGATGCGGAAATATAACCACTGGCTTGGACGTAGCGTCGACTGAGCATACAGACTGATCTGCTCAACTTAATGTGGATTTATCTATGAGTTTGCCAAGTTAGTTTGCTAATAATATGGAGATTTCTGATTTGGGCATAAAACTCAAATGAGCAGAAGAGGAAGACTGAGGATAAAAATGAAAACAAAGGAGGGGAGAAGAAAAAAATTAGGACATTTAATGCCAAATGGCGATCGGGTCGTGCGCCGTATTTCATCCAGAAAAAACATAATGTACTGTCAGGATTGCCAGATCTACAAGACAAACCATTCTGTGGTTGGGACCAAGCAGATAGTTCTGGGTCTGAAAAGGGAAGCTAATGAGGAAGTGCCTTAAACCTGCATTCTATCTAATGGCCAGCAGGGGGCGACTCCACTGGCTGCAAAAAGAAGTCTGATTGTATGGAAGTCTATGAGAAAATGAGCCTACTTCTCACTTTATTTATTACCTCAGTAAACACTTTATAATAAGTTTATGGTCTCAATCGCTAGTTTCAAGTCTTCTTCAATACAGCATGATGTTCATTTAGTAAATTATGGTCCCATTTAGAGTAAAATAGACAATAAAGCAGGATATGGGTGTGGCTACCTTGTGATTGACAAGTCACTGCAACGTTGGTTAAGTAACGTAAATATGGCACAAGGTAATTGTAACATTTTGGTTACTTAAAAAGTCTTGTGCAGTGTTCATTATTCTTAGTCTATGGTTGGGACAAGGTGCAGCCTGTCAAAGAGATTTATGATGCTATATCTTTTATTTTTACTAATACTTATGTTCAAACTGATTGAGTGGCTCTCTAATCTGGTTTATTTCAAGATCAACATTTTGGCTAGTAGAAATTCTAACTTTAAAATCTAGTAGCCATACTGGCTGGTGAGAAAAAAAAAGTTAATTTCAAGCCCTGAGTGTGTACATGAGATTGCAGGTAATAACGTGTGTGTGTTACAGTTTTGAATAAAACATCAAGTTGGTAATGGACCAAGTTTTATGTAACTTTCAAATACATTTTCATTCAATATTTTCCCTCCTGTGAGTACTTTGTTTTTTCATGAGAAAAGTGAATTTAATTCAGTGGAACACCAGTCAAAACTAAGATACTTTGCAGATAAAGTGCTGGAGGAACTTGGAACATGGTAGAACGGACACTATAATTTGTTTTGTTGGAGGGAGTTCTGCATGTGACAACAAGGGGCTGGAATCAGTTTTCAGTGACAAACTGAGAAACAAACACAGCAATGCAGCGCGTCAATGTGTCCCTGTTATCCTTACTGGGATGATTCCTGCAGCCTCCAGCAGTGCTTCCTCTCCTCCAGCCGCCCTCAAACATCACCGTCGTCCAAAAGCTGGTGGAGTCCTGACTGAGGACGTCTGGAGTCAGATTACAGATCTCCAACCTGGAGAACTGACGGATAAAGTCCTGAAATGACATCCTGACACAGAGACAGACACAATTCACTGTCTGCATCCTGTAAATAAAATCTTTAAGGTTTATCCAAACAGTCCAAACCTACCAGAACTCTCCGTCCTCCATCTTACAGAGCAGCTCGTCTTTCTCCGCTGAGTCAATGGAGTTCCACTCTGAGGAGCTGACACGCGAACAAAAATCTGATTATTATAATAGATTATTATAATCAGATTATTCTATTCTCAAAGACTCCTCCATTGGCATTATTTCATTTATAAAGCCATTGTTGGGCTATCAGCAGCATGTCTATGTGTACATAAAAAGGAAACTTGCAAACAGTAATGCTCTTCGCTCACAGAACATCTTTTTGTTGACTGTACCGAAGGTTTGAACAGAGCTTTTATGTATGCTGCTCCCTGTACTTTGAATCTCCTACAAATTGAGTTAAAATTACAGTCACTGGTTTCTCTAGTATCATAGTATTTGGGTACTTCGTTTGACAACAAGTTGAGCTTCCAACCAAATGTAGATGCAATTTCTAAAAAGGTCCAACAACGTCTGTACTGAGAAAAATGAACTCCTTTAATATGTGCACTACAATGATGACTGTTCTATAGAAGTTTCATTGAGTCTGTTCTGTATTGTAGCCTGGTTTGGGAACCTGAATCTGGTCCTAAGGAAGGCCCAGGCCATATTGGACTGTCCTGATCATCCCTGCAGAGGGAGTTTGAGCTCTTACCTTCAGGCCGTAGATACAGAGTCTCTTTTGTTTGCACAGCAGTTAGTAGCCTACATCATTTGCACATGTGATCTCTGCGCCTAAGCACTTTATGTATTCAGCATTTAGCTGTTTTTGCACTTGTCATCATTTTGAAGTGATCTTGCATTTGTCCTGTGATCTGTCTAGATTGTTGCATTATTGCATTATGTGACATTATGTATTATGTTTTTTATGATGAACAAAATGTCCCCCGGTGGGATAATAAAGTTTGACTTGACTTGACTTGCTGCCTGTCTTGGCCAGGACAATCTCAAAAAGGTTCCCCTGGCAAAATATAAAAGTTAAATTCAAATAAAATAAATTGAAATTACAGTTATCTTCCTCTCTGCATGATTGCTCTGCTGCTGATTTGATGAACAGACGATGTGTTTGGTAATAACAGTGTTAAAGTTAAGCACTGACCTGTCGCTCCAGGCTCCGGTCCACTCCACCTGACCCCAGGGGTTTCTGATCCGGATCAGACGCTCCTGTCGACCGCGGTAGTCCACCTGAAGACAAACTTGAAGAATCAACTCTGACAGACTTTAAACCAGACGACCTCTGACTGTCACATAAAAGTAAAATTACACTGATGCAGTCAGTCTTTGCTGGCAGGTTTCTAATGTTAAAGTGACACCTGAACTCACCTGTCTGAGTGCAGTCACAGAGTAGGCGTGGCCTTTGACCAGCTTCTTGAAGGTGACCGCCTCCATGTCAAAGGCGCTGGTGATCTGAGAGCGCAGCAGTCAGTTAGTGTGGATAACACATAAAGATGCTAACAGGATGACAAGCTAAATAACTGACAGCAGCTAGCTGACTTGATGTGACAGCTTTCTTTAAGGTAAAACTCTTTTGTAATTTTGTCCTTTCTGACTCGCGGTCATGCTAACTTTGACTTCAAAACCTCCGTTCCAGAGATTCAAGAAATGCAACTTTGGCACAAAGACCTACAGCACTGTCCAAAAGTTTTAGTCACTTTAGATGTTTAGATTCTTCTCCATAATGCAGCACCATCAGGAGGCGTCTGATGGTCCCAAATATATTCTGCAGCACAACAACGAGCCCAAATATCCAGCCAGAGTCATAAAGAACTATCTTCATTAACAAGAAGAACAAGGAGTCCTGCAGCAGATGGTTTGGCCCCCACAGAGCCCTGATCTCAACATCATGGAGTCAGTCTGGGATTACATGAAGAGACAGAAGCAGCTGAGATGCCGAAATCCACAGAAGAACTGTGGCAACTTCTCCAAGATGCAGGAACAACCGACCTGCCAAGTACCTGAAAACCTGTGTGCAGGTGTACCGAGGAGAACTGCTGCTGTTTTAAAGGCAAAGCTGCTCACTGCAGATACTGATTTACTTTATGTTTCTGCTGTTTACTCAACTTTGGATCAAGTTAACTGATCAATAACAAGACTAGGTTAAAACCTAGTATATGGCTGGACTGTGCATGGTCAATGTGCAGAATTGTGGCCAGTTTGTTACAGGTATTTAGTAGTAGTGTCTATAATGTGAATTCCTGGATATTAAATGTTTATCTGTAATTTTCTGTAGTGGCCCCAGTAATATTTGTTGTTAAAGTGTACTGAAGTAGCATCACATCACATGGTTAAGCTACGTTGGAGGAAAAAAAAAAGGTTATAAATGTTGTTTCACTCATATCTTTGGATGTTTGATTTAAAAGAGAACTTATTTTAATTTTAATCATAACTACTCTAATTATATGTTAACCCCTGCTCTTTCATCTGTTTCTATCTGCGGATGTCTGTAAACATATGGTCTCATCCATATGTTTACGTAAGATTAGCATGCTAGGCTAACTGTCCATCAGCTGTGTGACTTTATATCCGTGCTGTGACGTCTTTCAGAGCACACAAACACTGTAAACACACCTGTCACCTGCCCAGCACGGTGCTGTTAAACCAGAGACACCGCAGCTACACCTTATTTTTATACAGTCTATAGGCTACACACAGCACGGCATGGCTATGCTAATGATGCTAGCTATGCTAACTAGCTGCTATCTGCTGCTCTTCGTATCCACGGGTTGGTGCTCCTGTCAGTGTCGGAGCCTCCGTGTGAGACGTTCTGGTCGTTTTGTTTTTAAACCTTATTTCACTCTCAGTCCTGCTGAGAGGGAGCTGCACTCGGGGCTCCGCTGTAAATGCCCTCTGAGGACATAATAAAACTGTTTGCATTGATTCATTTTGAAAGAGCAACAGCCAATGGGAAACTCCAACACTGGGCCAGCCAACCAATGGTGTAACTTCATCACTCAGTGGGTCAGTCAGCAGTGTTGCCAGATTGGGCAGATTCCCACCTAATTGGGCATTTTGTATTATGATTATGTGGGTCAAAATTGGTTTGGACAGGTGAACAAAATTTGGGCTGGTCTGGGATCAGTTTCACGGTTTACAAACATACATTTTATAGGGTAATTTGAAACAAAACCTAAGAGTGCATGTACTCCATCCCATCAGTCATCATGATGTTATTGACAGCCACACCCACTGCAGAGTCACTGGTTGCTAGTTGGCAATGGCACAACAACATTAACCATAGCCCCCAAACAAAGAGCATCTGTCATCTTAAACATCTGTCAACATCTGTCAGTTATGCCATGTTACCCAAAATCTGCTAAAGCTTAAGTTTATCATGTCATTGGCTAAAATGAGATTAAGTTGCAAAAACACAACAACCGCCTTATAAACGAGTGTGTGGAGGATATTCTCATTTCACCATGAGGTTAGCCGAGGTTAAAGCTAACTAACGGTGAAGCCATTTGGTGACATAATTTATTTATTTGGAGGGTAGCACTCCAGTCTAGATGGTGACAGTATTTTTTTTGACGGTGACGGTAATGGACCTAAAAGCTTTTTGCCAAACGCCAACAACAGAAGAAGAAGAAGACCACTTCTCTCTACTTTACGGCAGAGCTGAACAAAACTACAAATAAATAAGGCTTCTCATGTGATAGCAGCCTTACACTGTCTGGGATTTTGCTGTGGTGGTTGGCTGCTGCTGGTGTTTGTCGCTACAGGAATTGTTTTATGTATTTTGGCTGTCGGTGTGCATTGCTCTTAAGTGTGGTACAGGAAACTGTTAAAATACTGAACTGAATATTGATCAAATATTTTGGGTAGTTTTGTGTGCGTTTTGGTGGGTTTTGAAGAGTTTTGGGCTGGAAACCATCAGCTGTATCTGGCAACACTGTCAGTCAGTCAGTCAGTCAGTCAGTGACAGACATTCGGGGTTATAGGGCTGGTCTGTAGCCGGTCCAGCCAAAGACTGAAAGAGAGCCTCACTTTACTTTTAGTGCCTAAGACCTCTGCACAGGACTGTGTATAAGGGCAAACAACACAAGCCTCCAAAAACTTTCCATATAAACTTCAGTTTCAGTGAATCATTTCAAACACTTTGTCTCTGAGTCTGAATGTAAATACAGAAATTAGCCTCCTGGATGAACTATTGTAGCAAACTCCATCTGTCCTGTGGCAACCTGTCATCTAACCTAAGTAGCTGTTTAGGTCAGCATGCTTGAGCTGCTTGCTCCGGTATGTGAGGAGTGACCCAAAAATTCCTAGAATTGTTAAAAAATACAGTTATTATCTTTATCTTTTATCTAAATCTTTCAGTAGTACCTTTCTAATCCCTTCAAAGTATTCTCCTTGAGATGTGACACACTTGTCCCAACACTATTGCTGGAAACACTTCCTGTAATCATCCTTCACCGTGTCCAGAACATGGATGTATAATAAGACCTGGATACAGTGCCACTCAGCCTTGATGCCAGTTTCTCCCAGTGGCCATTTGCTGTATTGCAGAGAAAAAAATTATATAACACCAAATCAGAACAGAAGTTATCTCAGGGCTCTTTTCACACAGAGCAGGTCAGACTGTACTCTTTAATGTACAGAGACCAACATTCCTCCATGAGCAGCACTTGGTGACAGCAGCAAGGAAAAACTCCCCTTTAATAGGAAGAAGCCTTGAGCAGAACCTTGCTCGTTTGTAAAACTGTTAACAGGATGCCACCAACTGCTAACAGGGTCAATTATGACTCTTTCTAAACCTGGAAGCTAGAAAATTTTTTGGCTCATGTGCCAGGTGAGCGGTTCTCATTGGATTGAATATGCGCCGTCTTTGAGTCGGGTATCTGGATAGATCCATTGTCCAGAACCTCCTGCAATTCTCTCTGGATTTCTTCCACAATGGTTAATATCCTTATCCTTAATATTCTCCCTTTCAGTCCCAATATGCTGTTGGCCAAACTGCCTAGCTGTAAAAACAATAACTACTATCGATGGCTTCCCCCTCATCAGCTGTTGTGCCAGTCGTGTTTCCTGAATCTCTACGATGGAGTTTAAAGTTATTATGACCCACAGTCAGAGTGAGAATAAGTGCATTTTCACACCTGTGCTTTTTAGTCCGGTTGAATCAGACTTTGGTTGGTCTTGGTGTGATTTGTTTATACAGATCTGAACTCAGCAATTGGACCAAAACAACCGCCCAGATCCTTTAGAGGAGGAGGTGTCGGTTTCCAACAAACTCTGAAGCAGTTCATTTGTGGAACATGATCTGACCTCGATCCAGCGGACTACCAGGTGAGTTTGAGCTAAATGAGCTTCCATAGCCAGGAGCACTTTGCATGCTGGAATGTGGATGAGTGAAATTAACAGTTGCTAACAGCTAACAGGTAGCCGGAGAATGAATCGAGGTCCTGATGTTTATTACATTTTCATAATTTTTATTTCTTGTGTGCATTAGTCTTAAACTGTTTTACTGTTTACATTTGTTCTGTCTTATTGGCTTGTCAGTTGTCTGTGAAGCACTTTGAATTGCACTCTGTATGAACGCTGTACAAATAAAGTTTGATTGATTGATTGATTGATTGATTGCAAAGTTAGCGACTGCAAGTCAAAGTGGACACAACTGTTGCTAACCTTTCGATGTTTCTGTTCTCACAGCAGCAGAATTATCAATAATGAGTCTTTGATTTCAGACTCCAGTTTTACTGAAACAACAGGCTGATTTTAGCAGCTGAAGCTAGCTAGCTAATCAAGCTAATGTTAGCTACGTGAACTGTTTGAAAACTCTCACGCTGACTTTTTAATGTTTCCAGCCTAAAGCTAACAGACTGAGGCTAAAGCTAACAGATTGAGACTAAAGCTAACAGACTGAGGCTAAAGCTAACAGACTGAGGTTAAAGCTAACAGGCAAAAAGTCATCATCCTCATCAGGTAATGAAACATGTAGAGTACGTGGAAGTAAAAAGATGTATGTTTTAAGTTGATGGACGACGACTGACTGACGTTTTTGACAAATGTCTCGGGGGAACATTAGCATAAACTCTGTTAGCATCCACACAGTGAAACAGAGAGTTTCTTTTCTTTAAGTGAAACCTGTAACCACACAAATTAACATAGTTAGCTAATGATATCCTAACTCTGAGCTAGTTAGCTGGACATGCTAATGTTAGCAGCTAACATTAGAGCAGATAAACACAATTTAGCTTTTGTGTTTTTGGAAACTCTTTGTATTCAGAGCATCTACAGCTCCATGTACACCTGCTGTGACAGGTTACTGTTGCTAAGCTGTGATTGGACAATATCTTTTTGGGGGCGGTGTTTAGCTAACAGTGTTTGTGTGAGACGACTGACGTCGATGGAGCAGCCCAGCAGCGAGCCTCTTTCCAGAGCTTTGTTGATGATGCGAGGAAGATCTCTGGGAGCTTTCTTCAGCTCGTACATCTCCGCCACACCACCTGTGAAGTCCTCGAAGCCTTCAGTGGTGCTGCCACCCGACAACGTCTCGTACGAGCCGCTCAACCTCCAAACACACAGGAAACACACAGGAAACACACAGTGGTTTGTGAAAGCCAATACCAACTTTATACATTTAACACAGTTTGAAGAGTCTGACAGTGTCTGACAGAGTCTGACAGAGTCTGACAGTGTCTGACAGAGTCTGACAGTGTCTGACAGAGTCTGACAGAGTCTGACAGAGTCTGACAGTGTCTGACAGAGTCTGACAGAGTCTGACAGTGTCTGACAGAGTCTGACAGAGTCTGACAGTGTCTGACAGAGTCTGAGAGTGTCTGAGAGTGTCTGACAGAGTCTGACAGTGTCTGACAGTGTCTGAGAGTGTCTGACAGAGTCTGACAGTGTCTGAGAGTGTTTCACAGAGTCTGAGAGTGTCTCACAGAGTCTGAGAGTGTCTGACAGAGTCTGACAGTGTCTGAGAGTGTCTGAGAGTGCCTGACAGAGTCTGACAGAGTCTGACTGTGTCTGACTGTGTCTGACAGAGTCTGACAGTGTCTGACAGAGTCTGACAGAGTCTGACAGAGTCTGAGAGTGTCTGAGAGTGTCTGAGAGTGTCTGACTGTGTCTGACTGTGTCTGACAGTGTCTGACAGAGTCTAACAGAGTCTAACAGAGTCTGAGAGTCTGACAGTGTCTGACAGTGTCTGAGAGTGTCTGACAGTGTCTGACAGTGTCTGACAGAGTCTGACAGAGTCTGACAGTGTCTGAGAGTGTCTGACAGTTTGAAATCGTCATTTCCTCAGCAGGTAGGTGGGCAGAGCTTACTTGGCGTAGGCCTTCTCCAGCAGAGCACTCCAGAACTCGCTGCCTTCAGCCGAGTGGACGAACATCAGCTCTCCATCTCTGACCGGCAGCCGGTCATCGATCACCACATCCACCCACTCCCCGAACTGCCAGAACTACAGACAGAGAGTAGGTTTCTGATTGATATACTTTAACTGAGGTCAAAAACAAAATCTGGATCTGAAAATATTAATTAAAAACTACAAATCAGATCAGAAACACGTGATATTCTAAACAAAGGATGGAGTAGAATATCACTGTTTACTGCCATCTGGTGACAAAAAACGAACTGGAGTTCCATCATGAACAGGTGAGAGGGCGTGGCCTCTGTCAGCTGTGAGCAGGTGGAGTCTCACCTGGAAGTGGAAGATACCGGCGTATTCGTGGTTGAAGCTCTGACCGTGAGGAACAACGCGATGCAGCAGCTGCTGGTTCAGAGTCAGAGAGCCGATCGCAGCCAGCAGCCAGCAGTCACCTGTACAACACAGACAGGTAACGTGAAGCCAAACCTCACCTGTACAACACAGACAGGTAACGTGAAGCCAAACTTCACCTGTACAACACAGACAGGTAACGTGAAGCCAAACCTCACCTGTACAACACAGACAGGTAACGTGAAGCCAAACTTCACCTGTACAACACAGACAGGTAACGTGAAGCCAAACCTCACCTGTACAACACAGACAGGTAACGTGAAGCCAAACCTCACCTGTACAACACAGACAGGTAACGTGAAGCCAAACCTCACCTGTACAACACAGGTCGCTTTTCTTCCTGAACAACACAGACCAGAGTTTTCTGATCCGACACCTCTCTATTCAGATTTAAAAGGATATCACAGTGCAGATTTTTTAAGGAGACATAATATTCTTTGTCATTTTTATGGGGCCTTAAAGAGACAGGAGCTAAAACAGCCTGTTTCAGACAGAGGCTGAACTGAGGGGCTCCATATAGCGTTTTTCTCTGGCAGAAAAGCGCTCCCAGTACGTTTTTGATGAAGCGCTGTGCCAGGTTTTGTTTCTATGACAACAATATCTTGACAACATATTATCACTCTAACCGCTGTTGTATGATAGATTAGCATTGCCCCCTTTTGCTTTTTATTATCTATTTGTTATTCTTAGGTTACTATTTATTTATTTGACATTGGTTTTTCACCATTAGCACCAACCGGAGGACGCCCCATCTAATATATGATTGGTTGTCTGAAAAGGAGTGACAGTGACGACACCAGCGCCTTTTTGAAAAGTTCAGAGTTCAAGAGTTCAGAGAAAAGTTCAACTAGAAGCGTTCGGAGGGCTGCGCAAAAAAAGGGGGAGAACTCTGAAAAACTGGGTGCAGCACTTTTTCTGTAGGCAGCCACATGCAGCCGCATACGTTTTCTCCTCATTGGGAAAACTGAAAAAAGATGCTGTCACTCAGAAAAAAACACTGTATGGACACTCAGCCTAAAGGGCCAGTATAAGATAAATAAGGAGTTTTTAACTGTAAATCATGCAAAGATATTCCAGTAGAGCCCCAGAATATAAATATAGAAATGTGCAGAATATGCGTCCTGTAAAGTGTCCTGTAAACTGTTCCAGGAGCAGCGAAACTAAAATCTGAATATCTCCACTTGTTTTCATTTTTGTTTGGTAAAAATAATCTGATGGATGAGTTATGGGTCATTTAGTTTTTTCTGCAAAATGTACTCAAATAAATGAGCTTTGTGTATCATGTTTGGCATAAAGATAACAAATATATATAATAACATATTCACATCATGATATACAAAGTTAACATGAGTTTGCATACAAAGGATTTTTCATGTTTTATCAATATTTGCTGATATTTTTCACATCCATCAATCTATTTTCTTTTACTGCGTATCCTCCAGAGGGTCGTGGGGGAGCTGGAGCCGATCTCAGCTGACATTGGGCGATGACATCGGTACACCTGGACAGGTCACCAGTCAATCACAGGGCAAATAGATAGTATAGAGGCAACTTAAACTTACCAGTTAACCTAAGCTGCATGTTTTTGGTCTGTGGGAGGAAGCCGGGGTACCCGGGGAGAACATGCAAAATCAGAAGGGCCCCAGCTGGCTGGGAGGTTCGAACCCAGAGCCCTCTCACTGCACCACCGAGCACTCTCACATATTTTATCAATATGTTTTGGACATTTCACTGATATTTTCTGATGTTGTTATCTCAGGATAACGATCTTATAAGACAAACTTGACAACTTGAGACAATGAGAGTATTCAGATGAGGATTTAACATACAGTAATATCTGTAATAATCATCTATCAGCAGAGTGGTGTTCCTGTCATCCTCACATCGTTACAGGAAATGTTAATGTGCAGACTGATCAGCTGACTCCATTATCTCCTCAGACTGTCTGTGTGGACATAATGCTACGCTAAACGCTAACATCAACAACAACATGAGCTCTCACATTAAAGCAGCTTCCTGCTGATGCAGTTTCCATCAGACGTCCACTCACTGATCAATAAACTGATCAATACAAGGTCAGAAGTGATGAGCTGAGTGCTGCCTTCAGGTGCTCCTGGAAATATTCAGATCTGAAGTTGATAAAACATTTAAAGTGTGGAGATGAGCTGGTTCAACAGTTAAAGTTCAGGTCAGAGGACGCAGGTTTCCCACAATGCAAAGCTGCACAGAAGTGAGGACATGTTGGATGGTGTTTAAAGTCACTGATTGTTTGACGTCTGTTGGACTCGTATCACCATCACTCTGAAGACTCATCATCAGTGTGACATAAACACTCAGATAACATCTTTACCTCTAACCTGACTAATTATAAACATACCTGCAGCTGAATGTAACTAAGTACTACACTTTGTAACAATTATGAAGTACTGGTACTTTACTAAAAGTATTTTCTATTTTTTTGAGGTTTAGGTTTACTGACAACATTCTAATGTATTATAAAAAATGCACATCAGACAGAACAATAAGGTAATAATAATAATAACAATAATTCCATGTAAATATAAAATATAAATGTATTTATGTGTATGATTGTGTGATTCATATATAAATACAATAAATATAACAGTATATATGTTATATTTTGTTATATAAATATGTATATACTGTATATACACGACCCCTCAGATTTATCTGCTGACCCTTTGGAGGGGCCCCACCCCTAGGTTGGGAACCACTGGACTAAACTAGCTAACTGTATATAAAGTAGTTGAAACTAGCTCCACCTCCAGCAGCTACAACAGTAACATGCTGCTTACACACTGATGCTTCAGTATTAATAATCTAATGATGTCATATATAATAATATATCAGTCAGAGGGACCAAACCACTACTTTTACTGCAATACTTTAACTACATCAAGCTCATAATACTTATGTACTTTTACTGCAATACTTTAACTACATCGAGCTCATAATACTTATGTACTTTTACTGCAATACTTTAACTACATCGAGCTCATAATACTTATGTACTTTTACTGCAATACTTTAACTACATCGAGCTCATAATACTTATGTACTTTTACTGCAATACTTTAACTACATCGAGCTCATAATACTTATGTACTTTTACTGCAATACTTTAACTACATCAAGCTCATAATACTTATGTACTTTTACTGCAATACTTTAACTACATCAAGCTCATAATACTTATGTACTTTTACTGCAATACTTTAACTACATCGAGCTCATAATACGTATGTACTTTTACTGCAATACTTTAACTACATCAAGCTCATAATACTTATGTACTTTTACTGCAATACTTTAACTACATCAAGCTCATAATACTTTTCATGCAGGACTTTTACTTGTAATGGAGTATTGTTACATTGCTGTATTGGTACTTTTACTGCAGTAAAGGATCTGAGTACTTCTTCCAGCTCTGTGTGTGTGTGATGTGTATGAAGTGTGTTGTTGTGATCCTGTGTTTATGGAACCTGTGATGTTGATCTCGATGGGATTTCCTGTATAAACAAAGATTAATAATAATAATTATTATTATTATGTGTATCAGCAGGAGCTGCAGTGGTCAAACAGCAGGATTTCCACCACAAACACAACACTGACTTCAACTGTTTCCTGGAACTGAAAACCTCGTCAGCTGCTGACCACACTGTTTTATGACCATTATTTTAATTATATTCATGTTTTAAAATATCAATTTCATTTGTTATTTGACTGATTTTAAATTTCACATGTGCATTAGTCTCAATCTGTTTTACTATTTACATTTCTACTGTCTTATTATCTGTGAAGCACTTTGAACTGCACTAACCTGTATGAAGCTATATGAATAAACTTTGATTGATTGATTGATTGATTGACTGACTGATTAGGACATGTCCTCCTCACTTTTCAACATCCTGTTTTGTTGCTTCACTTTTTCAGTTTCAGTTTCATTTCCTCCACAATGTTTTGGGTAAAAATATTGATTAGCTGGTGTTAAAGTGTAATTAGGATATGATATATGATGACATCATTTAAGTCTCAGGTGCCAAATAAACTACGTGACTTTCAGTGTTTGTGCATTAATAATTCAGCACTTTACAGTATTTCTGTTATTAGATCAACATTATAACAAAATATAATTAATCATTATATCATATATGTTACTGTCTGTATTGATAAAAGGTCTATAAATACAGCATTCTGTATGTATACAAATAGCATATAAATCATATTTTATATATATAAATAATGTATGTAAATATTATATAAAAAGAATTATGTCACACATTATGTAAATAAATAATTTATAACAAGTACTATATATATATTTTTTATAAATCATATATATACACAGTATATTATGTATATAAATAGTATATACTGTAAATGTTATCATATATATTATATATTATGTCTATAAACAGTATTCCGATGGGGTGGGGGGACAGATTTGATGTTACACACGCCCCTCTTCTCCCTGTTGACTCTGTGTTTACTCTCTGACACATACAGTCAGCCGGTCTCCTAGCAACCGTCGTCAGGGAAGTTCCCTCCAGTCACATGACCGACAGACTCACCCAGCTCTCCCTGACAGATGTCCGTCCTCGTGGCTCCGTCAACAATGAACTGAGGGTGTTCTGTCAGCTCCTGAAACAGCCAATCAGAGACAGCGTCTGCATTACATCACTGGCCTCAGGATGAGGACGCAGTGAACATATTCACTCCTCACTGCTCACATTCAGACATTCATCTGGATCCTAATGGTGATCATGTTTCCTCCACATGTTGCTGCTTTTCATTTCAGTTTCTGTCTGTTTGTGTTTTATCAGCTTTAAAAAGTAAAATTGTAATTCAGTCATCAGTGTGCTGATTGTTCTCACTGTTAGTGTGTTTACAGTTCACACACACACACACACACACACACACACATAGACTCAGGATGTGTTTGTCCTGAGGGGATGAATGAATCCGGAGGAGGAGAGACTCTGTTGACACACAAACACACAAAGAAAAACTCAACTGTGTCGTTCATGCAGAATACTGCAGCATCTGACTGAACTGCAACTAGAACCTGAACAGTAGAGCTGCAACTAACGATTATTTTCACTAACGATTAATCTGGCAATTATTTCATCAATTAATCAATTAGTTGTTCGGTCCATAAAATGTCAGAAAATGGTGAAAATGTGGATCAGCGTTTCCAAGTCCTCAAATGTCTTGTTTTGTCCACAACACAAATATATTCAGTTTACTGTCATAGAGACTAAAGAAACCAGAAAATATTCACATTTAAGAAGCTGGAATCGATTATCAAAATAATCGGCGATTAATTTAATAGCAAACTAAGTGATGAATCGATTAATCATTGCAGTTCTACTGAACTGTAAGACCCCTGTGAGTCTAAGAGGTTCTTCTGGTGTTTTACAAACTGGGATGTTTGTAAGTAATGCAAGCGTAAACCATGCTAACCATGCTAACCATGCTAAGTGTACAAACGTCCACGTACAAATGTCAGACTGGCTGTAAATCTGAATAATTCACTAAAGTTCCTAAACTGTATTTTTGTAACAATGTTAGTTAAGTTAATGATAATGTTATAAACGCACCCGGACAGCTGACAAAGTCCAGTTTATGACTTGGTCACACCAGAAAGTTCATCTGCACATCTTCATGAAATATTTGGTTGGTTGGTGACATAGTGACTCTGCTTGTTGTGAATTGGACAGTTTCCCCTTTTTGACACTTTGTTGTTCATCACTTCATCCAATAAAGCTTTATTAAAGAGAGGGAAAAGCTCTCTGAGCTAGCTGGCTTGCTAAATGTCAGTTAGCATGTTAGCTCAGCCGCTAAAGGAACAATAAGTTGATGCTGTTTATTTAAAGCTGTATCAGCATCATGACCTCCTGACTGTGTGTAAACTGTGTAGCAACACAGATAATAAGCTACGTTAGCTTCCTCCATTTGGACTCAGCTCTGTTAGGACGGCTCATGATTGGTCAATGGAAGACTTTCCATTTGAGTCTGAGATGTCCTAAACAGGCCACCATACAGAGAAACTCTTTGATTCAGGGAACAACACAAGCTTTCCTCTGGCGCCGCCCTCAAGACAAACTCCAAACTTTTCTCCACTGTAGTGATGATGATGACAGCTTTCTACCAAACAGTCACCGTCTTCCTCTGAACGCTGCATTGATTCAGTGACTTCCCGCCATAAACAGCTGAGGGCCGCACAGGAAGCAGCGCCTGACTCACAACAAGTGTCTCTGAACTGAATCTGTGACAGTCAGCTGGTTTACTCTGAGCACAAAGAAACTCTGTGACAGAGAAACTAGATGTCACCTCTGCTGCTTTATTCTCTGAGTCATCAGAAGTCATGAAACACAATAAATGATAAAGATTTATTTTTCTGAGAGCAGACAGAGCCGAGTCATCCTTAAAAACTGTCTCGACATCGGAGCAGAGTCATCACACCTCTTCCTAACATGCAGCAAGCAAACTCTAGCAGATGGAGCACGAAAAATTGGAGGACCAGGCGGAGCAGAGGGACAGAGCAGACAGAGCAGACAGAGCAGACAGAGCAGACAGAGCAGGCAGAGCAGACAGAGCAGACAGAGCAGACAGAGCAGACAGAGCAGACAGAGCAGGCGAGAAGACAGAGCAGACAGAGCAGGCGAGCAGACAGAGCAGGCGAGAAGACAGAGCAGACAGAGCAGGCGAGCAGACAGAGCAGACAGAGCAGACAGAGCAGACAGAGCAGACAGAGCAGACAGAGCAGGCGAGAAGACAGAGCAGACAGAGCAGGCGAGCAGACAGAGCAGGCGAGCAGACAGAGCAGACAGAGCAGGCGAGCAGATAGCCAACAGAGCAGCTGCTCACTGACAGAGCATCAGGGTGCTCTGGGGGAGAGAGAGCCGGTAAAAACTGTTTCCATGTCGTCGCTGCTACAAACATTTCAGTCAGAAGCAGAAAACTGTTCAGGTTTGATAGAAATAATAAATAACTAGAATAAATCTCAAAGAAACTCAAGATTATATCAACTTCATGGAAGTGAAACTACACAGTTCTGGTTCTCACAATGGGTCTATGTTCTATCAGGGTCTACAGAGTTCTGGTTCTCACCGTGGGTCTCTTCCACTCCACCCCTCTGGTTTTGGCGCTGAAAGGTCCAAGCTCCTTGAAGCCCAGTGAGGTGGGTTCTGCAGGGAACATCGGGTCCTGGAATAAGGATCCGTTCTGCAGGCAGTCCTCCTTCAGGGCCTGGAAGTCCTGGTTCAGGTAGCGCACGGCCTGCTGGACCGAGCCCAGTCCTCCGGCCCGCTGCCGGTCCTTCTGGACCCGCCCAGACACGCCTCCAAACATCCTGACCCACAACAACAGAGACCCTGATCAGCATCAGAACCACAGAACGGACCAATCACAGAGCAGTCCAGGTGTGAGCTCTGGTTTTGTGCTCAGGAACTTCGAGGTTCTCCTTTAACAGAAGAAGTCATGATTACTGCAAAGATATAAAACTTTTATTAGACCAGAGAACGTTCCCAGATTTTACAGTTTGGTTGCATCTAATTTGTCTTTATTTCATCACAGAACCAAGAACCTGACAACAGAACCCTGAGGAACCCTGTAAGGAGGTTTGTGAGTCTCATGGTGAAGATCCACAGAGTTAAATAGAGGAAGATGAGATCAGATTAGAGAGAAGTGATAAACATGCAGAAGTTTGTACCTGTTCTCCGTCCGATAGGCTCGTAGAAAGCTGAGAGGAAACAGAAATCTGGTGAGTTCAGTTTACTGACAACCAGCAGAACAACAACAACAACAACAACAACAACATCCAAACCTAGAAAATCACATTTTACAGCACATTTGATATATATATTTTTTTTTTTAAGAATAGAAAGCCAAGAAACACACGGCATCATATACATTATTTTGAATATACAACAGTCATTAACAAAAGAAATAACACAAACAAGATGCAATGAAGAAAGAAAAAAAGAGACTAAGATCAAGAGTTTGTCCTTGTGCCATTCAGATCATTTATCCAACTAATTAGATTCATTATAGTCTATATGGTAACTCAGAACTGACTGTAGCAGAGAACAGTTGGGTTACAGTACAGCTGATACTGTTTGTATATCTGATCTAAGTGGTTTGACAATCGATCCTTTCCATCATTTATCAAATATGTTTGTATTAAAGTCTGGAGACTTTATTTTTCTTCATGTTTGGATCCAAACCAACAATGAACTGATCACCTAACAGTATTGTGTGTGTATCAAAGCCTGATATATCTTATTCCTCTGTTGTCCAAAAACTATTAAAAACATGTCAGTGAGTCACACCGCTGCACTGGGTTTGTTTACAGCTTCACTAGCAGAACCACATTCCTGCACATGCTCAGTGGTGTCAAATTATGGTCCCATTTAAATTAAATTTGACGATAAAGCAGGGTATGCTTTAGGGCGTGGCTACATTGTGATTGACAAAAATCGCTACCACGGTAACAACATTGATTAGGTAACATATCCATGGTGTAACCCCAGACTCAGAGTGTAGGTGTAGCTGTCACTATTTCAGTGTGTTTTCAGTTCATGAAAGTTAATTTTAACATTTTGGTCACCTAAAAAAGTTTGGTTGTACTAAAAGAGCCTCTAAAGAGTCAGATGTTCAGTTTTTCTGGTAAGTACATTTTGTTTTAATGGTTTTAAGACTGTTTTTCACTAGCGAAAATTAGCATTAATATTAGCATTATCATAGTTAACCATAAACTGTAAATGCACCATGCTTACCAAGCTAACAGCTAGGAACTAGCATTAGGGTCAGCCCCACCCTCTCGTTCAAATATGGTCACTTCTAGCTCCAAAAATCCAAGATGGCAACGATCAAAAAACAAACTCGAGGCTTCAGAACGGGAGTCCACAAACCAACGGGATTACGTCACAGTGGCTACGTCTATTATTTTTATACAGTCTGTGGTTAGTAGATCAGTTCATTGTTGATTTGGATCCAAACATGAAAAATATATAAAATCACCAAACATATCCTTAAAGTCTCAAAGCAAATTTTAATTTCTCATCACATTAAACCAGTCTGATAATGTGGGTGGTCTTTGAACTAACCATTTTTATAACTCCAACTCTATTACTAACTATTTACTGGAAACCAGCATTAATCTAAACATGTATTCATCATTTATTCAGAACTGCAGAGACACAAGTAACATTAGCAACACCGCCAGAGGAAAACACTTTACAGCCCCATCTTCAGATCAATGAGACAGACTGACAGCAGCTGAGCTGACTCAGCACTCTGAGAGCTCCATCAGACTGGGATCAGACAGGGATCAGACTGGTTTTATTCCAGTAACAGTTCTGGGGAAACAGCTTCTAGCAGCAGGATGCAGTTTGTAAATGAGAATGAACATATGAATTAAATTATTATCTTCATTGTAAATAATCACAATGTAACATACATGTTTTAGTTTTTCATTCTGTGAGAAACAATCTCACCTCAAGGCCCATTTAGTAGCTGTTTCTTGAGCTTTCACATAATATCACATGATCTTCATCAGCAGATGGAGTTTTCCTAATTGTCATGGAAATGAAGTTGTTTTTTCCTGAACACTTTAAGGGAACTGAGAAACCTAAAGCTACTAAATGGACCCTGAGGTGAGATTGTTTTGTTTCCAACTGAAGAATGAACTTTTAAACTGACTGCGTGTTTGTCTCGTTGGATTGAAGTGACTGTTTTTATTTCTGCATCTGTTGCTGCGACATTTCAGCTCTTTGATTTATTTTGCTCTATTAACACTGTGTCACATTTTACTGTAATTATAAGAAACATTAAAGAGACTGAAGCAGACCTACAAGTGCCAATAAATATGTTATATTATAATATATAATAAAGAAGATAATAGACTGAAAAATCTCTGCGTCAGTCAGTAGATGATCTGTTACAGATACTACAGGAGATAGTCGCTGCGATTTAACTGCCTGATAAAGAAACTATGATACAAATGCTGAAATGAAGTAAAACTAGTTTTTTATAGTGCTGAAATTTGTCTGACTGAAATGAATCTGTTTCCATTTTCAGAGTTGATTTATTGTTTCAGTCAATTTTACAGAAAAAATAGCACAAAGATTTTCTTCTTACAGCTTTAAAACTGACATGAAGCACAGATTTGTTCGATAGTAACTTGATGTTATAGGTCTGAAATCTCCTCATGTTTTACTGATCATGTCATAAGAATTTTCCTGGAAAGAAAGATGCTATTTGGTAGTAATTAGATTCAGCTGTTACACTCCCAGTTAATTAGTTCCAGTTAATTGCTTGTGTGTAGAAGGAACTAAAGTTTACAATCATAAATGAATATTACTCAGGTCTAAACTGAGCAGTTCTTAATTATTACCTGATTAAATATTTTTTTCCCAGGAAATTAATAAGAAATCATGGACCCATAAAATAAATCATAAACCTAAAATCTTATGATGGACATTTTTTATTTTAGGGAATCTGTGAATCTACTGTGATCAATAAATACAATATAATAACAATGAATGACGATGATTTACGATGATTTAGTGATGAATTATTTAATGATCACACTGTGACGCTGCAGGAGGAGCTCTCTGATTGGAGGATAAACAGGATGAAAACAGCTGATCTGACTCAAGTGTGACTGCGGCCTCAAACATCAGATTTCTTTGTTCCGGATAAACTTTACTGATTTATATTCATCGCATCAGACAACAAAACAAAAATCATCATCATCATCATCATCATCATCATCATCATCACAGACTCACCGGGTGTGTCGGTCAGTCCGCCTCAGAGTCCCGCTGCAGCCTCTGGATGCTGCAGTACTGTAGTACTCTGTGCAGTAGTACTGTGCTGTACTGTGTGCTGGTGTTGATGCTGTGTTGCAGTACGGGCCCCGCCCGGCGGGAGGGGCGGGGCTACACATCACCACAACAACACGAGAGACGAAACACCGTCAGCTGACACACATCACATCCGGTCCGTCAGTCACAGAGAACCTGCTGCTTTCTCTTCATTTGTTCTCTTAGTTTGTTTTCATTTATTCTGTCAGAACTTTTCATTCACAAAAATCAGCTGTAACTCCACGCCATACGGTGACGTCACCACGTTGCTCAACTGGATTAAAATCCCACCTGGACACTAAAATACTGCACAGACTCTAAAACTGTGAAAACCAGAGATTAGATTTGTAATTTATTATGTTTATTGTTGTCTTATTACTGTTGCTGAATGATAAACCTGTTTGTTGTAAATTCCATTTTGTAAATAAAGTTTTAAAAAAGTTTTAAATATGCTGCTTCACAGGATTTTTAAGGGAGACTCTGACATAATGTCAACAAATATGGTGTCAAAACAGCTAACTCACTGAATCCATGACAACGACCGGTTTTCATAGCCCAAAGCATTATGGGAACTGTAGTTCCAAAACTGAGAGCGTGATTATCCCCCAAACACACAGGAAGAAAAAATAATAACAGGAGAGAGAATCCATGAATATGAACCTTTTTCAGCCTTTTTCTGACATCACTAATGATCAGAATCTGATATTCCTGAACTCTGACTTTCTCCTCGATCACTGATAAACACACATCTGTCCTGAGCTGAAAACCTGCGCACACAGACACAAAACACACAGGCCACATCCACACTAATACATTTTCATTTTATAACAGCGTTTTAAAAAGAAAACCATCTCAGTCCGCACCAAGCGGGTAGCTACTGCCTTAAACCTGCATTCTCTCTAATGGCCAGCAAGGGGCGACTCCACTGGCTCCAAAGAGAAGTCCGACTGTATGGAAGTCTGTGAGAAAATGAGCCTACTTCTCACTTGATTTATTAGCTCGCTAAACACTTTCCTGATGAGTTTATGGTCTCAATCACTAGTTTAAAGTCTTTTTCAATACAGCATGATGTTCATTTAGTAAATTATAGTCTGACTGATATGTGATAAAAGAAGCACCGTGCCAGAGTGCCACGCCACAGTGCATGGCCGTGAAGTCAGGTAAAATCGGACAAATACAGTCTTACATCTTGGGCTCTTTAAATATTAGCAGCCAATCACCAAACATGTTATTGCATTGTTGTTACAAATGTCCTTTACATGAAACAATCATTTTGATTGGTCTGAGATAAGATTCATAAAATCACTAGTTAAACCATGCAGCATGTTGACTTTCTCTTTTTGGTAATAAGAGCACTGCAGCTACAACAATGAGGGTGTAACACCAAAAATGGTTGTAGGATGTTGCATTTTATTAATTGCTTTTACTTATAATCAAAATATTTTCATGAGAAAGGGTTTTGAGTGACTACCTAATGCATTCAGATAAAATGGGACATTTTTCTGAAGTGAAACCGGCATGTTTCTAGGCTACCAGGTGCCATAAAATCATGAGTTACTGTGCTATTGTGTGCCACGCTGTCGTATTACAGCTGACAGAACAATTCTATTTCATGTTTGTTTGTTTTTTAAATGGTTAAATTTATCAGTGCAGTCATTAATTCATTTAATCATTAATGTAACCGAACTAGTCATTAAAAAATACTGAATATTGTAGGCTAATCATAGGAGACCATAGCCTACAATTTTCAATCGGCAGATTTTCACATCATCCTATTTGAAAACAACCATCAGTGACTGTCCCATTTTACCTCACCAGCTGTCCCATTTTACCTCACCAGTTGTCCCATGTTACCTCACCAGCTGTCCCATTTTACCTCACCAGCTGTCCCATTTTACCTCACCAGCTCTCCCATTTTAGCTCACCAGCCTCCCATTTTACCTCACCAGCTGTCCCATTTTAGCTCACCAGCCTCCCATTTTAGCTCACCAGCCTCCCATTTTACCTCACCAGCTGTCCCATTTTAGCTCACCAGTTGTCCCATTTTACCTCACCAGCTGTCCCATTTTACTTCACCAGCTGTCCCATTTTTGCTCACCAGCCTCCCATTTTACCTCACCAGCTGTCCCATTTTAGCTCACCAGCCTCCCATTTTAGCTCACCAGCTGTCCCATTTTAGCTCACCAGCTGTCCCATTTTAGCTCACCAGCCTCCCATTTTAGCTCACCAGCTGTCCCATTTTACCTCACCAGCTGTCCCATTTTACCTCACCAGCTGTCCCATTTTACCTCACCAGCTGTCCCATTTTACTTCACCAGCTGTCCCATTTTACCTCACCAGCTGTCCCATTTTAGCTCACCAGCTGTCCCATTTTACCTCACCAGCTGTCCCATTTTAGCTCACCAGCCTCCCATTTTACCTCACCAGCTGTCCCATTTTAGCTTACCAGCTGTCCCATTTTACCTCACCAGCTGTCCCATTTTACCTCACCAGCTGTCCCATTTTAGCTCACCAGCTGTCCCATTTTAGCTCACCAGCTGTCCCATTTTACTTCACCAGCTGTCCCATTTTACCTCACCAGCCTCCCATTTTACCTCACCAGCTGTCCCATTTTAGCTCACCAGCCTCCCATGTTACCTCACCAGCTGTCCCATTTTACCTCACCAGCTGTCCCATTTTAGCTCACCAGCCTCCCATTTTAGCTCACCAGCTGTCCCATTTTACCTCACCAGCTGTCCCATTTTACCTCACCAGCTGTCCCATTTTAGCTCACCAGCCTCCCATTTTACCTCACCAGCTGTCCCATTTTAGCTCACCAGCCTCCCATTTTACCTCACCAGCTGTCCCATTTTACCTCACCAGCTGTCCCATTTTAGCTCACCAGCTGTCCCATTTTAGCTCACCAGCTGTCCCATTTTAGCTCACCAGCCTCCCATTTTAGCTCACCAGCTGTCCCATTTTACCTCACCAGCTGTCCCATTTTACCTCACCAGCTGTCCCATTTTACCTCACCAGCTGTCCCATTTTACTTCACCAGCTGTCCCATTTTACCTCACCAGCTGTCCCATTTTAGCTCACCAGCTGTCCCATTTTACCTCACCAGCTGTCCCATTTTAGCTCACCAGCCTCCCATTTTACCTCACCAGCTGTCCCATATTAGCTTACCAGCTGTCCCATTTTACCTCACCAGCTGTCCCATTTTACCTCACCAGCTGTCCCATTTTACTTCACCAGCTGTCCCATTTTACCTCACCAGCCTCCCATTTTACCTCACCAGCTGTCCCATTTTAGCTCACCAGCCTCCCATGTTACCTCACCAGCTGTCCCATTTTACCTCACCAGCTGTCCCATTTTAGCTCACCAGCCTCCCATTTTAGCTCACCAGCTGTCCCATTTTACCTCACCAGCTGTCCCATTTTACCTCACCAGCTGTCCCATTTTAGCTCACCAGCCTCCCATTTTACCTCACCAGCTGTCCCATTTTAGCTCACCAGCCTCCCATTTTACCTCACCAGCTGTCCCATTTTACCTCACCAGCCATCCCATTTTACCTCACCAGCTGTCCCATTTTAGCTCACCAGCTGTCCCATTTTAGCTCACCAGCTGTCCCATTTTACCTCACCAGCTGTCCCATTTTAGCTCACCAGCCTCCCATTTTAGCTCACCAGCTGTCCCATGTTAGCTCACCAGCTGTCCCATTTTACCTCACCAGCTGTCCCATTTTACCTCACCAGCTGTCCCATTTTAGCTCACCAGCTGTCCCATTTTACCTCACCAGCTGTCCCATTTTACCTCACCAGCTGTCCCATGTTACCTCACCAGCTGTCCCATTTTACCTCACCAGCTGTCCCATTTTACCCCACCAGCTGTCCCATTTTACTTCACCAGCTGTCCCATTTTACCTCACCAGCTGTCCCATGTTACCTCACCAGCTGTCCCATTTTACCTCACCAGCTGTGTCTCGAGTTACCTGACTTCACCCCTCCTGAAAACAACACCAGGCTGCTGCAGTATAACCACACACACCTCTACACACATCAGACTGGTCAGTTATAACTTGATATTCTACTTTTATGAAGGAGACGTCGGGTTAGCAGCTAATCAGCATCTTTTCCAACTTTCTTTTTAGCAAAAGCAGCGTCTCGTGTTTTATCCTTGAAACACATTGCAGTGCAAACGCTGTTGTGTAACATTAATTACTAAACTATGTGACTGTGTACGAGGTGAGATACATGAGAATTATGGCTGAAATAGCATCGTCTGATAAACCAAATCTATTTCTTTATTTTTATTTCTAGCGTTATTTTATTAACTAACTGCTCCATCTGTTTTTGGCTGCAGATTTGAGGTGATGTGTGTTCATGTCGTGACGCTCTGAACCGTCCAGACATTTCCTAAAGAAAAGCTTCTGTTTGCTGAGCTGTCGTCATCACGTTTAACTGTGATTGGCTCAGCTGTTTCAGAGCTATGAGAGCAGTGATGTGACTGGCTGAGAGAGTATTTATTAATCACCACACCTGCTGATCTATATTCACCTTCACTCAGCCCTTTGGCACGATGCTGCTGCACATACATGAACTAAAACAGCAGTTGTGCATGGAGACGCGCACACGGTCCGTGGCATTTATTATTCAAATTTAGACTGAAGGTGTAAAATATTAAACTGAGGGTGCAACACATGCTTTTGCACCTTTGTAGAACCGGGCCTGTCTGCGTCATCGTTTTCAAAAGTGTCTGTTTCTGCCCGTCCAGTAAACACTAACCAGCAAACTGCACAACTTTTACTGAGAAAACTGCAGTTTTTTAGTTTTTGATAAACTGATGGATCAAAAAACACTCAATGATTTCAGGAGATCAGATGTTCCAGATGTTTCAGTTTCATCTCTGTTCATCTCTATCTGACGATGTAAAAAGGGGGTGTGATGTCATGATTGACAGCGGGATGGCTGAGGGGGTGTGTCCCGCGGGACGCCCGACTCTACTGTGCAGACTCTGGCTCCAAATTACATCACACAAGCAAGATGGCCGCTCCAGAAAGGAGATATTTTGGCTTCACTTTTGCACAGTGACAAGAACAACAACCAACTGAAGGAACAAGAAACATGTTTCTGAGTGGAGACTTTAAATCTGATTGAAGCACAAAACATAAACACACGTCACCAGCCTGTTAACGTGTGGACAAGTTTATTGGATTCATTTACATGGACTCAGTCGGGTAGTGTAGAGAATAATAAAGAAGCCTCACATATAGAACATTAGTGACAGGAGGAGAAGCTGCGGCTGTAAACAGGAAGATGGCGTGCTGCAGTGACACTGAGGCTCGGGTGGCGGCGGCTCAGATCATGGCAAAGTTTAACCACTGCAGGAAGAGACAGAGAAACATGACCATGAACACACCTGAACTGTTCGTTAAGTTCAGTCACATTTCTCAGGTGTGTCTGTTCTCACCTGGGTGAAGTCGAGCTCAATGGAGCCGCTGTCATGAGCGTCGAGCTTCTTGAAGATCTCTGAGGAGGAAGATGGATCACATGTCAGTGTTTGTCACATTTGACAGCAGTGAAGTCTGTCAGCTGAACGCTACAGAGCCACAAAGGGCCGGGCGATATTTCCATTTAATTAGTTTTTTAAATCGAGTTATTACAACGTGTGCAAAAATAATACTTTTAGTCATCAATAACATGGATGACAGCTTATACATTAGCTGACTGCAGCGGTGAAAAGTAACTAAGTACCTTAACTAAAGTACTGTACTTAAGTACATTTTGAGGTACTTGTACTTTACTTGAGTATTTCCATGTGATGCTACTTTATACTTCCACTCCACTACATTTCAGAGGGAAATATTGTACTTTCTACTCCACTACATTTATTTGACAGCTTTAGTTACTTTTCAGATGAAGATTTGACACAATGGATAATATAACAAGCTTTTAAAATACAACACATTGTTAAAGATGAAACCAGTGGTTTCCAACCTTTTTGGCTTTTGACGTCTTACAAAAAGCAGTGTGTAGTCGGGGTCACATTTCAGATGTCTATGAGTTGTTAACAGCTCCACCAAATAGTGATTTTTCCCTCTAAACTTCTCACATGGTTTCATTTCAATAAATGTTCAAATGATCCAATATTTCAGCAAAAATCAAAGATTAGAGAAAAAGTCCAAAAAGTGAAAACAGATTTGTGTATCAGAACTTTGTTTTTTCTTCTTTCCTCTCCCATTAATCATCTCACGACCCCTCAGATTTATCTGCTGACCCTTTGGAGGGGCCCCACCCCTAGGTTGGGAACCACTGGACTAAACTAGCTAACTGTATATAAAGTAGTTGAAACTAGCTCCACCTCCAGCAGCTACAACAGTAACATGCTGCTTACACACTGATGCTTCAGTATTAATAATCTAATGATGTCATATATAATAATATATCAGTCAGAGGGACCAAACCACTACTTTTACTGCAATACTTTAACTACATCAAGCTCATAATACTTATGTACTTTTACTGCAATACTTTAACTACATCAAGCTCATAATACTTATGTACTTTTACTGCAATACTTTAACTACATCAAGCTCATAATACTTATGTACTTTTACTGCAATACTTTAACTACATCAAGCTCATAATACTTATGTACTTTTACTGCAATACTTTAACTACATCGAGCTCATAATACTTATGTACTTTTACTGCAATACTTTAACTACATCGAGCTCATAATACTTATGTACTTTTACTGCAATACTTTAACTACATCGAGCTCATAATACTTATGTACTTTTACTGCAATACTTTAACTACATCGAGCTCATAATACTTATGTACTTTTACTGCAATACTTTAACTACATCGAGCTCATAATACTTATG
The DNA here is from genome assembly GCA_038419695.1 of Scomberomorus guttatus. Lineage (NCBI taxonomy): Eukaryota > Metazoa > Chordata > Actinopteri > Scombriformes > Scombridae > Scomberomorus > Scomberomorus guttatus. The sequence continues at coordinate 512,767 of CM076447.1, read as the reverse complement.
TACTTTTACCGTAGTAAAGGGTCTGAGTACTTCCAGCTGTGTGTGGGCGGACTGAAGCTGTCAGGCATTAAAACGTCTCTAAAGATTTACTTTGAGAAAATAAGTTTCACAAATGGAACTGAAGTCATGTTTTATGGGATCTTTTAGAAATGTTAATGAAATGCTGCTTCAACAACTTAGTGACAAAATAACATTTCACCTTTTGAAGAAGCCAATCAGAATTGCCTCCCAGTGTGATGTCATAACTTAACAAAAACTAATTAAAATTCCAACATGTAAATTTACTTTAAAACCCAAACTAGGAACTTTTTGAAAAAATGTCTCATTATTTGTCACAAAAATAGAACAAACCTCCACGAATAATCAGGTTTTTCCCCATAATTCATCCTGACAGATTTGTAAACTTTGTAAACTCCACTAGAGTTTAAATAAAGTTCTGTGGGTTTGAACACAGTCTGGCTGCACATTATGATCGGGACTGAAGAGGTTAAAGTCTGTTTTAGCAGCAGGACTCAGACCACTTCTTTAGGAAGATTCAACATCAAAACCACCGTCGATTAATTGATTATTAAATCAACACTAGGTTAATCAATTAAATTAAATCAATGTTTTATATCATTGTAAACTGCATATGATTGTGTTTTGGACAGTTGTTTGAGAAAAAGAAGACGTCACCACTCTGAGAAACTGTGATGGACGTTTGTCTATTTTTTGACATTTTATAAACTAAAGGATCAATAAAAAACAAGTAAGTAAAAGTAATTGATTGTGTAAATATTTGTTAATTACTGTTCAAAATATAATACATAGAAAAAATCAGTCAGTATTTGACTTAACGATAAATAATAAATTCTATATTTAGTGACCAGAGGACACAAGAAAAAAAAACAACGTTAATGAAAAGCTTAAAGTCAGGAGAAGTTCTGGAGACACCTTTAAAGGAATAGTTCAACGTTTTTGGAAAATACTTTAATTCTCTTTCTTTCAGAGAGCGAGATGTTCAGATGTTCAGTCTCATGGCAGAGCTGGAGTCATGTAGTTAGCCTAGCTTAGCATAGCAAGACTGGAAGCAGGAAACTTCACTGACCGTGAGTAACAGTTTTTTACTCTCTGAAAGACAGCAAATAAAAGAGTATTTCCCAACATGCTGAACTGTTCTTTTAAGCTCAGTGCTTTGGAAACAGAAAACATTTACATTGACACATTAGCTTTCTAAAGTTAGCCATCAGAGAAATGAGCGGTGGACTCACTGAACATCATCTCCAGCCTCATCAGACACGCCACGAAGTTGTCGAAGTCGATGGTCATGTCCGGGTCGGAGTATCGAGCCACCAGCAACTGGTAGATGGTGTTGTTGAGAGTGAAACCTGCAGGACGACAGGAGGAGTCACTGAGGAGAAGAAACCAGACCGCCGACATGCTAATAACATGCTAACAACATGCTAATACAGACACATCTGAAAACATCTTATGCTGATGTTGTCCAACATTAGCTTTGCTGATGTTGGACAACACGTCGTATGAACTACAGCAGCAGTCAAAAGTTTGGACACACCTGCTGATTCAAGGGTTTTTCTACACTGTTCTACACTGTATTTTCTACAGTGTAGAACAATACTGAGGACATTAAAACTATAAAATAACACATTTGGAATCATCTAATAAACAAAAAATCTCACAAAGTTGGTTCAGATATTGCCAATAGTGTGCAAAGCTGCCATCAAGGCAAACAGTGGCTACTTTAAGGAATCTAAAATTTGAAAGATTATTTTATAGTTTTGATGTCTTCAGTTTTGTTCTACAATGTAGAAAAAGGTAAAAATAAAGAAAAACCTTTGAATGAGAAGCTGTGTCCAAACTAGCTGTGGTTAGCCATGGTTAGCCATGGTTAGCTGTGGTTAGCCGTGGTTAGCTGTGGTTAGCTATTGTTAGCCGTGGTTAGAGTAAAACAACCGATATGAAAACATGAAGCGTGGACAGAAAATTGATGTTTCCAGATTTATCAACATTAGCTTGAACACACAGCGCTGCTCAAGCTAGGACTATTATTACTGCTGCTGCTCATATTTAGTTTTCCAGTCGGTTATCCGGAGATCAGCACTGAATGATCAGGTTCTGTGTAGGTATCAGACTTAGTTTGGACCAAGCAGCAGCCTCCGGGGCTGAAAAATGAAGCCAATGCAGAAGTGCCAAAAACTGCAGTTCCTCGAATGGCCAATTGAGGCTGGCTCCAAAAGTGAGTTAGTCCCCATAGACCCAACTTGAAATGCCAGACTTTACTTAAATATGTCTTTATCTCAGGATAAGAGCTCATGTACTTCCTGTTTCCTCCTCAAAGAGACCAAACTGAAGGACAAACACAGTGTGACTGATTCATTCTGACAGCAGAGATCATCAATCAATCAATCAATTAATCAATCAATCAATCAAGTGCATAAGATCAGAGTTCAGTATCTAGAGGTTGATATCTTGGGGTAATGCTATAAAACATAATTTATTATCTCTATCTATCTATCTGAAAAATGCCATAATTATTGTGAAATAAGACAACTGTTAGTGATCTCCAGATATTGAGATAATTAAATCGTATGAACACAAAAACAATATTTTTATCTCAAGAGAATGAGATAATGTGTCACATTACATAAATTATGTGAAGTGAGTTAAATCTTCAGATACCAAACTTTTACCCTGCATTTGATTGAATATGAGGAACACAAAAACATGTTTTAACCTACAAATTGAAGAATAATTCAGTGATCATTTTACCTTCAGATAACGAGATCAATGATCTGATCCCCAGATAAACAGATGTTGATCAAACACATCTGCTCTCATCAGAGAGTGTCAAGAAAAAAGTTTAAAGTTTTCAGGCTGAGCAGTTTGACTGTGTCACAGATAGAAATACTGTAAAGGTTTCATTTTTCACCTTTTAGGTAGTTTGTCAAAGGTTAGAAAATAAACTTTATTTAGACTGTTGAGAAAACAACAAGGTCCATTTAGTAGCTGTTCTGGAGCTTTTGATCTGATTTATTATACGATCGTTTGTTTTCTCAAATGTTTCAAAAGTCAAGAATAAACTTTGAACTTCAGCTTTATTTAGGTTATTTATAGTTAATTTATAATTCATATTTTGGCGATCACAGCGATCACATTTTCAGTCTCCAGAGAGTAGTTCTTTGACTTTGTACTGAAGTTCTTTGAGAAATTTATAATGTAGTACAAAGTCCAGAGGTTGTGATATGTAGCACAACAAGGTAGCAAAGCTGTAAACAGAACCACGTTCCTGCAAATGCTCAGTGGCGTCTGCCTTACACAGAACTACTCTCCAGAGACTGAAAATATGATGCTGTTATTAGTATTTGAAGCCGTTTCTAAACAAACTGACATGACCAAACTCTTCATGATGAAGGAACATGTGACCCAGTGTCCCCAGTGTCAAACCCATTGTTGGTTTGGATCCAAACATGAGATTTGTTGACAAAAAGAAAAATATAGAAATTCACCAGACTTTAAGTCTAAGCATAACAAATCACATGAATTCCACTACAGTCTGAGAGAGTAGTTTGTGCTACTCTGATAAGCTAGGCTAATTAGCTTTTAGCATGACTAGTATCTGTTTTTGTTCACCATGATTGGATTTAGCTACTGTCTTATTTATGTGGAATAACGTGCTGACGTGCTACGGTAAGCGTATTGTGTCACTTCCGGTTGTTGACTGTGTTTACCGATAATGTTTTGCTGCCCTCAGCTTAGCTAAATTTTGCTTTATTCTTCATCACTGTGGATAAAATACCTGCAGTATATTTAAACGTACGCTAGTTCTGCACAAGCACTCCTAGCTCTCTCCTTCTTTTAGCGACTTCTCTTGCTAAATCCATAGTAGTTAGTTGTTTTAGCTCTGCTGTTTTAGCTTAGCAGCTAACATAGCTAAGCAGTTAACGATGGCTTCTCTCTCTCCCTCCCACTCTCCCGCTCTCTCTTGCTCGGTGTGTCATATGTTTAGCTATTCCTCCGCCTCCTTTAGTGACATTAGTACATGTAATAAATGTAGTTTATTTGCAGTGGTGGAGGCGAGGCTTAGTGAATTGGAGGCGAGGCTCCGCACCATGGAAAACAAATCAGTAACTATTGTTAGCCAGCCCCCAGTAGCCGGTGCGGGCCGACCTAGCATAGCTCCTAGCATAGCTCCTACTCCCCCGGTGGTTCCCGAGCAGCCGTGAAGCCAGGACGGCTGGGTGACTGTCTGAAGGAAGCATAGTCCTAAGCAGAAGCCCGCGGTTCACCTCCAACCAGTTCACGTTTCAAACAGGTTCTCCCCACTCAGTGACACACCCACTGAGAAACCAACTCTGGTTATTGGCAGCTCCATAGTGAGAAACGTGAAGTTAGCGACACCAGCGACCATAGTCAAATGCATTCCTGGGGCCAGAGCGGGCGACATAGAATCTAATTTAAAACTGCTGGCTAAAGATAATCGTAAATATGGTAAGATTGTTATCCATGTCGGCGTTAATGACTGTCGATTACGCCAATCGGAGGTCACCAAAATTAATGTTGAGTTGGTGTGTACATATGCAAAGACTATGTTGGACTATGTTCTGACCAGTGATGACATGTATAGCCGCATGTCATCATTCAACCGCTGGTTGTCGAGGTGGTGTCCAGAAAACGATGTGGGCTTCATAGACAATTGGCGGACTTTTTGGGGAAGACCTGGTCTGATTAGGAGAGACGGCATACATCCCACTTTGGATGGAGCAGCTCTCATATCTAGAAATATGGCTGAGTTTATTAGACCAAAACCATGACAACCCAGAGTTGAGACCAGGAGGCAGAGCTGCAGTCCTACACACTTCTCTGCGCTTCCATTAGAGCAGTTACCCACCCAATACTACATAGAAACGGTGTCTGTCCCCCGACCTCTCAAATCATTTAAATCAATTAACTCTAAAGTAAACAGAAGAGGATTCTTTCATAAAAATCTAATAGAAATTAACACCACCAATGTCACAGTGCAACAAAATAGGAGAATTAAATGTGGACTCTTAAACATTAGATCTCTGTCTTCTAAAGCTGTATTAGTAAACGACCTAATCTCAGATTATCATATTGATCTATTTTGTCTTACTGAAACCTGGCTGTGTCATGAAGAATATGTTAGCCTAAACGAATCCACTCCTCCAAGTCATATTAATACTCACATTCCTCGAGACACCGGCCGAGGAGGTGGAGCTGCAGCCATTTTTAACTCAAGCCTAATAATCAACCCTCGACCTAAACTTAATTATAACTCATTCGAAAGCCTCGTTCTTAGTCTTTCACACCCAACCTGGAAAACTTTACAGCCAATTCTATTTGTTATAGTGTACCGCCCTCCTGGCCCGTACTCTGAATTTTTATCCGAATTTTCAGAGTTTTTAATCAAACTTAGTCCTTTGTACAGATAAAGTAATTATAGTAGGAGACTTTAATATCCATGTGGACGTCGATACTGATAGTCTTAGCACTGCGTTTATCTCATTATTAGACTCAATTGGCTTCTCTCAGAGTGTAAATAAACCTACGCACTGTCTTAACCACACCCTCCACCTTGTTCTGACTTATGGCATTGAAATTGAACATTTAATAGTTTTTCCACAAAATCCTATTTTATCTGACCATTACTTAATAACTTTTGAATTCCTATTAATAGACTACACGCCATTAGACAAAAACATCTTTACTAGATGTCTTTCTGATAGTGCTGTAGCTAAATTCAAAGAAGCGATCCCACTAGTACTAAATTCAGTGCCATGTCTCAATACTACAAAGGAGTCTTATGCTAACTTTAGTTCCTCTGAAACTGATAATCTTGTTGATAGTACCGCAGGCTCACTGCGAACAACACTCGACTCTATCGCTCCTTTAAAAAGGAAGATAATAAAACATAAGAAGCTAGCTCCATGGTATAACTCCCAAACCCGTAAATTAAAGCAAACATCGCGAAATTTTGAAAGGATTTGGCGTTCCACCAAACTGTAAATCTCGTTTAGTCTGGCAAGATAGTCTTAAAACATATAGGAAGGCCCTCTGTAATGCCAGAGCTGCCTATTACTCATCATTAATAGAGGAGAATAAAAACAGCCCTCGGTTCCTTTTCAGCACTTTGGCCAGACTGACAAAGAGTCATAACTCTATTGATCCATGTATTCCTATAGCTCTCAGTAGTAATGACTTTATGAGCTTCTTTAATGACAAAATTCTAACTATTAGAGACAAAATTCATCACCTCAACAGGCACTGATTCACCCTCCAATTCAGGAACCTTAGAAACAGCTGCTAAACCCGATATATATTTAGACTGTTTCTCTCCAATCGACCTTCGTGAATTAATTTCAATGATTTCGTCCTCTAAACCTTCATCCTGTCTCTTGGACCCCGTCCCAACTAGGCTGCTTAAGGAAGTCTTACCCTTAGTTAGCACTTCTTTACTAGATATGATCAGTCTGTCTTTAGTAACAGGCTATGTACCACAGTCCTTTAAAGTAGCTGTAATTAAACCTCTTCTTAAGAAGCCTACACTGGATTCAGCTGTTTTAGCCAACTACAGACCTATATCTAACCTTCCCTTTCTCTCTAAGATCCTCGAGAAAGCAGTTGCCAATCAGTTATGTGACTTTCTACATAACAATAGTTTATTTGAGGATTTTCAGTCAGGATTTAGAGCATCATAGCACAGAGACAGCATTGGTGAAAGTTACAAATGACCTCCTAACTGCATCGGACAAAGGACTTCTCTCTGTACTTGTCTTGTTAGATCTTAGTGCTGCATTCGACACCATTGACCATCACATCCTGTTACAGAGACTGGAACATTTAATTGGTATTAGAGGAACTGCATTAAGCTGGTTTAAATCCTATTTTTCAGATCGACTTCAGTTTGTACACGTTAACGATGAATCCTCCATCCACGCAAAAGTTAGACACGGAGTTCCACAAGGTTCTGTGCTTGGACCAATACTGTTCACCTTATATATGATTCCTTTAGGTAATATTATTCGGAAACACTCCATAAATTTTCATTGCTACGCTGATGATACCCAATTATATTTATCAATGAAGCCAGATGAATTAAATCAGTTAACTAAACTTCAAGTGTGCCTTAAGGACATAAAGACCTGGATGACCGCCAATTTTCTGCTACTGAACTCAGACAAAACTGAAGTTATTGTGTTTGGCCCTCAACACCTTAGAAACACGTTATCTAATGACATAGCTACTCTGGATGGCATTACCTTGGCCTCCAGCTCCACATTAAGGAATCTGGGAGTTATCTTTGACCAGGATATGTCCTTCAGCCATCATATAAAACAAATTTCAAGGACTGCTTTTTTTCACCTACGTAATATAGCAAAAATCAGGCACATCCTGCCTCAAAAAGATGCAGAAAAACTAGTCCATGCATTTGTTACTTCTAGGTTGGATTATTGTAATTCTTTACTGTCAGGCTGCCCTAACAAGACCCTAAAGACTCTCCAGCTGGTCCAGAATGCAGCTGCATGTGTACTAACAAAAACTAGGAAAAGAGATCATATTTCTCCTATTTTAGCTTCGCTACATTGGCTTCCTGTAAAATCCAGAATAGAATTTAAAATACTTCTCCTTACTTATAAAGCTCTTAATGGTCAGGGGCCATTATATCTTAAAGAGCTCTTAGTACCTTATTACCCCACTAGAGCACTGCGCTCCCAAAATGCAGCTTACTTGTGGTTCCTAGAATAACTAAAAGTAGAATGGGAGGCAGAGCCTTCAGCTATCAGGCTCCTCTCCTGTGGAACCATCTTCCAGATTCAGTCCGGGGGGCAGACACCCTCTTAAAGGCTTAAAACTTTCCTTTTTGAAAAAGCTTATAGTTAGTTATGCTGCTATAGGACTAGACTGCCGGGGGACTTCCCATGATGCACTGAGCTCCTCGCTCCTCCTCCTCCTCTCCATTTGTATGCTTTCATGTACCTTTAATGCATGTTACTAACTTGACTTCTTCCCCGGAGTCTCTGTGCTCTCTCGTCTCACAGGAAGATCCAGTGCCTGAACGGTGGGTCATGGCCGTGAGGACTGTGGCGTGGTCCTGTGGATGTCCTGCTTCCATTTCTGCTACTGCTATTATTGCTATTATTATTATAAAGTCATAGCTCTACTTACATTACTGTTGTTATGGTTATTGTTGTTGTTGTTATTATACTTCTCTGTGTCTCTCCCCACCCCACACCCCTCTCCCCTTCCCCCGTCCCCCTCCCTCCTTCTTTCTCTGTAAACCCAACCGGTCAAGGCAGACCGGTTTAACATGTTTTCATTGAAATTATACATTTATAGAGTGTGATCATGTATGTTGAACAAACCACATATGTTACTGTATTTTGGCTTTGTAGGACGGAACTGGTACCTCTAATGCTAACACAGCTAACAATGCTAACACTGCTAATAGTGGTAACACAGCTAACAGTGCTAACAGTGCTGCTATTGAACATATGTGTTCCCCCAGCAGGACATACCCTGGACATCAGTGTACTGACAGTAAAGTGGAGGTGGAGTGTGTCCAGCAGCAGCAGCACAGTTAGAAACACAAACAAACATTCATTTTAACACAGAAGGAAAAATACACAGAATTAATGACACAGAGAGGAGGAAGAAGAAGAGGAAGGAGGAGGAGAAGAAGAAGAAGATATGTTAGTGAGCAGGAGTGACATAAAAGATCCTCGACAGGAGACACTTTTTATTTTAAAGTTATCAGTGTAAAGATTCAGCTTCTTCACCCTGAAAGCTGCACAAATAACTTCCACAGCAGATGTTTAACAGCAGAGAAAAAATAAAAACTCTCTTCCTCATTCCTGACTCAGCTGGGAGGAGTACAGTACGCTGTAAAAACAAGATTTCCTTTCCAAGTGTTTTCCTCCAAAAGCAGAGTGAGTCAGATGGGAATCACTGTGACTCTCTCAGTCAGCCCTGAAGTTTAAATACAAACAGTAACTGTTAACTGTTTCTCTGAAAGCGGAAATGACCTGATTGGACAAACTTAATTTCACTGGATGCAGATAAAAATAAAGAAGATAAATAAAGAAATGGTAAACAAACATGAACAGAGGGATCTGATCAAAACAACACAGAGTCTGAAACCTGCTGTAGTGAACAGCTCACCACCCTCACTACTACATCTTAGCTTTACTTTACTTTACTTTTTAGTTTAGTTCAGTTTACTTTTTAGTTTAGTTCAGTTTACTTTACTTTACTTTTTAGTTTAGTTCAGTTTACTTTTTAGTTTAGTTTACTTTACTTTTTAGTTTAGTTCAGTTTACTTTTTAGTTTAGTTTACTTTACTTTTTAGTTTAGTTCAGTTTAGTTTAGTTTAGGTTTGTTTAGTTTTTAGTTTAATTTAGTTTAGTTTTTAATTTATTTTACTTTTTAGTTTAGTTTAGTTTAGTTTAGTTTAGTTTAGTTTAGTTTAGTTCAGTTTTTAGTTTAGTTTAGTATTAGTTTAGTTTATAGTTAAGTTTACTTTTTTGTTTAGTTAGCTAGCTGGGTTAGCCTGAACTTATGTGGCCTTAATACATACATACAACACACAAAATGGAAGCTGTTTTTAAAAATGATCCTTTCTTTGTGTCTAAATTTCATTACGTTATATTACAATAATCAACAGCTAGCTGGATTAGCTAGTTAGTTTACTGTCATAAATAAATGAAAGAAAAGCTTATGAAATTTATATTTTGGCGAGAGATTTGTCACTTCCGATGTGCTGACGAGCAGACGCTTCTTATTTCATGAATGTAATTTATTCTGTCAAATCTGTTAGGGTGTTATCAGGGTGTTATCACGAGCAGCCAAGTGGGAAAATCTTCACGTTGGCCTTTGAGTTGTAATTCAAAATCCGAGATGAAACTGAAACTGAAACTGAAACTGTATCAGCCGAACACTCCTGTAGGAGAGAAAAAGAAGAAATAAAAACTGACCTGCATCTTTGAAGGCAACTCTCATCTCTGGAGTGCTCATCGTGCCAGAGTCATCAGAGTCGTTCTTCTTGTAGATTGACTGCAGACGAGACACGTTTGTAAATGTTTGTAGAACTCATCAGGTTAACCCAGACTTTCAAATTTAAAGGTCAAAGGTCACATCTCACCAGATATCTCTGCACCTTCTTCCACAGCGTGGCAAACTCTCCGAGGCCGAGCTTCCCGTTGCCGCTGTCCTGCTGCAGAGTTAAGGATGCTCAAGTTTTTATGCACTTTTCACCTCAAAATGAGGCTCATGAAGCAGCTCAGAGACTACATTAGAGACACTGTAGCTACTATACTGTTTTTATACTTTATTATCTTAAGATGACATTCCACTCTGCAGCTGCTTCTGTCAGCATCAGGAGTGATTTGGGGTTCAGTGTCTTCGACACAGAAGGAGTCAGAGATGGAACCACCAACCCTCCAATTTAATGAACAACCTGCTCCACCACCTGTAAAAGAAATGGTGTTTTCTTGATAATGAGATAACTATTAATTATCTTGAGATGTTGCTTTCCTGATATTTTGTTATCCAGATAATTGATTTGAGATCTCAAGATAATGAGATATTAAAGGGGTGAAAAGAAAAAAATTCTTCTGTGATTCTGAATCAATTCACATATTTCAAAAACAGATTTTTGTACTTTTTTAATTATCAAGTTTCCATCCAAACTGAATTTCCAAGTTTCTTTAAGATAAACAGCAGGCGGCGCTAATTCTCCAGTCGGTGCCATTAAACCGTTGCAGAAGAAGAGGACACGATGAGATGACGTCATTAAAAGAGTGACAGTCAAAGCTCAAACGATGGAAAACCATGTGGAAAACGTGATGGAAATATGTCTCACTTAAATGAAAGCTGTGCCTTCAGCCAAGTTCTGATATGATTTCTTTATTTGAAGTGAGGCTCGAAGTAAAACTCTCACATTGATGTGTCTGCTGTATTGTTGATGTTTCCACGGTAACCAGTTGGAAGTACATTGACTTAAGGGACAAACGTTGTAAGATCTCCTAGAACTAACATTGAATGTGATGTTTGTGACGTTAAAGGATACGTCCATCAGGTTGACCATGATCCTGCAGGTCTCCATGCTGAAGCCGTCAGTTTTGATGTCAGTTCCTGTGAAGAAAACAGGAAGTTGAAGTTAAAAAGCTGCAGCTGTTTGTATTCAGAGCGACTGTTGGAGCTTCAGCCTACGTTTGGCGACGATCTTATTCATAATGGTCCTCAGCTCCACAGCAGAGATCTCCATGTCCTGAAACACAAGAAGAAGGACATCAAACACTGGTCCCTGTCGTGACTTTTCTTAATAGGTTAACAAACTGTACCTGAGCTACATACTAACATGCTCACAGTCATATGCTAACATGTTGATATTTAGCAGAGATAATATTGTTTTAATGTGTTTTTAAGACATTTCCATTTCCAAATCCATAAAGCTGGACTGAACAGGTTTCAGAAATGTCCTTTTTTAGTGATGCTACGTAGCTCTTCAGATGCTAATGTCTGTCTGACAGTCACCACTTTGGTTCAGACTGGAATATCTCAACAACTATTGGTTGGATTTCTGTGAAATTTGGTTCAGATATTCATGGTTCTCAGAGGATGATTCCTGCTGACTTCAGTGATCCTCTGACTCTTAGCGCCACCATGAGGTTGGTTTTTTAATTCTTTATTGAAATATTTCAACAAGTATTGGATGGATTGCTGTGAAATTTGTTTCACATGTTCGTGTTCCCGTCAGGATGAATTATAATAACTTTGATCTCCTGATTTTTCATGTAGCTCCGTCATGTGATCAAAAATACTTTGGTTTATGAGCAAAACCTGCAAAACTAAAGACATTCCCATCAGCCTCTGCTACTTAGTGTTTAGTGCTTATTTGCTAATGTTAGCACACTAAGACCAGCATGATGAACATGGTAAACATCATACCTGCTAAACTTTAACACACTAGCATTATTACTGTGCACATGCTAGCATGCTGATGTCAGCATTTAGCTCACAGAGCTGCTAGCATTTGTTAGCTGTTGACTCTTTGTCTTGTTGTCAGAGTTTTCCTGACTCCTCATAACAGCGACACCACGTGATGAAGCTGATTATAAAACTGTGTTTTTGTGTTTCAGTGAGCCGCTGAGTACTCATATGAACCAAGCAGCAACCTCTGGGGCTGAAAAATGAAGCCAATGCAGAAGTGCCAAAAACTGCAGTTCCTTGAGTGGCCACTTGAGGCTCCAAAAGCGAGTCAATCCCCATAGACCCCCATGTTAAAATACCCAACAGTAGAAATAAACATGTTTACAGCCTGGTACAAAAAACAGTTTTGGTTTTCTAAAGCTAATTTCCCCGTTCATGACAACTGTACGGGGTGAATTTGTATATAACTCACTTGTTTAAATTTTAAATGTATGCATAATCGAGGGTGTGCCGCTTTGAGTGACAGGTGGGTGCCGTCACAGGCAAGTCGCTACCACAGCGACAACGTTGGTTGGGTATCATAACCATGGCGTAACCCCAGATTCATAGAGTATGGGTGTAGCCGTTGCTACTTCAGTGTGTTTTCAGTTCATGAAAGTTAACTGTAACATTTTGGTCGCCTAAAAAAGTCTTGTTCAGCGTTTGGTTGCACTAAAAGAGCCTCTAAAGAGTCGGATGTTCAGTTTTTTTCCAGTAAGTACATTTTGTTTTAATGGTTTTAAGCCTGTTTTTTGCTAGCAAAAATTAGTATTAGCATTATCATAGTTAACCATAAACTGTAAATGCACCGTGCTAACCAAGCTAGCAGCTAGCAGCTAGTGTTAGAGTCAACTCCACCCTCTCATCCAAATATGGTGACTCATGGCTCCAAAATGGTCAAAATGCCAAACTTGAGGCTTCAAAACGGGAGTCCACAAACCAATGGGTGACATCACGGTGGCTACTTCCATTATTTTTTACAATCTTTGGTATGAACTCACATCTCCAGCGAGCTTTGTGAACAAGCCCCTGAATCCTGCATCCACCTCGGCGTCAGACACCGTCTCCTGGACACACAAACAACACAACAATAGTTAGATATTCATAATAAACACAAATCTGTGAATCACTGCTGGTTCATGACATCAGTTCAGAAAATTAAGACTGTTCTTTAATTGTTTTTATTGCACTTGTATAGATATTATTATGTCACCTGGCTGCACGCTGGTGTAGAATTACAATAAACAATCCTAAATCATGATGTGTTGTTGTGACATGTCAGGAGATACCATTGTGCTATTTCCAGGAATTGATGCTCCTCAAATACTAACTTTAACAACAGGTGTGTTGTACAAGTGTCAAATCTCACGTATCATATGATCCAACATGACTGTGGAACAAAACTGTAAATTTTTATTAATCAAAGGATGAAGACCCCTTCTCTCTGGTGTTATTTTGGTAGTGTTGTCCAGTGACATCACTAAAAAGAAACAAGACTTAAGAAACAAACCAGTTCATCCAGATTATCTAAACCACTTTATTTGCAGGTCAAACTGAAAGTGAACAAACCTGAAATATTGCTAATAATCTCTCATTGAACATTAAAACTGTGTGAACACACCTGCAGTCAGTACAGGAGGTCAAAGATGAAACAGGAAGTGGCAGTTAAAAGTCATGGCTAGTTTATAGCTTTATAGGAATACTCAATTCTGATTGGTTGCAGGGTGTCCATTAATTCCTGATAATGGACACTCACTAAGTAGTTCCAGTGAAACTGCCTGTTCACCGTTCTAGATTAATGCGCTGGCTAAAATGAGTAACCATAGCAACAGGGATGCAGTCAAAGCCTCCATTTACAATTTATTGCAACACGTTAACAAGCTAACATCTAATTACAACAATGAGTGACTTCAACATGTCTTTTAACCTATTTGGAGAATATGACAACTTTGATGACTGGGGTGCAGCTGAAGAAAGAGAAATTGAAAAGAAAAGGGAGAAATGGCAAAAGGAGTTAACACCGGGATAGCTAGCTCATCTTGTTGTTAAACATACTGTCAAAGTATATTTACTGTTTGTCAACCATACGCAATGTTATTGACTTTGAATGCTAGCATAACGTTAGCTTTCTGGCTCATAGCTGAGCCAAAGGCTTCTATGAGCTGAGTGGACTAGAAATATCTCCCGTTGCCGAGTCGTATCTACGGTCCATCCTACTTGCTGGAGTAGTGAACAACATTTCCATTGCATAAGAACCTTATGGGATGGTAATGATTGTTCCAGGTATTAGTCAAACCCTCAAGTGTTACCAGGGAAACGGAGTTATGGCTTGTGAAAAATTTTTGCAAAACGCATGAAAATATAAATTAATGGTCTTATTTTTATTCTTTGGCAAGTGACCATGGTATAAGCTGGATAATGCCCTTCAAGGCGTCCATGTCCTCCACTGCTCATTGGACTGTTCTGGCCTCCCCATCGTCCATTAATTACTGATAATTGACACCTCGTCAGCCATTATCCCTTACTTAACAGACAGTTTTGGGTCATAATTTTACTGTTAACTCTTCCAAATGACTCGTCAGACTTCTTTTTAGTGATGTCACTCTGATGTCAGTGTGTCCTCAGCTGTTAACTTAGTGAGTACAGTCTTATTACTGATAGAAATGATGGACAAAACAAAAATAACCAGAGTTGAACTAAAACCAGAATTATCCTTTCAGCTGGATGTCAGCTGCTGTCATGTGTCTTGTGTTTTAGTAAATTTGTTTGAAACTGTTTTAGGTTGAGATTTTTAATATTCAACCTTTTTTATTATTTTGTGATATTTGACTTTAAATCTTCCAGGATGTATTTACTACAGTTTGCCATATTGGTTACAAACAGTATCACAGTCATGATGATGTTACTAAGGTTAATACGGGACAATCGCTATTATTATTATTACTCACGTCATCGAGTTCAGCATTGATCGGGTCGTCACAGGGTCTGACCGACAGAATCATTCACAGGTTAGAAAACACATTTTTATTTCATTTCATTGCACACACACACACACACACACTCTATTTGGGCAGCCCACCTACAAACACTAACATCCTTTATTTCCTCTGCTCTTTCACAGTAACTGCAAACAGTCCAGGCCTCAAAACAGCCATTCAGAGGCAGATGAGTGACTACAGACTGGTTTTTATACAGAATGTGGACCTGACCACGAACCACGGCTAAAGAATGTGGAAGAATGTTCTGCCCAGAGACCTTCAGTGCTGACTGAGGAAGAACTGGAGGCAGTGGTGGAAAGTAACTAAGTACATTTACTCAAGCACTGTACTGAAGTACAATTTTAAGGTACTTGTACTTGACTTGAGTATTTCCATTAGATGCTACTTTATACTTCCACTCCTCTACAGAGTTGGACTGGCCATCGGGAGCACTGGGAGAAATCACCGGTCGCTATGTGGGCCGCTTGAGCAGCCCATTATACAAAAACCAGAGCAAGAGAGCACACCCACCCCCCCACTCCCTTCAAGTGAGAAGTGGGGAGGCCACAGAGAGGCGGACAGTGTTTTTTTTCCACTTGTGATAATGTGTGAGGGGAACAGAAGTGACTCAACAACTGACACATCGCTCTGGATTCCTCCATATTTCTCTTTTGGTCTTTGCCAGAGCAATGCACGTCCATTAATTTGGGGGGCAGAGCTTCTGAAGGAGCACAAAGGGAGGGGTGTATTTGCTTTGGTATTTAGTTCAAATATCATTAATCTGTCTCCAGAGTCACTGACTCTACCTTGAAGTAAATGTAGGTGAACATACTTCTGTACTTTTACTTAAGTAGGATTTTAAATGCCACCACCACTGACTGGAGGTTGAAACACACCAGTAACAGCAGTTTGGGGGTCTTACTTGATCTCTGACTGCTTCTCAGAGAACACCCGGATGCAGAAGTCTCCATTGAGGTGCGGCTCGAAGGTGGACGGGATGATCAGGTACTCGCCGGGTGGAAGCTTGAAGCGAGAGCTGACCTCGCGCAGGTTGATGAAGGTTTCTGACCTCGCCGTCTGAGCGTGGGTCAGGAAGAAGTTCTTATCCAAGTGCACCTCCCTCTGCCCGTGGAACTGACGAGAGAAAACCAATCAGGAGCAGGCACAAAAACAAGTGGTACAGCCAATAAGCATCATCTTTACATCTTCTGTTCTGAATTATTAAGCTGCATTCCATTACTGTTAGTGGTGAAGCTTATGTATCTGGATGGTGAAGGGCAGACTTCAAACCTGATGACCTGAACTAAGAAGGAATTGTGGTTTGACCTTTAACCTGAAGATGATGTCAGTGCTCACCTGTTGTGGAAGCTGAAACACAACAGAAGACAACAAAATAGTTAGTTTTAAAGGTGGATGTCTGTTGTTGTGTCAGGTAGCTGCATTAACAGAGAGCATCTTGTGTATCCTACAATCTTTTAGGCAGCAATGGAAGAAGTACTCAGATCCTTTACTGCAGTAAAAGTACCAATACAGCAATGTAAAAATACTCCATTACAAGTAAAAGTCCTGCATGAAAAATCCTACTACAGTAAAAGTACATAAGTATTATGAGCTTGATATAGTTAAAGTATTGCAGTAAAAGTACATAAGTATTATGAGCTCGATGTAGTTAAAGTATTGCAGTAAAAGTACATAAGTATTATGAGCTCGATGTAGTTAAAGTATTGCAGTAAAAGTACATAAGTATTATGAGCTCGATGTAGTTAAAGTATTGCAGTAAAAGTACATAAGTATTATGAGCTCGATGTAGTTAAAGTATTGCAGTAAAAGTACATAAGTATTATGAGCTTGATGTAGTTAAAGTATTGCAGTAAAAGTACATAAGTATTATGAGCTTGATGTAGTTAAAGTATTGCAGTAAAAGTAGTGGTTTGGTCCCTCTGACTGATATATTATTATATATGACATCATTAGATTATTAATACTGAAGCATCAGTGTGTAAGCAGCATGTTACTGTTGTAGCTGCTGGAGGTGGAGCTAGTTTCAACTACTTTATATACAGTTAGCTAGTTTAGTCCAGTGGTTCCCAACCTAGGGGTGGGGCCCCTCCAAAGGGTCAGCAGATAAATCTGAGGGGTCGTGAGATGATTAATGGGAGAGGAAAGAAGAAAAAACAAAGTTCTGATACACAAATCTGTTTTCACTTTTTGGACTTTTTCTCTAATCTTTGATTTTTGCTGAAATATTGGATCATTTGAACATTTATTGAAATGAAACCATGTGAGAAGTTTAGAGGGAAAAATCACTATTTGGTGGAGCTGTTAACAACTCATAGACATCTGAAATGTGACCCCGACTACACACTGCTTTTTGTAAGACGTCAAAAGCCAAAAAGGTTGGAAACCACTGGTTTCATCTTTAACAATGTGTTGTATTTTAAAAGCTTGTTATATTATCCATTGTGTCAAATCTTCATCTGAAAAGTAACTAAAGCTGTCAAATAAATGTAGTGGAGTAGAAAGTACAATATTTCCCTCTGAAATGTAGTGGAGTGGAAGTATAAAGTAGCATCACATGGAAATACTCAAGTAAAGTACAAATACCTCAAGATCTTTACTATGTAATCTGATCTTTATATAACTTTATATAACTCTTCTTCTTCAGGTCTCACCTCGTAGATAGCAAAGCCGATAGTGTGCATGTCCTCTCCAACTTTACGGAGCTTCCTGCGGTTCTTCTGGATCAGACCGACCACGAAGCTGCAGCCCACCTCGTCATCATCTGGGTCATCATCCTCCTCGTCCAGTTTGATCACAAACTGTGGATTCATCCAGAATGTGTCTGCAGAGGAAAAAACAGATTCCAGTTACATCAGGAACATCACCTTGCACCAGGGGGAACTCTTCAAACCTCCAGCTCAATCAGATATCCGCCAACTGTGTTCCAACTGTGCAACTGGTAAACACTAATGAACCTTCACAGGTGATGAAAAAACCTTTACCATATTCAGTTAAAGTCTTATCGGGTGGCGTCAACCTTGATCAGTGCCAAGGGGCCTTCACTAGTGGTGTTTCTTACTTGTATATATTACTTTATCTTCAAAAACTGTGGATGTACTTTTTATCACTAATGCATTGCAGTTACCAATTCTTTAAGTGAAAGCAGTCTGTACTAGTATTAATGGTTCCAGTACTAACAGGGGTGGTTCCTGCAGCCTCCGGCGGTGGATCCTCTTCTCCAGGTGCCGTCGAACTTGCTGACGCTCCAGTGTTTGACGGAGTCGTCTTCGATGGTGTCGGGGGTCAGAGTGCATACCTCGATACGAGAGTAGTGACGCAAGAAGTCGGTGAAGGACATCCTGTAGAGATGCAACAAAGACCTCTCAGTCTGCAGCCAAATCCACCAACACCAGCATCACTACCACTTCTATCTAACACTGTAAGGACTTTGTGTGTCACTAAATGAATAGTAGTAAAAATGTTCAAGATTCAACTTCCAATTTCAATCTAGTCGAAGGTCCTTGTCAAGACTTACTTACCATAGACCTCTTACCTGATGGATCAATACAGTTGTATCTAAAGTAATTTGTACAGTTAATATTCTAGAGAATCCACTTACCAGAACTCTCCATCCTCTGCATTGGCATGTGGACAGTCTCCCTGCACAGAGTTCCACTCAGATGACCTGGACCAACATTGTAATAAAACTGTTAGAATAGGACAGACTTTCTACATAAAAACAAGCCTAGTAAAGTGTACATATGAGGACAGTAAAAATAGTAAACGTGTAAACTAATCTTGGCTCATCTGGTGTAATTTCTTCTCATCTCATCTCTAAATCTGTCATTATGTCATCTTGTCTAATTTCACCTGTTTCCATATAATCTCAACTTGTCTCATGTACATTTGTACATCATTCTAACCACACAGGCATTATATTACACAGCTCACAGCTACATTACAGTTACCCAGCATGCTAATGCTACATGCTGTAAGCTCTAGGGTGAATCTGTGTTATGTTGTATGTCAGTGTTGTAGTGGGTTTGGTTACCCATCGCTCCAGGCCCCGGTCCACTCCACCTGACCCCAGGGGTTCCTCATCCTCACCAGCTTCTCCTGCCGACCTCGGTAGTTCACCTAGAGACAGAAAAAAAAAACATGTCGCTCCTCTGTTCTGCTCTTTTTTCATATCATCTATTCATCTCGTCTCATCTTTAGGAAGTGATTTTACCTCCACGGCGCCGGTCAGTGAGTAGGCATGGCCTTTCACCAGTTTCTGGCGAGTGACGGCCTCAGAGTCTGCAGCGCTGGTGATCTACACCAAAAACGAAACAGAGACAGCTCAGTATCTCCTCACCATCATCATCATCATCATCATCCCAGAAAACAAGCACCAAAAACAAAAGAAAACTTTGTAAACATAAACACTTTTATTCAGAGATTCATGCTTAAAGATGAAGATAAGAAATTTACTTTGATCTCCAAAGTTTTTTTCCTTCGTCTCAGTTAAATATTCACAAACAAACTATAAATATGATGAGTTCCTCCCAGTGAGGATGAAAAATGCAGTTTAAAGTTGAACTGTGTCGCATTGAGCTTTAATTTCTGTGTGAGTTTACAGACTGTAGCTACTGGAAGAGTTTGGATTTGGTTTGTTTGCTGGCTGAGCTGTAATTGACGAGGTAAAACAAAACTTTAGCTACTGGCTCAAGGACTTATGTAAAGCTGTATAATGACCAAGAACTTTAGTTTTAGTTTCAGGTAATTTAAAATGTTTGTTCTATTATTAGATTTTAAATATCTTATACTGTAGTTTATGCAGGTAGAAAGCAAGAGAAATTAAATATATGGAAACAAAAAATAGGCAAAATCCTGCTGTAAGTGTAACAACTGTAACATATTGTACTAGACTACCAGCTTCTACAGGACTGGACTGGATCTAACTGAACATGACGTGATGAAGTTGGTGGTTCATCATGTTTTTTCCTGCAGACTCACGTCAATGGAGCAGCCCAGCAGCGCTCCGGCATCCAGGGCCTTCTTGATAATCTGGAACAGGTTGGAGGGGGGGCGCTGGAGGTCATAGTTCTCAGCAATGCCTCCAGTGAAATCCTCAAAGCCCTCGGTGGTGGAACCGCCAGATAACGCCTCGTAGCAGCCGTTTACTCTGCAATGAAAACCCAGAACAGCAGGCTGAACACTAAAGAGTAACTACACCCAGGCTAACAATCCTGTCTGTGCTGCCTTCAATGGTTGTTGTGTCTACTCTCTGTGCAGAACACTATGCAGCGTAGCTGGGTGTGTTAGGTGTATAAACACTTCTGACTAACAGCAAAATCTCTACATATGCAGATGATACAGTTATTTCCCAGTGAGAAAAAACGACAGAGGAATGTCAGCAGGCTCTAATGGAGGATGTGGAAATAGAATTATTAAGTTTTCCCTAAACCCTCAAAAACTAAATCCATATTCTTTGGGTTCTCAAAAAATTCCCGGGCAGTAAGTGATGAGGTTAATATCTAAGCAAGCAGGTCTTTTTGTTTACAAAATTAGGTGTGATAACTTTCAACTCATAGACTTCAGGGCAGCAGTGCTTTACTCTGTAAACCAGCCTCACTCCAACCCACTGCCAACATCTCTGATTTGTTGCGTTTAGATGCTGTGGATGAGATGTTTGCAGCTGTATAGGTGGCAGGAATAACAGCTTAAATCTAAATATGTCTTCAATTGACATGACAAACAGCTAACTGCTAACAATCTCTATCACAGCTGCTGAGCCGGCTGGATGGATACGCTAGACGCTACTGATTGTTAAAGCAAAATAAAAATAAATATTCTTCTGCCCCAAATCGGTGAACATGACACAACATTTCAGTCTGATTATCAGGTTAATGTGATCACTAAAGTGTGTAGTCCACAAAAAGCCACAAAAGGTGGTGTGTGCTCTCTACCTCGAGTGAATCCAAATACTTCTGCTCCAATGCCAGTTTCTACTTTAAACTGAAACATTTTCAACCCAGGCAGACGTGTCTTTGCTTCTTCTGCATCTTTGTTCTTCTCTGTTATCCTTTTCTAACCACTGAGACAAAGACAGAATACTTCTGCCATTTCCTATAATCAGTTCACTACAGCTGATCCTCCAGCACTGCACTGTGGCTCCATACTAGTTTGGTCAAATGTAAAGGACAAAAGGATGAATCTACCTTTCTCTAGTACTGTACAACTGAACTAAAGGGCTCCACTGTAATTAATAACTCTCCATCAATTAATAAATATTAAAAGGAAAGTTTCATACTTAGTCTGATGGATCAGAAACACAAGCAGTCAGATGATCAGACGGGTTAGTAAAACTTATTTGGAAGAGGAAACGAGTTTTACCCAAACTGTTTCAGATTTCTTGTTAGTGACGTCACAGTGTTCCCAGATGTCGGATAGGAACTTGTTATTATAACTCATACTAATGATGGTTGTTATTTGTGAGAAGGTTGTTGGGTTGAATCCCTGCTGTCTTACTTGGCGTACGCTTTCTCCAGCAGAGCGCTCCAGAACTCCCTCCCCTCTGCCGAGTGGACAAACATCAGCTCTCCATCTTTGACTGGCAGCCGGTCATCGATCACCACGTCCACCCACTCCCCAAACTGCCAGAACTACAGAGAGCAGACGAAACACTCACATACAGACATTTGCTTTGAACGTCTTTCTTCTTCCTGTCTCCAGCTTTAAATAAAGATTTAATTACTACTGAATCTACTAATCTATAAAACAATATTTTATTTCAAAGGTGATTCTGAGAATCAATCAAAAAGAATCAATTAAAAAGCGGGCATTGTCTTATAATGGAGGATGGGACAGTTACGTGTTCACAACATCAGATGTTCTTTTTGAATAATAGTCATATATATTGTAATAATAACACCAGCTCCTACAGAGAGTGATGCATTCTGGATTGTTTGTAGCATTGATGTTGCTAAGCTAGCGAGTTTCTTCCAGTCTGTTAGAGTCAGTCAGCATTCAAAGTGTTTGTTAGCTCAGTTTAACCTGCAGGAGCTTCTGAAGGCTCGTGTGGCGCGTTTTTAAATTGATGATGAGTTAAAACAACATCTTTACTGCAGAAACCCAGCAAGACTGAATCATGTCAAACAGCAGAGTGAGAATCACTGCTGTCACAGAGGATGAGGAGGTCAGACAGACAAATAGACAGTCTGAAAAATGATCATCTTATATTTGGGACAATACAGCATAATTTAGGCTTCACAGAACCAGGACATTTCAGTCATTCATAATATTTGTTGAAGAATGTTAGAAAAACTAAGCACAGATTCAGACTGATAACTGGTCTGTGTTTCAACAGTGCAGAGGCCGCGTTGCTAACGGAGTCTGTGACACATTAAATACAATCCAGGAAGTCCAGTTTGAGTAACATATTGATACGTTTAACACTAAAACACTGCAGAGAGGTTTGTAACACTCACAGAGAGGATTTTACAACTATGGAAATTTATCAAAATGTGTGTTTTATCTTTCATCACGATGATCGTAAGGTAAACAGCAGAAACACAACTTTCACTTTACAAAGTAACCTACCAGGATGATGTCACGTTGTGTTGCGGGCTTGTCTTCAAGAATAACCTCTTTAACTGCTTCTTAAACCCTTTTTGTAGAATCTTGAGGTATAAAGATCTGCTCCTTAAGCCATTAACTGACCAGTGAAACTAACATAAGCCTGAGTTAAACTGGGTTAAACTGTGTTAAACTGGGTTAACGTATGACTCTTGTGTTACCTGGAAGTGGAAGATGCCGGCATAGTCATCACCGAAGCCCTGATCTGTGGGAACGACTCTGGCCATCACATATTCATTCAGCGTCAGCGAGGCGATGGCCGCCAAAAGCCAGCAGTCACCTGGAGACAGACAGGTAAACAATCAGAAACAGTCATCTGGAGACAGACAGGTAAACAATCAGAAACAGTCATCTGGAGACAGACAGGTAAACACTCAGTTACAGTCTACAGGCCTGTCACCGTCCCCTACAGGCAGCAGACGACATTTCATAAGAATCCATTTATTTCAATAATCTTTATGTACAACAGGAACCTCAAAAATATCCACCTGCATGAGGAAAGGTCAGAGGTCACGACATCACTGGTTTCATCCTCTAACGATCACAAATATCTTTAGTGTTGGCAGAAATGACCCCAGAAATCCAACTAAAGACGATCTGTTTACACTCAGATATATTTATATTATATATATTATATATTTCTTTTTTTTTCAATTAAATTAAAAAATTTTATCAACAAATTTTAGATTTTTTTAAATTTTTAGTTAAAGATTTTTTAATTAAAGAGACTTTAATGCCATTTGCACAGGCAGCGTACAGACACACTGTGCGGTTCATTCAGTCAGGTTAAAAAAACATATTTACAATAAATTAAATTTAGATTTAGATTAAATTAAAGCATTGAAGTTATTTTATTGTAAAAGAGTAGCAAGGTCTGAGAGATATTCCATTATTTGAAGGACTGGAGCAGCAGCTGGAAAGAGGTTTTGCACATTAAGAAAAAGCAGATATTGTCTGTTTATTATCATCTTGTTTTTGTCGTCTGTTTTTTTTCTGTTTGTTTCTCAATCAGCGTCTGAGTGTGACAGTAAAGTAACAGTAACAGTAAAGTTAAAGTATTTTTGGAAAGAGATCATACTAATGCTGGAGATCTTATTAAATATTCTGTATCTCTTTGTTCCTGATGAAGCAACAGTGAATTGAAATCATGCGGATAAAAAACTGCCTGCGGATGATTCTGTATTCTCTGACCACAAATATTCACAGTACAGTTAGTTTGTGAGAGATTCCCACACTGACCGACAGACTGAAACATGTTACTCAAACTACTCAGAAAACATTTTTCAGAATCTGAATTTGTTTCTACATGTGAAAACAAATCATGTTACACAACAACGCAGACAGAAACAGTCAGAGCCGAGCCGTGGTTTAATGGAGGCACGGCATGCTGGTGAGTCATCACCACAACACTGTGTGTGTGTGTGTGTGTGTGTGTGTGTGTGTGTGAGGGTGTGTCCTCATTGGCTGACAGCTCATGTCTTCGCCCTCTCTCTGATGTTTGAGTCTCTAACAATAGCTGGCAGGCCTCTTCCTGTCCTTGTGCTGCTTCCTGCTCAGCCAATCAGGCCACGGCGTGGCATCGCCCTCTAATACAGCAGGATCCAGGTTCTCAGCTGGTTCACATTAAGTTCTCGTGGTAGAACAGAAAATGTTCCGCTGTAAACACAGTGTGGTCTGTCAGTTCTGCAGCAGGCAGACAAACACTGAATATTCAACAACAGTTTATGAGAATCTGTTCATGTTTTAATGCATCTGAAACACAGATTATAAAGGAATAGTCCAACATTCAGTGAAATCCTCTCATGTCTGAATGTAGTAAAATGGTTTTGTTATTTCAGTAAACTTTAGTTAGTGAATAATATCGTGTGTCTCACTTGTCTCTTAGTTGGTATTAATGTAAGAGTGTTATTAAGCGAGCAGGTAGCCATAGCACAAGTGCCTTAAACCTGCCTTCTCTCTAATGGCCAGCAGGGGGCGACTCCACTGGCTCCAAAGAGAAGTCCGACTGTATGGAAGTCTGTGAGAAAATGAGCCTACTTCTCACTTGATTTATTAGCTCGCTAAACACTTTCCTGATGAGTTTATGGTCTCAATCGCTAGTTTCAAGTCTTCTTCAGTACAGCATGATGTTCATTTAGTAAATTATGGTCCCATTTAGAGTAAAATAGACGATAAAGCAGAGTATGCTTTAGGGCGTGGCTATGTTGTGATTGACAAGTTGTTACCATGGCGGTGTGTGAGGTGCTGTAGTTGGACCCTGGAGAGCTCCTCCCCAGCTCCACCCTCTCATCCACATATGGTCACTTCTCATCACTTCTGGCTCCAAAAAAAAACAAGATGGTGACAGTCAAAATGCCAAACTTCTGGAGTCCACAAACTGATGGGTGACGTCACGGTGACTACATCCATTATTTTTTACAGTCTATGATACAAAGTTAATGTATAAATACAGGAAACCAAGACTACTGTAACATGTAATACATTATGATGCTGCTGTGCTCTTTCTGTAGAACTAAACTGTTTTTTGAAGTTGGAAGTGTAAGTAAGCTGCATTTTGTGTGTGCTTATATGCACAGCATTATGGGAAATGTAGTTTTTGTTCTAGAAGTCACACACAAAGTTTGTGTGTACTTTTAGCCAAAATAGTTGTGTTGGTATGATGTCCTGCAGTGTAAAGATGTTGGGTGGGACAGGCTTTATTTACTTTTATATAATTATATAATACTTTATAAACTCCCAGAGAGAGACACCTGTTCTCCAGTGGCTGTTTTCCACAGAGAGAGTTGTTGTGTTAGTGTGGGTTTTGTGACTCTGTTACATAAATGTGAAGCTACAGCCAGCGGCCAGTTAGCTTAGCTTAGCATAAAGACTGGAAACAGATGGAAACTGCTCGCTTGGCTCTGTCCAAAGGTAACAGGATCCACCTACCAGCTCCTCTAAAGCTCATTGATTAACATGTTATAGACGAATCCAAGCTGCAGTTGGAAGTAGACACACCTCCATCACTATAGAGTTGTAAAATGAGAGGAGATATCTTTTGGGCGCTGCTGGTTTTGGAAGTAAAGGCAACATTAGTGCCTCTCAGTTCTCTGATCAACATGAAACTCTCTCATCAGAACAAACGATGAACTACTGAGTTAGAAAATATCTGGTTCTTTAGTAAAAAGTCAAAGCTACAAGACTGTGGACATAAAGATTTCAGAGTAGAAGTTAACTACGACTCCCAAGGTGCATTTCAGCAAAAAACAGCCAATCACAGAGCTTCAAATTCTGTCACATGCGATGCTAACGGTGAGCAGAAGCTAAGGATTAAATCAGTTCACTTTTACTTTCTGGGTCACTTTGAGTGAATTCAGTAACCATGGTGACACGTTTTGCTTACAACTTCAGTAGCTGAGGCTCATGGGTACTGTAGTATTCTTCAGAATTTGTCAGAAATGAAGTGTAAATAATGTAAACTGGTGTCAGAATATGAACCTGTAGGATCGGCACATTATCAGAAGATTATCCATTAAATATCTGAACTGTGAATACAGAACGAGGAAAAACACTTCAGGAACCAGCAGCTGCTCTCACTTCACTGCTCTATAAACCAGCATCTGACTCTGTGATGTCTGCAGCAGCAGTTCTATGTTCAACATATAAAATAAAGTTTCTAATCTACAAACTAAATGTTCCAGTTTGAACTTTTTATCAGCTGACAAACGACTGACCAGGAGCCTTTATTAATGAATTATTGAGTCCATCAGCTGATCAACAGTCAATTAAAGTGAACTCATGTCCAGACTTTAAACTAACAAATATTGAACTTTAAACTTTATCATTAAACCAGTTCCTGCTTTGTTCTTTAACCTGTTTCTCCTCCTCAGCTCTTTGACCTCTGACCTCCAGACATGTGCAGACAGACGCCACACCTGAACACTGAAATGCCAGCGTACCTGTCTGCACACGAGCAGCTCCTGACTGAATGTCAATCTGACTTTGTGAGGCGTTCAGGGACAATCTGACAGCCTGGAGGCTGTGAGGCGTTCAGGGACAGTGAGGAGAAACTCACCCAGAGCTCCCTGGCAGATGTCAGTCCTGGTGGCTCCGCCAAGGATGAACTCCGGGTTAGAGACCAGTTCCTGATGGACGGAGACGCAGAGACACTTATATACATTATACACATTAATACTACTGTAAACACTATACACATTAATACTACTGTACACACTATACACATTAATACTACTGTAAACACTATACACATTAATACTACTGTACACACTATACACATTAATACTACTGTAAACACTATACACATTAATACTACTGTACACACTATACACATTAATACTACTGTAAACACTATACACATTAATACTACTGTACACACTATACACATTAATACTACTGTACACACTATACACATTAATACTACTGTAAACACTATACACATTAATACTACTGTAAACACTATACACATTAATACTACTGTACACACTATACACATTAATACTACTGTACACACTATACACATTAATACTACTGTACACACTATACACGTTAATACTACTGTAAACACTATACACATTAATACTACTGTAAACACTATATACATTAATACTACTGTAAACACTATACACATTAATACTACTGTAAACACTATATACATTAATACTACTGTAAACACTATACACATTAATACTACTGTAAACACTATACACGTTAATACTACTGTAAACACTATACACATTAATACTACTGTACACACTATACACATTAATACTACTGTAAACACTATACACGTTAATACTACTGTAAACACTATATACATTAATACTACTGTAAACACTATACACATTAATACTACTGTAAACACTATACACGTTAATACTACTGTAAACACTATACACATTAATACTACTGTACACACTATACACATTAATACTACTGTAAACACTATACACGTTAATACTACTGTAAACACTATACACATTAATACTACTGTACACACTATACACATTAATACTACTGTAAACACTATACACATTAATACTACTGTACACACTATACACATTAATACTACTGTAAACACTATACACGTTAATACTACTGTAAACACTATACACATTAATACTACTGTAAACACTATATACATTAATACTACTGTACACACTATACACATTAATACTACTGTAAACACTATACACATTAATACTACTGTAAACACTATACACATTAATACTACTGTAAACACTATACACATTAATACTACTGTACACACTATACACATTAATACTACTGTAAACACTATACACATTAATACTACTGTACACACTATACACGTTAATACTACTGTA
Source organism: Scomberomorus guttatus (assembly GCA_038419695.1). Lineage (NCBI taxonomy): Eukaryota > Metazoa > Chordata > Actinopteri > Scombriformes > Scombridae > Scomberomorus > Scomberomorus guttatus. Next base: position 484,842 of record CM076447.1, on the reverse strand, counting down.
AACACTATACACATTAATACTACTGTAAACACTATACACATTAATACTACTGTACACACTATACACGTTAATACTACTGTACACACTATACACATTAATACTACTGTAAACACTATACACATTAATACTACTGTACACACTATACACATTAATACTACTGTACACACTATACACGTTAATACTACTGTAAACACTATACACATTAATACTACTGTACACACTATACACATTAATACTACTGTACACACTATACACATTAATACTACTGTAAACACTATACACATTAATACTACTGTACACACTATACACGTTAATACTACTGTACACACTATACACATTAATACTACTGTACACACTATACACGTTAATACTACTGTACACACTATACACATTAATACTACTGTACACACTATACACGTTAATACTACTGTAAACACTATACACATTAATACTACTGTAAACACTATACACATTAATACTACTGTAAACACTATACACATTAATACTACTGTACACACTATACACATTAATACTACTGTACACACTATACACATTAATACTACTGTAAACACTATACACATTAATACTACTGTACACACTATACACATTAATACTACTGTAAACACTATACACATTAATACTACTGTAAACACTATACACATTAATACTACTGTACACACTATACACGTTAATACTACTGTACACACTATACACATTAATACTACTGTAAACACTATACACATTAATACTACTGTACACACTATACACATTAATACTACTGTAAACACTATACACATTAATACTACTGTACACACTATACACATTAATACTACTGTACACACTATACACATTAATACTACTGTAAACACTATACACATTAATACTACTGTACACACTATACACGTTAATACTACTGTACACACTATACACATTAATACTACTGTAAACACTATACACATTAATACTACTGTACACACTATACACATTAATACTACTGTACACACTATACACGTTAATACTACTGTAAACACTATACACGTTAATACTACTGTAAACACTATACACATTAATACTACTGTAAACACTATACACGTTAATACTACTGTAAACACTATACACATTAATACCCACATTATACTCAGATAATCAGAAAAAGTCATTTTGTGTCTGTTTGTGGGGCTTTTGTGTGTCTTTGTGTTTTTCTGTGACATTGTGCAGGTGAAGCTGAACTGTCAGCTGCTGCTGTTGGTTGAAAAACTGAACTTCAGTAGAGAGGCTGTCAGATCCACACTGACTCTCTGCACAGATATGATTTGAAATACTGCAGCACACTGTACAGAACATTAGAGGAAACCAGCAAAGGAAGCCTGAGATGCTTCTGTTTTCTTACAGCAGAGTCGTTCTGCTGTCAAACATGATTTTTTTAGCTTGACTGACATGAACTATCTGATCAGACTCAGTTTTGGCAGTCGATATTCTTCTTTCACCTGAGGTCTGAGGTCTTTCAGAGAGAAATGTTAGTAACAGTCTCAGTTTTAGTTTGAGTCGTCCCTCCTGCTGGGACTCTTTTGCTGGAGGTCAGTTTGTGAAAACATCAGGTTTTTCTTCTTTGAATAATTCCATAAATTCCCTAAATATCTGTGTGGTGAAAACTCTTTAAACTCTCAGGAGAACCTTTTCACACTGACGGATCTGAAACATAAACTACAGCAGCAGAGTTTTGTGTTACCCTGTAACCCTGTAACATAACACAGCTCTGTCTACTACTCTCTACTCTACAGAAACTCCTAACACTGTACCTGCCTGTTACATACATGTACATAACTGTGTGAGTGTTTGTAGCTCAGTTTAGTTATTAAAGTTTTATCTGTGGTCAGTTCAGAGTCTCAGTCAGTGTGAGAACAGTCGTCACTCCCTCCTCTTCCTCTGTCCGTTACTTCCTGCTTCTGAAAAACCTCAGAGTGACACATCTGCACGAGAACAACGTATCTGTGCAGCAGTAAAGGCTCCGACATTAAACCTGAAACAACCAGCAACACTGTTATTGTAGTTTTTGGGATAAACAGTGAGGTAGTCTGAAAATATTAACTGAAATATATTTATTTGTCACTCATGAGCGCTGAGTAAATGTTTTCCCTGTTCTCCTCCACGCCCATGTCACTTCTAACAGGAACCACCTTTATAGCTGTGTAGTGACTCATCTCACTGCTATTAACCATCTCTGATATGACTCACTGCGCTCATATTCATATACGAGTTTATGGATGAGGGGTGTACTTCTTCCTCCTTTTAACATGTAATATTTAACTTGTGTTGTTTATGAGAATTTGTTTATTAAGTTGTTTAATAGGTTTATTGTTTATTTCATTTCATTGTTTTTCTTGTTTAGTTTTTATCTTTTTTATTTTTTACATGTTTGAAATAAAACTAACAGTTAATAAAAGGTTTATAACTCACTATAATGTTATAAGCAGATATAAATGCTTATTAGTGTTCACAGGAGTTACAGTTATTGACAAATACATTAATAAACACTCATATCTGCTGACAGCTGCATTATAATGAGTTATTAATCATTTATTAACTCTTTATAGACTGATTATTAATGATTAATAGTACAGCAGTATATTAACAGGAGGACTCAGGACTTGTCTGTAAGTGAAGTAAAGTCTTACTATTATTTCTGTAGTGTTCTTAAAATAATGTTTTTATTGTCTTTTTTTGGTTAAACACATTATAGATTGATTATTGATTATTGATTCATGTGTCCACCTGTCAGACTGTTGTAACTGTTTGATCCTTCTGTTCTGTGTTTTTCTGTTGCTGTGTGTTAGTATGTGGTGACTGTTGTCAAAATAAACACTCATACGCTAAAAATAGCATAAAACTATATTCCATCATAAAACTGCAGAATTCCTACAGATGCTGAGTTTGATGAAAGAATGTTTGTTCATTTTTATATTTCTCTCATATTTCATCAGATTTTTTTTCCTTTTTTCTTCCTATTTGCATTTCTCTATAAAATACTAGATATATTATATCTTATATATATTACATATATTACATATACAGCTATATACAGTATATATAAATAATATTTCTATGATACAAACATGGACTAATAGACCTGACGAGTGTGGAGTAAAAATACGTTTAAAGTAGTATTTATGATACTTTTCTCCTCTGTGATATTGCTGTATTACTGCAGTATTTCCTGTAGTTTGATTCTGTATGACAGAAGCAGTGATATTATTTATTAAAGGTATTTGATATTAAACATATTGTAGTCTGATCATTTCTATGATATTTCCACAGATTTTATAATTTGTGTAACATATGACACCGTCTGTCTCTGATCAGTCTGCTCATCAACACTTATGTTTTATTTCAGTTATTTCTATAATATTTCTGTTGTTACATTCATGTTTCTATAATCTGATTTCTCCTTATAGATTTCTATATTTCTGATACATGTTGTATGTAATTCTTTATTTCCTCACTTTGTTCTCACTGTTTATGTGTTTGATATTTTTTTATTTTAGTGTATTTGATTTATATCTAGTAGATATTCATCGTTCTCTTTACTGTACTTCCTCATATTTCCCTGCAGGATCAACAAGGCTTCATGTTATTGTTTACAAACAAGATGCTCAGACATGTTGTCAGTAAACAGAGTTCTCAGTACCCCGACCCCTGCAGCCCTGTGTTGTGCTCTGTCTATACTTGTTCATGAGAAGCAGCTATTTTAGAGAACTGGCTGATCATTGGCTGATCTAACACTGCACACATTCCCCTTCATTAGTGAAAGATTCACCTGAGAGCAGTTTATCAATTCAGGACACATTTACAAAAAAGTCGAATAGAAATGTAGAAAATATGTTTGTCAGATTATGACAACTGGTTCATTGAGCATGTGATGACTTATTCAATGAGCTGATGCTGAGATGTTTTGGGGGGGTAAGACTATTCAACAGAGAACCAGTATAATACATTTGATCAACATGAAATAAGCAATTCATAACGTAGGAAACAGCAGATAATTGTACATCATCATTTTCATGAATGTGCCAAAACATTTGCAATTTGTTCAAAAGAAAAAGAAACTGTTTGTATGATGAGCACAAGTGAGCAGATGATGTGAAGGTTGAACAAGTAGTTCAGAGAATTTCATCTCTGATCTTTGAAATGTGCCAAACTGCAAAGTAACTATAACTACAACATCTCTTTCATATCTGATTAGCTAATAAACAGTTTGTGGATTCCGGTGTTTTTTTTTTCATCAGGGAGGGGCAGCAGAGCCCCCCCTCCCCCCACCCCCCACCCCCCTCCACCTCACCCATCTACCCAGATCCAGACGCAGCTCAAGGGCCCGGCCCCGGACTCTTACCGTGGGTCTCTTCCAGGTGACTCCCCGGGTCTTGTAGGAGTTGCGGCCCAGCTCGTTGAAGCCCAGAGCCTCGGGTGCGGCGGGGAAGGTCGGGTCGGTGAAGAGGCTTCCTGCGGAGAGGTTCTGCGCCCGGAGCGCCGCGAAGTCCTGGTTCAGGTACCGCACCGCGTTCGCGTTGGTGCCGAAGCCCGCGGCCAGAGCCCGCTGCTTGGCCAGAGTGGACGCCACGCCGGACATGATGGAGGAGAAGAAGATCCAGACGGTCAAAGCTGATCTCAAACTGTCGCAGCTTCTTCTGAACAAACTTTTCCTCTCTGAACAGATTTCAGACCTCCGCCCCGAAATCCAGAGGAGGAGTCAGTGCTCTCTCTCTCTGCTGTCTGTCTACCTCTCTCTAACTTCATAAACTCTGAACTTTTCCTCAGCTGCAGATGTGTTTGCATGTTGGTGCAGACTGATGTTAAAACCAGAAACGAGAACATTTCAAACAAATCAAAGGTCCAAAAAGTCACAAAAAGCCTAACGAAAAATAAATCGTCATAAAAAGTCACTCTGGTGTAAAAAAGTAAAATATAAAAAGCAGAAAAAAATCTAAAGTCTAGAAGATAAAAAGTATTAAAAAGTTAAGTTTTTAAAAAGTCTCTAGCTTCTTCACACAGTAAATAAAGTAAAAAGAAAGTTCTGAAATGAGTACAAAATGTTGTAAAAACAACCGCACGGTGTCGCTGTTTCTCCATTAAGTCTTTACAGATGCACAGTAAGTTAAGATCTGCTAGAATAAAGAAATGTGTCAACACAATGTGTCACATTTTAGTCAAATTAGAAGTACAACAACTGTGATTTAGCTGTTAAAATATATATACAGATAAGTGAAGATAACTTAAAATAGAACAATAGACATTGAAGTTAAAGAAGTATAAATACAAATAAGTGAGAACTGTAGAATGTCTGAGTCTCATATTAAACAGTTTGTTGGCTTCATGTTGAATTACAGATGAATCAGCTCGAACAAACAGCAGGAAGATCTGCAGGCTGTGTGATGTGTGCCCTGAACAGTGTCTGCAGGCTGTGTGATGTGTGCCCTGAACAGTGTCTGCAGGCTGTGTGATGTGTGCCCTGAACAGTGTCTGCAGGCTGTGTGATGTGTGCCCTGAACAGTGTCTGCAGCCTGTGTGATGTGTGCCCTGAACAGTGTCTGCAGCCTGTGTGATGTGTGCCCTGAACAGTGTCTGCAGGCTGTGTGATGTGTGCCCTGAACAGTGTCTGCAGGCTGTGTGATGTGTGCCCTGAACAGTGTCTGCAGCCTGTGTGATGTGTGCCCTGAACAGTGTCTGCAGCCTGTGTGATGTGTGCCCTGAACAGTGTCTGCAGGCTGTGTGATGTGTGCCCTGAACAGTGTCTGCAGCCTGTGTGATGTGTGCCCTGAACAGTGTCTGCAGGCTGTGTGATGTGTGCCCTGAACAGTGTCTGCAGCCTGTGTGATGTGTGCCCTGAACAGTGTCTGCAGCCTGTGTGATGTGTGCCCTGAACAGTGTCTGCAGCCTGTGTGATGTGTGCCCTGAACAGTGTCTGCAGCCTGTGTGATGTGTGCCCTGAACAGTGTCTGCAGCCTGTGTGATGTAGGCCCTGAACAGTGTCTGCAGGCTGTGTGATGTGTGCCCTGAACAGTGTCTGCAGGCTGTGTGATGTGTGCCCTGAACAGTGTCTGCAGGCTGTGTGATGTGTGCCCTGAACAGTGTCTGCAGCCTGTGTGATGTGTGCCCTGAACAGTGTCAGCAGCCTGTGTGATGTGTGCCCTGAACAGTGTCTGCAGGCTGTGTGATGTGTGCCCTGAACAGTGTCTGCAGGCTGTGTGATGTGTGCCCTGAACAGTGTCTGCAGGCTGTGTGATGTGTGCCCTGAACAGTGTCTGCAGCCTGTGTGATGTGTGCCCTGAACAGTGTCTGCAGCCTGTGTGATGTGTGCCCTGAACAGTGTCTGCAGGCTGTGTGATGTGTGCCCTGAACAGTGTCTGCAGGCTGTGTGATGTGTGCCCTGAACAGTGTCTGCAGGCTGTGTGATGTGTGCCCTGAACAGTGTCTGCAGCCTGTGTGATGTGTGCCCTGAACAGTGTCTGCAGCCTGTGTGATGTGTGCCCTGAACAGTGTCTGCAGCCTGTGTGATGTGTGCCCTGAACAGTGTCTGCAGCCTGTGTGATGTGTGCCCTGAACAGTGTCTGCAGCCTGTGTGATGTAGGCCCTGAACAGTGTCTGCAGGCTGTGTGATGTGTGCCCTGAACAGTGTCTGCAGGCTGTGTGATGTGTGCCCTGAACAGTGTCTGCAGGCTGTGTGATGTGTGCCCTGAACAGTGTCTACAGCCTGTGTGATGTGTGCCCTGAACAGTGTCAGCAGCCTGTGTGATGTGTGCCCTGAACAGTGTCTGCAGGCTGTGTGATGTGTGCCCTGAACAGTGTCTGCAGCCTGTGTGATGTGTGCCCTGACCAGTGTCTGCAGGCTACGTGATGTGTGCCCTGAACAGTGTCTGCAGCCTGTGTGATGTGTGCCCTGAACAGTGTCTGCAGCCTGTGTGATGTGTGCCCTGAACAGTGTCTGCAGGCTGTGTGTGTATGAACCTGTGTGTGATGTGTGCCCTGAACAGTGTCTGCAGCCTGTGTGATGTAGGCCCTGAACAGTGTCTGCAGGCTGTGTGTGTATGAACCTGTGTGTGATGTGTGCCCTGAACAGTGTCTGCAGGCTGTGTGTGTGTATGAACCTGTGTGTGATGTGTGCCCTGAACAGTGTCTGCAGGCTGTGTGATGTGTGCCCTGAACAGTGTCTGCAGCCTGTGTGATGTGTGCCCTGAACAGTGTCTGCAGCCTGTGTGATGTGTGCCCTGAACAGTGTCTGCAGGCTGTGTGTGTATGAACCTGTGTGTGATGTATGCCCTGAACAGTGTCTGCAGGCTGTGTGTGTATGAACCTGTGTGTGATGTGCGCCCTGAACAGTGTCTGCAGGCTGTGTGTGTATGAACCTGTGTGTGATGTGTGCCCTGAACAGTGTCTGCAGGCTGTGTGTGTATGAACCTGTGTGTGATGTGTGCCCTGAACAGTGTCTGCAGGCTGTGTGTGTATGAACCTGTGTGTGATGTGTGCCCTGTGGGTGCCAGGTAACGAGAAGGAGTGGAGTTGGGTTTTTCAGTGTGTGTGTCTGTGTGTAACTCGTCCCACAGTCTCAGATTTAAATCCACTCGGTAAACAGTCCGTTTTGTTTTCCTCACAACCCCAAATCAGTTCAGTTCAATCCAGTTTCACAAACATAAAAGAAAGACAACTCAAAAGTCCACTCCAGGTTTTACTGCTGATTCCCACAAAACAAAACAAACCAAAGGCCCAAGCAAAGTAACACAGTACATAAAATAAGCACAGCAGAAATGTCAGATAGGTCAGACCACTGTGTTTAACTATATATCTTTAAATGTTACAGCTGAAAATGACAACAGAAGTTTGCCAATTTCACATCTCTGCAATTCAAACCAACAGCGAGTTGTCTACCCGAAAGCGACTGTTGTTGTTAGCACAACATCATGGTGATTCGGTCTATTTTACAGGAAGCCAATGCAGAGAAGCTAAAATAGGAGAAATATGATCTGTTTTCCATCTTTTTGAGACAGGATGTGCCTGATTTTTGCTATATTACGTAGGTGAAAAAAGTCAGTCCTTGAAATGTGTTTTATATGGTAGTTGAAGGACATATCCTGATCAAAGATAACTCCCAGATTCCTTACGGTGGAGCTGGAGGCCAGGGTAATGCCATCCAGAGTAGCTATGTCATTAGATAATGTGTTTCTAAGGTGTTGAGGGCCAAACACAATAACTTCAGTTTTAACTGAGTTCAGTAGCAGAAAATTGCAGCTCATCCAGGTCTTTATGTCCTTAAGGCATGTTTGGAGTTTAGTTAACTGATTTAATTCATCTGACTTCATTGATAAATATAATTGGGTATCATCAGTGTAGCAATGAAAATTTATGGAGTGTTTCCGAATAATATTACCTAAAGGAATCATATATAAGGTGAACAGTATTGGTCCAAGCACAGAACCTTGTGGAACTCCGTGTCTAACTTTTGCGTGGATGGAGGATTCATCGTTAACGTGTACAAACTGAAGTCGATCTGAGAAATAGGATTTAAACCAGCTTAATGCAGTTCCTTTAATACCAATTAAATGTTCCAGTCTCTGTAACAGGATGTGATGGTCAATGGTGTCGAATGCAGCACTAAGATCTAACAAGACAAGTACAGAGAGAAGTCCTTTGTCAGATGCAGTTAGGAGGTCATTCGTAACTTTCACCAGTGCTGTCTCTGTGCTATGATGCTCTAAAACCTGACTGAAAATCCTCAAATAAACTATTGTTATGTAGAAAGTCACATAACTGATTGGTGACTGCTTTCTCAAGGATCTTAGAGAGAAAGGGAAGTGTAGTGTAGTGTTAGTTAGATATAGATCTATAGTTGGTTAAAACGGCTGAATCAAGAGTAGGCTTCTTAAGAAGAGGTTTAATTACAGCTACTTTAAAGGACTGTGGTACATAGCCTGTTACTAGAGACAGACTGATCATATCCAGTAAAGAAGTGCTCACTAAGGGTAAGACTTCCTTAAGCAGCCTAGTTGGGACGGGGTCTAAGAGACAGGATGAAGGTTTAGATGAAGAAATCATTGAAGTTAGTTTGGGAAGGTTCATTGGAGAAAAATAGTCCAAGGATTAAATTTGACTATGGCCGCCGGTGTCACTAACTTCACGTTTCTCACTATGGAGCTGCCAAAAATCAGAGTTGGTTTTTCAGCAGGTGTGTTGCTGAGTGGGGAGAACCTGTTAGACATGTGAACTGGTTGGTGGTGAACTGTGGGCTTCTGCTTAGGGCTATGCTTCCTTCGGACAGTCACCCAGCCACCCTGGCTTCCTGGCTGCTCAGGAACTACCGAGAGAGGTCAGCCCGCACTGGCTGCTGGGGGCTGGCTAACTAAGGCAGCTAATGATTGGTTTTCCATGGTGTGGAGCCGCGTTTCCAATTCACTGAGCCTCGCCTCCACCACTGCAATAACTGAATAAACTGAACTTCAGCTGATGTGTGAGTTCAGGTGTTTTAGTGTTCAACACCTCGCTGTGTGTTTTCACTCAGCTGTGTTTATCAGCCTGTTTGAGTCAACTGATATCACACTGCTGCCTCACCTGAGCCAAAGCTCCGCCCCCTTATACCTGACCACCTTTATATCTGACACACACACACACCCATATCCACACACATACTCACAAATCCACATACATCTGCAGATCACACAAAAATCAAACTTCACAGCTCCAGACTCTCAGAAGACTATCAGCAACAATTTGGCAACACTGGCAGATTTCTTGCAGACTCTCAGGTGAATCTCAGCAGACACTCAACAAATTCTACAAGACTTTCAGCAGACTCTCAG